>JAWNLD010000111.1:0-229973 GCA_035041545.1 Drosophila colorata | reverse complement strand
AAGTGACGGAACCAATCGTCATGCCTTTGTGACCTTTTGAGGAGGAGGGAGCTGAGGAAAGTGGCCGTTACATTTTAGTAACTGTCCCTTTTCTGAAGTAGCGTGGGTGCCCGATCATTAAAATTCAGATTTTAAGTGGGAGGGGTTATGAGATCACGTGCGCACAAGTGCACGCATCGAGTTGTTCATCTACTTTTTCGGGGGTGGGAAAAGGGACCGATCATTAAAAACTGGTTTAATAAGAGGCCGCTCATTTAAATTCAGATTTTAATTGGGAGGGGGTTATGAGATCACGTGCGCACAAGTGCACGCATCGACTTGTTCGTCTATTTTTTCGGGGGTGGGGAAAATAGACCGATCATTAAAAAACCGGTTTAATAAGGGACCGCTAATTAGAATTCAGATTTGAGGTGGGAGGGGTTATGCGATCACAGGCGCACAAGTGCACGCATCGACTTGTTTGTTTACTTTTTCAGGGGTGGGTTGAGAGCTCGATCAGGCACGTGCGCATTTGATTTACTCTCCCTTTTCTGAAGAGTGTGAACAGACCGTTTTTCTACACGGCGAAGGAACACAAGTGCGGCGCACACTTGTAAACAGGTAAACTTGTAAACAATTTATTTAAATTATTATTTCTAGCTTAGGATTAAATAGTTTTATGTATCATTCTATGACTTAATTTAGTGTACTGTGATATAAGGCGTTCTAGTTTTTGTATTCGTATAATATAAAAGTGACAGGCGCAGGTGTCACATCCAGTTATTGTCTGATCTGAGGACCATGGACATATTGTTAAATGTTCTCCGTATTGCGATGTTCTAATGTGAGATTTTTCGTATTTGGTGAAATATTCTCGGGATTCTGCCAAGAGCCGTTGATGCTCAGGAAAAATCATCCCATCAAATTTGGCTAGAAAATTATCAATTTTCTTTACAATGGAGGTGTAGCCAAATTTTGAAATTAATCCCATTTCTGTGCTGTACTTCTTCAAGATAAAATTAGAACTGAATGCAGCCTTGATACTGGGAGCCTACTTATACAGCTGACTCTTTTTTTAAAAATATTTCTCTATAGTTGTTTGCATCTCTTTCTATTTCTCGTCCCATCTTTTTAGAAATTTCAAAGCATAAACGAGTTAAATCTATTTCTTCGTCATTTCTATAGGTTACATTTAAATCGGTGAACCGTATATCATTTTTTTGAGTCATTTGGGAATAATATGATATGGGAATATATACTTGTAATTTGATTTTTCAATAATGTATTCCAACATAAGAAGGATGTAAAAAATATACCCAATCGTATAAACGCCAGGATTCGCCATCAAACTCAATTTTATTACCATATTGATTTAATACTAAAATACATTGATTTTCCGATTTTCTATACCTATTTTCTATCAACTATTGTATCAGGCATTAGGAACTCAAACTGTTCAAGCCTTTACTGGATATATTCCTTGTGCGTTAACAATTGAATCCACTCCTCCTTTTCTAGGCCAATGAAATTTCGTTTATGTTGTTGCATCCAGATCATGGGTGTAAATGCTCTTGTAGTTGAAAATCCACACTTTACTTTTAGCTTAAGATCTACATAATATTCAAATCCGAAAATTAATTCATGATCTTGAGGCTTCCTACACTTTCTCGCTTTTTTTAACTGTTGCGTGGTCATGTTGGTTGACATCTGAATCAAACTAACTCTAAATTAACGTACGCGCACCTTTTAAGGCACCGACTCTCATTAAATCTTTTCAGTATGTTACATAAAGTTGAGGCAAGATGTTGAAGGTAGATAGAAACTCTTGCGTTTTGGTTGATTTCCAATATGTATTTGAAAACAATAATCAGGTTTTCGTTAAGGAATTAGCATTCATGCAGGGTGGTTCGGTTATTCCAAATTTCTTTCACTTCAAACCACCCTACAATATAAAGGAGCTGGATGAAGTAAATCAAAAGTCTAATTTAATAGCCCAAGAATATGTAGATGGTTTGGATTGGTCGGATGGAGATATTTCATATTAAGGGCTGGAGGATATATTAACGCCATTAAACAGTTTCGCCTCAATCATTGTAAGGGGCGATGCTAAGAAACAATTTTTAATGAAATATTTATCTTCAAACATAATTGATTTGGAGCTTGAAGAAAGTTTAATACACTTCCCAAACTATTTCACAAATTGCAGAATACATAAAAAATCTTCAAACCAATGCGCACTTAATAATTTATTCAAACTTTTTGTAATTATGAAATGTTCAAAATTCGAAATTTATGGAAAATAAAAATGCATAAATTTTATATTTTTTTAATTGAGCTGTTTTTATTTATTTATTTATTTTCTTAATAACTATAATAGGTATAATATGGTGCATTCAAATGATGCATAAAATCCTTGAGCATCAATAGCAACTCGCTCCAGATCCATTTTTAGAAGTTTGTTTTTGATGCTTATACTAGACGATGCGCTGAACTAATCCAGTCAACGGAGAATATTCAACTAATCGATCATGTATAAGCAAACAATATACTTTTGTGTTCCTAGAACTTGCATTTTCCAGTTCGATAGAAACTCTCACATCAATTGGTCCCGTTTTAACAGCCTCATTCTGATGCGAAAGATCAATAACAATAATCGGCACCTTTTCCTTAAACTCGCTAGGTGAAAGCAGCGGCCGAGACTCTTTCATATAATAGCTTTGTTGGAAATTTGCATACATGTCGTAGAGGCTAGCGAAACGTTCTCGTCCAAAATTAACATTCATGTCATCATATGGATACGTTTCAGAATTCAAGTACACTTTTATGTTTCTCAAGTGATTTTGAATTAGTGCTCCATTTAGTGTAAATGCAATTATCGCAAAACGGGGGCGCTCCCTGTTGGCTTCAAGCTTAACATTCCATATATGATGGGAGCCCTCCGCTAGTGCGGGATTAAGATAGCACTCCCAGCTACGAAATGCTATTGGTAACGAACCACCGTTTTTAGTCAAACTGAACATTGCCAATTTCTTTTCATAGCTAAGTGCTACATGTGGTATTTTCCATTTTATATTCGAAATATTCAGTTTAAATTCAACATCTCCAATTTTCGAATAAAATACATCTTCCATGCTTTTAGTCATGAGTAGTATAAGCTCATGTTTACAATTTAACAAGATTTTATTATAGTCTTCTCCAAATCCAAGTATGAATTTAAGTGGAACGGAGAAATTGAAATATCCACCGTGTGCTAACTGTCTATCAAATCCATTAAACCATCCAGAGTTACTAAGCATGTGACTCTCGCTCTTGTTGATTGAAATGTAGTTTTTTAAGGTGGTCGTTGTACCAACAAATCGTGTGCGATCGATTTCAATGCCATTCAATTCATATCGAATTTCATCAAACAATTGCTTTTTAATTTACCAGCGTTAGTAGGTGTGTTGTCAGCCAAACAAATCGAGCCCTCAATATTAATAAAACTCTCGCTCGGTAATACATAAAGATCCTGATTTTGGATTGTAATTCGAACTTCATCATTAGTCTTAAATGATTGAAGGTAGGGTGAGTAACTATGATATTCTTTTTTTATTATGCTCTCGTCGGAATAGGGCTTCTCTCGAACATTCAAGATATCGCTCATTGCGTTCTGATTGTCAGACCCAAAGACTTTAAAAATAATCTGTTTGTAGGTGTAAGAGTTCTCCTTACTGATCTTGTTCCCTCTATGTTAGAATTCGGAATGTTTGAGGTGGGGTTATTACACGCATATTTATTGTAAATAATCATTGTCGTGGTCTTTAATGTAAGCGAACTGTAACGCTCTCTTCACGTAAATTAACTAAATTTCCGTCTTGATCAACAATCCGTAAAATTAATGACTGAATCTCTCTCGTGTTCACTGGCAAATAAATCAGGTTGATAGGTTTCTCGCTCATTTTATAGCCTGGTGGTACGTTGAGAGTAAATTCATGCAACGCATGACTTGATTCTTCGTTCACATATGATCCGCTTACAATATTACACTCCAAGCGAATTGTATTCACTTTCAATATATCGACAGCTTGATCTGAGGTATGTACGGTATTTGACTTTAGCTCCCTTTTATAAAATCCAAATAATTTGCCAATAGTACGCTCTCTGTCAAAGTATATGGTATGTTCCTTAGTTGAAATCATGACCTGAAGTGTGTTGTTGTTGCTCTCGATAAGTGGATGATTTATTTTTTTGGGTTCTACTTCCTTCATTTTCTCTAATATAACATTACTTATGTCATTTAGCTCGTACGATCCCACGGGAATCTCGAATACATGTTCTCCAATATGGAATAAATTATTATCATGATCCACATTTGGAATCGAGTTATACATGTGAAAATCGATAAGAGCACATTCATAATCCGTATGTAGTATAATAGGCGGAAAGTAGTTTGCCGATAAAGTTGAACTGCATCCTCTTAACGTAAGTGTTGTTGACATTTTGACAAGTTGCGTGTAAGTGAAGTATCAATGAACGTTCTTGTCGTTATATTTCAAATTCGAATGAAGTCTGCAAATCCTCGTCTATACCGTCCGTTATCTATGGGGTCATCTTTACAAATTAATAGAAAGCCATATCTTTCTTTCCAACAAAATTGACAAATTTCCTTAAAACAATCGAAATTCATATCAACGCCTACATGATCCTGATAGACGTGCTTCATATTTGGGGCATCTTGTTTAAACATTAGAATTAGGTTTGCATTATCACGCACAAGATGTTTCGGAATACGTGTGTATGTTTGGCATAAATAAAACGCATCGATGTTGCTATGTCGCCCCATGCAAAAGTACGCACGAATATTATTTTGTTTTTCACACGCTACATCATCAAATATCATTATCGAGTTCTTTTTGGCCTTGTCTGGTGCTATTACACATTCATTTTGAGAATATGTAAAATAGCCCATGCCTTTGATCGGGCCTACAAGTTTTTTTAAATATTCGTATTTAGGTTGAAATAACGACTTTGAATACAAATAAATATTTTCAAATTTTAGTCCATTGGGACTCTCAATCAAACTAATCATTACATTTGTTTTCCCACAGGTAGAAGGTCCAACAATTAGGGCTCTAATTGAACTGGGTAAAAGGCTACTGTGCCTGAACGTTTGGTTTTCATTATTTTTTAAATCGAAATTTCTCACTTCAATGTTCGTTTTTTGCTTTATTAAACGCATATTAGTTAAGGTTTTTTCATAAGCACGTCACTCATTAGCAGCTCTTTGAAGAATAATGAGCTAATAAAATGGTAATGCACTTTTATAAACCATTTAGTAATAAAATTAACGTCTACCACGGAGGAGGTATCATTAATAAAATAATAAACTCACTGCCAGTAGAACAAAACTCCAGTCACGTTTGGAGCGCGGCGATAAGGGAATAAATCCATTAGACGCCGCCTGCAGAGAGCATGATATAGCATACTCAAACCACAAAGAATTAAGGAAACGTCATATAGCCGATCTGGTTCTAGCGGAAAGAGCGTGGGAGCGAGAGCGTCTCACAGCAGTTTTGGAGAAAAAGCCGCAGCATATCTCGTAACTAACGCAATGAAAGCAAAGAATAAATTCGGCATGGGCCTCAATCAAAGGAAAAAGAAACCAACGCAATATGAAAAAAAGAAAAAATTGGGCATGGGACTGAAGCAGAGGAAATAGAAGCCAAATCCACGTGAAAAAAAGAAAAAATTTATGCATGTAGTTAGAGTGGCTTCAAATATGTTAAAAAAGAAGAAACCTTATGATATTCACTCGGCAATCCAAATAGCTAAGAAAGTCATAGACAAGTCAATTGGAGATAAGAAAAAAGATGTAATAGTCCCGAGAATAATAAGTGTGCCTAAAGTGGGCGGGTTCTTGCCGCTTGTACCGATTTTAACAGCAATCGGTGCCTTAGGAGGGCTTGCGTCTGGTGGTTCAGCTATTGTTAAAACTATTAACAGTGCTAATACCGCCAGAAAACAGCTAGAGGAGAATAAGCGACATAATAAAAAAATAGAAGCAATTGCTTTAGGCAATGGTCTGTATCTCAAGCCATACCAAAAGGGATACGGTATATCAACTCTTCAAAAAACTTCTAGCGCAGCTACCCAATAAACCACTTTCAAACATTGATATTATGAACTTTGCACGCAAGCATATTCCTAATTTCAGAGGTGTATTTATAAGAGACTCACTTCCAAAACGTGTTCGTAAAAGGGAGTGTGGCATCATTAATTTAGACTCTTCGACAGGAGGTGGGACACATTGGGTAGCTTTTTATAAAACAGAGAAGGAAAGTCGATATTTGGATAGCTTCGGGAATTTACCACCACCTTTAGAGCTAATCAAATATTTAGGAGATAACATTAAATACAATTATAAACGAGAACACTCGAACTGTAGACACTTGTGTTTAAGGTTTCTACTATTGAACCCAAGAACAAGAGCTGTCCTTTAATCAATCCTTTTAAGCTGTTTTTTAAAGAATATTTAATAAAGATTTATTAAAATTAAATTCGAACTAGTATTTTTGTATTTTTTAATGCATGGGACTATATAAATTTTAATATCTTTTATATTTAATCAGTCTGAGATGAACAACAGCTTGATAAACAGCAATAAACAATAAATAAACAGCAAATAAACAACAAATAAAGAACCATTGAACAACAAATAAACAACAATAAACAACATTAAACAACAATAAACAACAAATAAACAACATTAAACAACAACAAACAACAAATAAACAATAAATAAACAACAATAAACAACAGTAAACAACAAATAAACAACAAATAAACAACAATAAACAACAAAAAACAACAAATAAACAACAAATAAACAACATTAAACAACAATAAACAATAATAAACTACATTAAACAACAAATAAACAACAAAAAAACAACAAATAAACAACAAATAAACAACATTAAACAACAATAAACAACAATAAACAACAATAAACAACATTAAACATCAAAAAACAACAATTAAACAACTAATAATCAGCAAATAAACAGCAAAAAACAACATCAAACAACAAATAAACCACTGGTTTCGTATTTAAGAAAATGAAGGAACATATTCTGAAGGAATTAACAAAGACAAGAAACGCATTAAAACGAAAATTTCAAAGCATAAAATTAGGGAGAGAAGAAAATGAATATCAATTAGAAGAGACATTTAAACCAATTACGCAACCTCTTAAAAAACTCATCACTGGAAATATACTTCCCAATCAGCCTTTAAAGACGAAGAAAGAAGAAAATGAAGATTATACAAAACAAGAAATTAAAGTAGATCAAAACTATAGTAATGTATCTCATGATACATATGATGAGGAAATCACAGAAGATCAATTCTATTCTCAACGTTTTGTGTCAACTAATGAAAGCAATAATCAGCATACTGTAACAAGCAATGTGAGTTATAATTTAAATCTGAGTGAGCTAGAGCGAAAGGGCGAGCTTGATAAAGCCTGTTTACATCAATGAACGCGCCTAGTGCGATGTCTACACCTAACCGCCGTACAAAATCTATTCATGAAGGGGGTGGTCTAATGACACTTAATACAAGTAAACCAAATTATGTATACTGGGATGATCCGAATGAGATCGTTAATAGACTGAGACTTCTAGTTGCATCGCAATCAGCTGGTCATAGTAATCATAACAATGAAATAGTTTCCATAATTGAAGAGCTGCGAGAAGCAAAAATAATTTTTTAAATAAAAATGATGTGTTCAATGATTTTAGCAACAATATCAAAATGTCGCTTGACAAGTTCGGTCATTTTTCCTCCAGCAACATTACAAACCAAAATTATACTATGAAGAAATCTATTCCTGGCATATTGATAGATAATGAAAGTAATATTATTTTTCAAACAAAAGACCTAAAAACCTATAAGACAATGATGTATGCACAAAAATATTTATGGAACGTAAAATAAAGCAAACGATGAGAAAAAAAGATACACTCTTAATTGAGCAAATTACATCGAACGAGAAACTGATAGGCGAGATAGCATCTAGTTTCCAGAATATAAAGACTGAGAATAAAAGTGAAATTCAAAACACAGATAAATCACTTAAAGAATACGTGAACATAGAAATTGAAACATTACGTCGTCTAATTAGCACTGAAAATCGAAAGATGCTATCTGCAATGGAGACATTAAAAACCCATATATTTACATATTTTAAACAACATGCAGTTTAGGGGAGAACTATAAATAATGCATGCACTTGTGAGGTATAAGGTAAAGACTTAATGGTCGTCGACAAGTTCGGTCACTTCTCTAATGAGTGACACAACAGGAAATATGATCTCCAGTTGTTGGACTTGCATATGGATAATAAGCAATATGTTGATGCACAAAACATGCAAATTAAAAACATCAGTAACGCAATGGACGAAAAAGACACGGTTAACACAAATTTTCTACAATCGAGAATCAACGAAGCGACACAAGACTTCCACACGCTTATAAACATCTAAAATGAAAAAAAAAAATACATATAAAAAAAAAAACCTAAATCAATATTGAAAGACTCATTATTAACATACGCATCAAGTGAAGTTGACATTAAGAACAGAAAATATATAGATGGAAAAATAAATCAATGGGAAAACATGACTTAAAGAGATTCAATTAATAATTACATGCACCAGCCCGTAAAAACTTTAGGCGTCGACATGTTGTTATAAAAGGAATCGACGACCTTTGGCAAGCAGATTTGGTAGAAATGGGAAAGTACTCGTCATCGAAAAAAGGCTATAAATTTCTATTGACGGTTATCGACACATTCTCTAAATATACATGGGGAGTCGCATTGAAATCTAAATCAGCTAAAGACGTTACTAACGCTTTATCAAGTATTTTTAAATTTGGACGAATTCCTGAGAATTTACAAACCGACGATGGGAAAGAGTTCTTTAATACTACTTTCAAAACATGACAAAAAATATCATCAACCACTATTCGACATATAGTGGGTTAAAAGCGTCTATTGTTGAACGTTTTAATAGAACCCTCAAGGAAATGATGTGGTAATATGTGTAATCTGTTAAACACTGTTTACAATCATATTAAAATATTTCACGGGCCAAAATTTCATGTGGGTGACTATGTTCGTATAAGCAAGCATAAACATACATTTGAAAAGGGATATACTTCCAACTGGACAACGGAAATTTTTAAAATAAAACGAAGACTATCAGGGTGCACCCCTTCAAAGGGGGTTTCTATAAAGAAGAGCTAAGGAAAACACGTTATCCAAATGCTTATCTAGTTGAAAAGATAATAAAAGGAAAAAGCGATCGAGTTTTTGTTAAATGGTTGGGGTTCCCTAATGAACACAACTCTTGGATACACAAAAACGAGGCGCTCTAAATAGCGACAGATCATCAACGACGAACCCCTGAAACCATTACACTCAAACACACACACACACAGCAATATTATACCAATTAATTTTCAATAAAAGACATTCAAATGAAATTCATAAAATGCATATTTATTTATTCATGTTTATTTATTTATATATATATATATTTTTTTTTTTATATATATCTACAAATCACAATTAGCTTACGAACTTATTCTATACTGACCCCAAGCATATGTTTGGATGCCATCTTCTCTTATTTTTCTCTTATCATCTAATCCACTTAAAGTGGTTTTCTTAACTCTATGCGTATATAAATTATGGAACTTAGTTCTAAACATTAGCATACTATCACATAATTTCTTATTTTCAAATAAACATTCCTTATAACTATTTAAATTTAATTTATCTAACGCAGATTTTTTGACTCCTTTAGATTTTTTTATGCACCCTCCGCCTTCAAGCGATAAGGAGTACATCTTTGCCCTTAAACCTACAAACTCGACCATACTTTTGCCGCAGTTTTCGTCTTTCATCATTCCTAACACCTTTTTTTTGCACCTTTTTATCCCGTATTTAACCGCTAAGTCTTCGGGGTATTCCGAAGTATCAAACTTCATATCCACATCTTTGCTTATATCCGCAAAGAAATCATTTGTTTGAATGGAATAAATAAATGAGTCTGTATCCATATAATTTAATTCGACTGCCTCTTGGAATTTGGGCTTCATGTAATCATAGTGGAAATCATACATGTTCCACTTTGATAATTCTAAGACTGTGAACCCTAAATACATCGGCTTATCATAAGTATTATGAAGTCGCTTCATCTGTATGGCATACATGTCTTCAGCAAATTGTGCAGAGCTATGGAAACTAGCCTTTGCAATCAGCGCTCGTGCTCCCAACCGATTGCGGCTCACTGTTTCCCAAGACGTGACTAGCTTGACATTTTTCCGTTTTTCAACGTTTTCCATCGTTTTCCCATAAACGCATTGTTCAATAGCTTGAAGAAATCTTTCTCGAAATTGTTCTGTGCCATTGTTCTATGATGTGTGTTAAGATCAATGTATTTTTTCAGCCAAGCCGACTGTTTGAATCTTAACACACGATGGATCTTTGTCAGCTCTAGTCCGTTTATCAAGCACTGCTGCAAATTTCTGTAGTGTATGGGGTATTTTACTTTGGACCTCAAGTCAGCAATTAGTTTGTTGACTTTTGCTGCCGGTGTGGCCCTTTGGTTAAGCGGACAAAACGGAAGATCATTATGTAAATCGTGTAGGTTTGATGGATACATTAAATCAACCTCAAGAATATAACCATATTCTGAGGTTTCTCCAATATTTATAACATCTAATGATGAAAAACCTGTATAAGGGAGACATTGTGACATGGCCCAACCGTATAGATTGTTTGCATCTAAATACATTAAGTATTCAGACGGTTTGCTGGCATCGTATTCAGAGAGATATTTATGATTGGCTTTTGAGTACCTTTTACAGCACTGTACAAGCCCACCACGAATACCGCTCTGAATAAATCTATACATATCAATGTCAGTTAGCAGCTCCAGCTCAATTTCTGTTGTCTTGAGCATCGCATCCCAAGACAGATCAGGAGTTGTATAATAATGAGCCGGATCAAGAGTGTAAATTTTCTGACAAATTTCTCTGAAATTTTGGAAAACGTCTGCTAACAAAAGCACATCAGTTTTAAGATACAATTCCATGTAATCTTTTAAGGTTTGACAACCAAAAACTGTCCAGACATGTTGAGCATGTGCATAATCTTCTTCTGTACATTCGGAGTTTGTGAGGCTATTAAACAAATTTTCTCTCGAAGGTAGAGAGCTCTCACTTAAACGACTCTCTGAGTCTGAACACCACCTTTCTATGAACCAGGTTGAATTGGTCATCAAGTGGGAAGAAACGTCTGACACTTTTAAACCTTTCAACACTTAAGTTTGCGCTTAGCGCATCTAAACTTGTTGCCATGAAACGATATGTATCGAGAAATCTAATTTCAAGATTTTTATCGTGGGAGGCAATGTGTGTATATTTAGAAAGGGATATGTACAATTCCTTATTCAGTGGCAGCACCTTGATTTCACCATCGACTTTGTTTAATTCTCTAACGAATAAATGTGAATCATACTTAGAGAAGTTATGGAAAAATACAGGGACAAAAGGTGCAATTTGGAAATTAATGTTGCAGGCATTATGCGCTGCGCCTCTAAATTTACCAGTTAAATGGCAATGATCTCTAACGCGATCAGCTCCTAACGCCTTTTTACAAATATGGCAGTTAAAAGCCATTCTAAAACCATTTTCCTCTTCAGAACTCATTGTTATGGGTCTAACTGTACTCAGGTATGAGGTGTAAATTTCGTTCACATCTTTTATTAGAGATTTAACGAAATTTTCACTTGCATTTTCACCTGTCTCCATAACAAATTTGTCTAAATTGGAATTAAAGGCGCATTTGATGAAATACGAGAATGCAATGGGAACATGTTCATGTGTTGCCACTACATTCTCACTAACTCTAGAGTTTAAGGGCTTTAACATGCACTCGAAATCTGCATAGACTACGAAGGGTACATCTAAACTACGATTAAAATTTTTAAAACTTAGACTTGCCTTTTCCGCCGTTGGCAAGGTCGATACCATCTTTCCACACTGCTGTTTATGCTCCTCGTGTAGTTTAATGCTGTGGAAATAGTTTAGGCACGTGCCACAGAACAGGTGCTCTTCTGTGTGGCTTGTTAATTGTGTGCGTACAAGTCTGAAAATATAAATCAACGTATTTCATAAGTATTTTTTCTAAATATATGCATATGTTTATTTATATTTGACTACATACCTTGATAAATTTCTTATCCATACAAAATGGGCCCGACCTTCCATCTCCAACAGCATTAGGCTCACGTGGGATTGTTTCTCCTCCTTCGTTAAATATAACGGCCCAATAACTGCTCCAATCTCCTCGTCGAATCCGAAAACATTTACGCTTATGGTCGGGTTTTGCTCTTCAAACACTTTGAGTTGTTTCAAAGCGAGAGGAAACTCCATGTTTTCAAAATTAAGCGTTAAGTGCTCGCTTAATTGGATGACGGTGGCGTTAATATCGTCGATGGTATAGCTGCTGCTTCTATTCGCATTGCCTTGCGGTGTTTTAAAAGCGGAAATTAACGCCCACTTGAAGCAAAACTCATCAGAATTTTTCACGTTTACCAACGCTTTTTTCGCCTTAAGCGTTTTTGGTAAAGCGATCCAACTCGATACTTTTAATGGAGTATATTTATTCACATTAAGCTCCATGCGAAGAATTTTTGCCAGGCTCCAGCCACTATCCTTCTCTTGAAATTAGTCTATTTTCGCCTTTATACTCGCCGAGTATGAATGCATCCTCAAGGCTTGTTGACTGCTTTACAACACCCAATTCTGTTTGATGCGACTTCACAAATCTTATCACCTCCTCATCAACATATTTTACATACTCTGCGAAGAGCTCGAAATTAGCCTTCACTGAAGTATGCAAATGTAAAATATTTTTGAGGAGAGAGAATAGAGCCGCTGATGCATAGCACATAAATTCTTCCGGCAGAAGAAGTCCATCTTTTCTGTTCTCGAAAGAATATGTGCATATGCGGTTCTTAAAACCGCTTGCGATCAGCTTTACCTGCTCATTCAGTGGTGTGAAAACACGGAACTTGTGAGCATTTGACCTGAAGTGCGTGCTCCATTTCGCTTGTAGCATGTACACATCACACGCAGAACAATAAATAGCATGCTTGGGTGTTGGCATAGCAGTTTTATTGTAGCTGGTGGTGGAAATTGGGTTGCCGATGCTAGATCCAGTGGAGTAGTTGGAGTGGGTGGTGAAGCTGGGTTTGAAGGCGTTAGATCCGGTGGCGTAGTCGAAGTGGGCGTTGAAGGTGGGATTGGCGATTGTAGATCCGGTGGCGTAGTCGAAGTGGGCGTTGAAAGTGTTGGAGTTATGTTGCCGTTATAGTTGTTGTAGTTGTATCCGATGTGGTTCGTAGGTCCGTTATAGGTGGCGATGGGTCCGTTGGGGGTGGCGATAGGGCCACTATGGTTTGCGGTTGGCCCCCTGAGGAGAACGTTCGAGATTATCACCGGCTTATCTCCTCTGGTGTGGGTGGTGACAGATTCGTGGGGGGTGGCGAAAGGGCCGCTAGCGTTGGCGGTAGGCCCCCTGAGGAGAACGTTTGAAATTATAACCGGCTTATCTCCACTGGTGTGGGTGGTGACAGATCCGTGGGGGGTGGCGAAAGGGCCGATAGCGTTGGCGGTAGGCCCCCTGAGGAGAACGTTTGAAATTATAACCGGCTTATCTCCTCTGGTGTGGCTGGTGACAGATCCGTTGGGAGTGGCGAATGGTCCGTTGGAGGTGGCAGCAGGTCCGTTGGCGGTGGCGATGGGTCCGTTGGGGGTGGCAATGGGTCCGTTGGGGGTGGTGATGGGTCCGTTGGCGAAGTTGTTGCTTCTAAACACAACATTATCGAAGTAATTCGGAATGCTGTCGCGACCCACGCTCTTATTATAACTAATATAAATGAACGTTTGGTCGCAGTCAGCGTTGGAGTTGTTGTTGTTGTTGCACTTGTTGAAAGCCATTTTTAAACAAAAAGATTTTTTTGAGTTTGAAGATTTGAGGTTTTATAGAGACGATAGTTCAGAAACTACTTATGCGGGTTCAATGAAGGAAAGGAGCCTTTATAGCTCAGGGACTGATTTTTCTATTACTTCATTCAATTGATAAATATTAGAGATAGGGACAAACAGGTTTAAGAGGACATAGGGTATGATCCGGTGCATCTACAATACAAGCGTGTACACTTTTTGAAGAAACTTCTCACGCCCAAAGTCATAAAACAATCAAAATAATGTTAAGATGAAAGAAGATATCCTTAAAATCAGTGAAATCTGGGGCAATCGATGAGTCTGATACTAAAAATTGACACGTAAACCACAAGTCATAAAACTAGAATATTTAGGAGAAAACAATTACAGAAGCCCATCCATACATTACCTGAATACATGATTAGTCCTTTACCCTTGGCACACGCACCCAGAATAGAGTTGTTTACCCTTGTCAGTAGGTGTCTATAGGCGTGAAATTTACGATCGAACCTTTTTCTCTAACAAAACCTGTTTACAAGTGTGCGCCGCACTTGTGTTCCTTCGCCGTGGAGTTCACACTTTTCAGAAAAGGGAGAGTAAATTAAATGCGCACGTGCCTGATCGAGCTCTAACCCCTCCCACTTCAAATCTGAATTCTAATGAGCGGTCCCTTATTAAACCGGTTTTGTAATGATCGGTCCCTTTTCCCCACCCCCGAAAAAATAGACGAACAAGTCGATGCGTGCACTTGTGCGCACGTGATCTCATAGCCCCCTCCCAATTAAAATCTGAATTTAAAGGAGCGGCCTCTTATTAAACCAGTTTTTAATGATCGGTCCCTTTTCCCACCCCCGAAAAAGTAGATGAACAACTCGATGCGTGCACTTGTGCGCACGTGATCTCATAACCCCTCCCACTTAAAATCTGAATTTTAATGATCGGGCACCCACGCTACTTCAGAAAAGGGACAGTTACTAAAATGTAACGGCCACTTTCCTCAGCTCCCCCCTCATCAAAAGGTCACAAATGCCCATGACGATTGGTTCCCTCACTTCCCCCTCCCTAAAAAAGGGATCACGTACCTGCATATTAACGATCGGTCCCCTCACACCCCTCCCTCAAAAAGGGTCAGGTGCCTGCATATTAATTAGGGTCACGTTGGGTCATAAATCATAAACTATTCACATCACGTAATTAAATTGACAGCAACTTCCTGTCACAGAACATACAATTCCCTACTACTCAAATTAATTCTTGAATAACTTTTAAACTTAGAGTATGATCGAATGGAGCATCCGAATCCAAATCCAAAATATATGCTCAAAAAACCAGTCCAAAAAGCCGATAAACACTGAATATAAGAAAACGGAGCAAGTTAACGATCATTTGAAATAAATATGATCTGCGTATGACTTATGCGAATCTAAAAAGTCCAAGATTCAAAATATATATACTTTGTGGGGTTGGAGATGCTTCCTTCTGCCTGTTATAAACATTTGCACAAAACAATTTTATCCTTTTTAACCGTTTTTAAATGAGTTCAGGGTATAATTACCAAAGTATGCAATAGATGGTGCCAGCAATATTGCACTGGCATCATAGACGTTGTGCACATATCGAGTTTTGGACATTGTTGGCGTGGTAGATTTAATCTTTTAATGGAGTGACCAGTAATCTACCTTTGAAATTTGGGGGCTCTAGCGTTAAAACTGTGGTATATATACGCTTTCGCGATTCGTTGGGGCGGGGTGGCTGGGGCGCTCTAGTAGCCGGGATAGAACAGTCTCAATTGTTGGGAGAGGTCACCAGCAATTTATATACAAAATATGGTTTATCTAGCTTTACAATATCGATTTTTAAGATCACGGAGGCGAGAGGAGCTGCTGCCGAAAAATATTTTGTGACGTTTGGGTAATATATATACCGTAATATTTATTCCTAATATGGTGACTCGAGCTCTAAAACTGTCGGAGATATAGGCACATCCATTTTTTGGACAGAGACGCTGGGGGGTGGGGGGGGGGGGGGGCGTGTGGGCGTGCCACGAAGTCAAGGTCGCACTTTTTGGGGGAGATCCTGAGCAATCTACATATCATTTGGTAACACTAGCTTTAATTTTGTGGAATATATTCACCTTTTATCGATTTGCGATTTGAGGTGTATCGAAATGTTATCGATTTGCCAGTGGGCGTGGCACAAAAATCTTAACACCTTTTCTGAAGCAAATATTTACAAGTATATATCAAAAGATTCAAGTCTCTAGCTTAAATAGCGTCGAACAAAGTAGCGTTTATCCGGACAGACAGTCAGCATGACGGACATTGCACAAACTCAATATACTAGTTTCACTTCGTGAACGAGTATGATAAAGAAGAAAACCTTAACGAGCACATATTACCAAATTTGGTGGCCTAGCTCATAAAGTTTCTGAGATATGCAAAAAATACCGGTTCAAAAAAACCAATAAATATCGATAATAAGAAAACGGGACGTGTTATCGATCATTTTAAATAGCCTTAATCTGCTTATGGGATACACGAACTTAAAAAATTTGACTTTAATCCCTAGCTCTTATTGCAGCTCTTGCTGCCAATTGGATTGTCAAATTGTCAAATTACCGCAACCTCAGCGGGGGAGGAGGTCATTAGTAATCTGTTTGAAAAAATGTACGAATCTAGCTTTAAAATTTAGAGAGATACATCGATTTGATCGAAATGCCACAGCCCAGGTGGGCGTGGGCGTAAATTTTTTTAAGAATGTTTAACGGAGGTGACCAGTAATCTACCTTCCAAATTTGAGAACTCTAGGGGCGGTGGTGGGCGTTGCTGGAATTTTTTTTACTGATCTTCCAAATTTGGGGACTCTAAAACTGTGTGAGGTATAGGCTTAGAGTAGGGCGGGGTGGCTGGGGGGATCACCAGCAATCTATATATCAAATTGGGTGACTCTAGCTTTCAAATTGTGAGAAATATACATGTGTTGCCGATATGTGCCTTCAGAAATAACGAGTTTTTCGATTACGTGGGCAGTAGGGGGCCCGGAGAAAAACACCTTTACACGATGTTACAATCTAGGGGCGAAAGCACATTCCAACCCCAAAATACATCGCTTTGATCGAAATGCCACGACCCAGGGGCGAGGGCGCAATTTTTTGTAAGAATGTTTAACGAAGGTGACCAGTAAGTCGCACTCTTTGGGGAAATTCACCATCAATTTACATACGAAATTTAGTGACTATAGCTTTTAAATTGTGGGAAATATTCATCTTTGATCGATTTGCGATTTGATGTGTATCGACTTGTTATCGAAATGCCAGCCTCCCGGCGGGCGTGGCACAAAAATCTTAACACTTTGTCTGAAATAGATAACTAAAAGCTTATATTACAAATTACATGGGTGTAGCTTCAATGGCGCCGAAGAAAGTAGCGTTCATCCGGACAGACGCACGGACAGCATGACGGATATTGCACAAACCATTATAATAGTGAAGGAGTATAAAAACTGACTGGCACCACACGTTATTTTTGTCCGCATACTGTCGAAAGCGGGGGATAGAGATCGACACATATGCGTAAAGAGCAAGTAAATAAATTTTCTTTTCTACGCAGCGATAGAATAAGCCGATAATACAAGCCGAACAATGTAAATGAAAAAACAAAAATATACGAAGGCTGTGCCTGCTCGTGTCCGTTTTTGGACCGGCACGTCGTTGCATCACTAATGACCGATAGTAGGGACAATTGACACCACCAGAATTGGTAGAATATTACTGGAAAGTTCCCCCTCCTGCCCCCGTAATCGAAAAGATCGATATACCTAAATTCACAAATCGGTAACACGTGTATGCTTCCCACAATGGTAAAGCTAGAGCCACAAAATTTGGTATATAGATTGCTGGTGACCTCCCCAAAACTGAGACCTTAATATTCCGGCCGCGCCCACCAGAACACACCCCAGCCACCGCGGCCCCACGAATCGCGAAAGCCTATATTTCCCTCAGATTAAAGCATTTTTTCAGGGGACATCGCACATCAAATTTTTGTTGTTGTTATATTTTAAAAAAATTGAAATTTTTTTTTAAATTACAATAAAACTTATTTCTGTGAACGAGTATCGCGCTCGGTTACGGCCGACTACAACTTCTTACTTGTTTTACCCTGAACCCATTGAAAATGGTTAAATAGACTATAATGGTTTAGTGCAAATGTATGTAACAGGCTGATGGACGCCACAAAGTATATATATTCTCGACCAACATTACTAGCTGAGTCGATCTTGCCATGTCTGTCTGTATGTCCCTTTGTCCGTCCGTCTGGATAAACGCGTCGATCTTAGCATCTACTGAAGAGCTGAACTTAGGCTTTTTAGATTTGTATATACCATTAAGTTTATTTTAAATGATCGATATCTTTCCTGTTTCTTTCTTATCACCATTTATTGAATTTTGTGACGCGGCCAATCCCATAGTAATTATAAGAGTTGGTCGATAATTGTTAATTAGTGTGTAAGAGAATGTGAAATGAAGTCATTAGTTATTATTTCCTAGTATGTAAGTGAAAATATTGTTTAGTTTTTATTTTTGATTACATGGATAAATATAGAAAATACGCAAGAAGAGCATTATGAAAAGACTCGATGAATTATAACTAAGGAGACAAACGGTTGCGTAACGGTTGAAGGCCGTGAGAAGAGAAGCTGCGGACGATCCTCAAACCCAGCTTTACACCACGAGAGCAAAAGCTCCGTAGTTAAAATGGGCTCGCGAGGGCCGAGAGCTCGGAAAGCGAGAGAGAGCAAAATTAATTAGTATCGGAGAAACGAAGCGAATATACGTGCGATCGCGAGGCGCACAGAGACAAACGCGCACGATAGAATAGAAAGTGAAAAGCGACAAAGGTTTTAGAACGACAATACAGTCAAATTGTATTGGTGTGAAGATAAGTAGATAAGAACAGTGCAGCAGGGCTTATTAAGTAGGGTTTAAAAATGTAATAAAGCAAATCGGAAGCTTAACCAAATTATTATTTTCTTTACATTATCGTTTGTACACGTAACCCCGCTAATCTCCCTTTATTCTAACCTTTGTAATTGGTAGTTAGAGCAAGCGGAAAATTTACCGTGTTCGTCGTGGAAAATCCTTCGCTACGTAGGAAAATAACGAACTATCGTAGACACCGGCGGCAGCCTGTCCCGGCAGTTGAATATCTGCTCGACCGCGGATTTCGTCCCGGACGAGTTTTGTAGTTTGTGTATAAATCCCTGTAATTAGTAGTGTCGTGGCGTTTCGACCTTATACTGTTCGTAGACACCGGTGGCAGCCTGCCCCGGTAATTGAGCATCGGTTTCGTAGTTTGTACGTATATCTCCCTAAGTTTGTAGTGTCGCGGCATTTCGACCCGACACTGTTCGCAGCTTCGGCATCGGCTTCGTGTAACTTCGGCGAATGGACCCAAAGACGGAGAAAAAGTGACCCGAACCAAATGTATGAACTCATAACCTGTTGTATACTTCCCTTTTACACCGCCACCCTTGTTTCAGCTTAGTGTCTCGGAAAATTTATAAATTTCTTGTAAATCTGGACCCAGTTAGACTGAGATCTGTACGTCGGCTCAGAACACTACTTTACATTTTTTTAAGCGTTTTTGAGAATATCTCAGAAACCATAAGAGCTAGAGCCACCATATTTGTTTGAATATGTTCTCGTAAAGGATACGCAGATTATGAATATTTTGGATTTTGAATATCTTCCTTCATTGCGCATTGGTGCGTACATCGATTTTAATATTATTTTAATGTTCTTGTTAAGTCCCAAATGTTTCATAGAGATCTTGCTCTTGGTTTAGAAGTTATTCAAGAATTTTGTTTCTTTGGTGGGGTTAACCGTAGCTATTGATTTAAGTGTGCAACCTCCGACGTGCATTTATGTGTTTGTGTGTATGTGTAATTTTGTGTATGTATGTGAGAGAGCAAGAGGGTTATATGGGTTCAGGGTATCTCCTAGTCGGGCCCTCCGGACTAAAGCACTTTTACTTTTTTTGTTTAGGATGTTCCAAGCTCTATTTTAAGCTCTTTTGTAGTAGTTTAAATTCTTTATTCTACCCTGGACCAAGCGAATTTTTTTTATACCTGTTCACAAAGTAAAAAGAATATATTTGGCTTGTGCAATGTCCATATTGCTGTCCGCCCACCTGTCCGTATGAACGAAATTTTCTAGATATTGAATATACAGACTTTTAAACTTGGAATCTGTACTCCTGTTTACCCGCGTAAGATAAAGTGTTAGGATCTTTCAGTTACACGCACTGGGGGCGTGGCAATTTTATTAATTAATTTATATCTGTATATATCGCCACGTATAATTTATAAACTATCTAAGTGCTTCGGTCTACCGGGTGTAACCAACACTGGTACACATATGTACCCTACCGTTATGTCTGCACATAAGAAATAATAAAAGTGTATGCAAGTTAACGAGTAACCCTCGCACATATTTCACTAAGTTACTAAGCATGCCTACATTGCCTGACACACTAAATACCGTATTTCAATGCACCAGTTGCAGTGGGCAACGACGGTAACATACTTGCCTGTGCCGCAAGAGCAGCGCTATCGCTTATGCTGAGTCGGCTTGCCGGCTACTACTTGGTAGCTTATGCCCTTAAAATCGTTCTCTAAAGAGACAAGAATAAATATATTGATCCGGCATTGGCCGCAAACATTGGATTATTATTTAATCTATTTCTGAGCCACAGGCAAGTGATTGGAAGCCTAATACCTTCCCAGCCTAATCTTCACAGGGAAGATCAACTAGTATGGGGTAACATACCATACTAGCACCAAGGGATCTGCTTACTGCATGACAATATCACGGGCCAACGGATAATCGATTTACGACTTGCGTAACAGCTTCGCGGGATCACACAACATTTAATTGGCGCCCAACTACATTCGAAACCACACCTACACATGGGCCATTATATTACAACGCCCCGAAATAAACATGTAAGCTCACTAAAGTGTCTTCAAAAGAAATCTCTCAATTTACAAAGCATTAAAGAATCAAAAGTGATTTTGTTTTAAAAAAGCCATTCGCATATTTAAAAACAAGAAAGATGGCTCTAGTCGGATGTGCCCGACTAGGAGATACCCTGAAACCCCGAAGCGTGCCGTCGTTACATACATGTAAAGCTCTTTGTATTCATACACACATTCACAAAGTCACACGTACACACACACAAACGCACGCACCAAGCTGCGCACTTTACACATCGGCTGCGCTTGGCCCCACTATAGAAAATGAATTCTTGAATAATGAGCGGGTTTAAAATTTTCAATGTTTAATTAGAGCATCCAAATCTATGTACAAACCAAAGCGCAAGTCTGCAGTATTTGATTTGCGTTTTTTTGATATGGGGGACTGATGGGGGTAGGTATCCAAAATCCGAAATGCTCATAATCTGCGTATCCTTTATAGTCTCCGAGATATGCCAAGAAAACCAAGTCTTGAAATCGATTTTTATCGATAATAATGAAACGAAGGAAGATATCGAAAAATTATAAGCTTGTACTGCGTATGGATTATGAGAATCTATAGTCGTTTAGTTTAGGTTTCTAGCTTTTGTAGTTTGCAGTTTTGCGTTCATACAGACAGACAGACGGGCGGACGGACAGACGGATATAGCTAAATCGACTCGGATCGTCGTCCTGATCAAGAATATATATACTTTATGGGGTCGGAGATGCTTTCTTCTGTCTGTTACACGTAACTATTATACCCTTTTTACGCATTTTCAATGGTTCAGGGTATAAAAAATACAAGCAATTTTTACACATTTTATTTTTGCCGACTGTGAAAAATCGGCGCATCGTAATACAATTTTACATGCGAGAAGTCAAGTAATGTCATTTGACTAAATCTAATGAGCTGGTTAAGCGCGTATAGGGACGTAAGAAGGGAGTACGATAGTGACGATAGTATAAACCTAGAACTTGAAAATAAGAAAGTGCAAAAACAAACAAAAACAGACATAGACCGGAACCAAGTACAGGCCTTAGCCCAGCAAGAGGCAAGGTTCCTATCACAGCTAAATGAAGTTGGACAACAAGTCAATGGTCTGCGTATAGAAACTCCGCAAGTTGAGACTTACCAAAGAATCTCTAGAAGCCCAGACATTACGTGCCAAATTCCATTGCACATAATTAAATCAGTCCCTGAATTCAGCGGCAGTTCAGACGAATATGTGTCGTGGAGGCAATCGGCCACTGATGCATACGAATTATTCAAACCGTTTAATGGCAACAGCACACACTATCAAGCTGTGACGATAATTCGAAATAAAATCGGAAGGGCAGCAAGAGCACTGCTGGTATCACATAATACAGGACTTAACCTCGACGCTATCATAGCGAAGTTGGACTGCACTTACGCGGAGAAGACATCTCTACGGCTCCTGCGAAAAGGGATGGAAATGGTTAGGCAAGCCTCATGCAGTACTACGATGAGGTCGAACGGAAGTTGACTCTCGTAACTAAAAAAATTCGTATAACCCATGAACCTGACCGAGCCACATTGCTCAATGAAGCGGTCAGGTCTGACGTATTACATGCATTCATTGCAGGACTTAAAGAGTCTCTGAAATTAGTTGTGTTCCCGGCCCAGCCGAAAGACTTACCATCGGCCTTGGCCGTGGCCAGAGAAGCGGAGGCGAGTATTGAGCGTAGCATGTTTTCGGCTTCATACGCCAAAGCCGTAGAAGAGCGAGTCCAGGCAACCGAAAACGACAAGAATCGCTCATACACGAGGCAGGGTAACAATAATAAGGAAGAGCGGGGTGAAGAGAGAAACACACATTTTTAGACTCGTTCACGAAGTGAAACTAGTATATTGGGTTTGTGCAATGTCCGTCATGATGTCCGTCCGTCTGTCCTTCTGTCCGTATGAACGCAATTTTTTTTTGAGCCGGCATTGAAGCTAGAGACTTGAAATTTCGTACGTATATGCCCTCGTCTGGTAAAGTGTTACGGGTTTCGGGATACGCCCACTGGGGGCGTGGCAATTCGATTAAATCTATATATCTCCCTCACTTTTGAAGCTGGATGCATACAATATATTCCAACAGATTGCTGATGACCTCGTCTAAACATCGCATCCAAACGCTTTTAGCTACGCCCACTACCGCGCCCATAATGTTCAAAACTCGATATATGCACAACACCAATGATGCCAGTGCAACATTGCTAGCGCCATCTATTGCATATTTTCGGTAACTATTTTTGTTTGGTTGCCACTGCTTACAGAGGTTGACTGCTTATAGAGGCTCACTGCTTTACAGAGGCTGCCTGTTTACAGAGGCTATCTGCTACACTATTTCAAATTGTTAGAATTTGCATGCGGTTGATTGCTGATTGATTTTGCACATGTCGTCCATGAGTTTTGTCACAACGTGATCAACTAGTAGTGCAGTGGTGCATTATAAAATGCAGCTTAAATAATTTTTTTAATTATTGTCATTCTCTGTCAAGTATATATATACATACACACATAAATATACATATATTTAATACTTAACATAACAGTTCCATAAAAGTACCACAACATAAACAGATAATTTTAACATAAGTAGTGTTTATCAACCGCAGCGGTTTCTGTATGCACTTTTCGGCGCTAGCCACACACTTCTGTTATACTCGTTCAGTTTCAATTGGAATTCTATGTTTATTTTAATTGGATAGGTTAGGTTATTAGATAACTGAACGTGCATTTCGTCAAAAGCGAAATGGTTGGTTTCGCTGTTAAGGTGACAGTTGTGATCGCGCAGAGGCAAACTTTTTTTTTGGTATTTTATACTTGTTTACTTTTATTATTATTAATACACAAAGTGCTAGGGTACATGTTTTGGTTGTTATTACACTGTGAACGAGTAATCCGCTGTCAGTTACAACCGACTGCAACGTTCTCAATTGTTTTTTAAAATATTTTGCACGGACAAGAAACTATTTCTAATTTGTATCGACAAATTTCGCCGCCGTGCAACCACTTGTATCGCGCACCATAGTAGATGTAAAAATGCCTTTTATTCAATTGGTGAAATTATTCCCAACACCAAGACGATATACTGCGACAATGAGGATGCCTTCAACTCTGAAACCAAAACATCGCTACTCAAGAACACCTACAGCATAGATGTCGTCAACGCACCCCCACTTCACAGTAGCTCGAACGGACAGGTGGAAAGATTCCACAGTACCCTGACAGAGATCGCTAGGTGTAATCCGTAATAGACGGAAATGTGTTGGTATGGGAGCAAAGGGCTCCCAGGCACTCAGGCACTCAAGTAATTTGTCTGACTTTACAACGATCGGAGATGAAACGGGGATGCGAAAACTAATACATGTTGATGTTGTTAGTAGCAGACACACCTAATGCCTCGGACTTTGAAAAAGTCAGAATGTCCGAATCTCGACTCATTTAGTCAAACAATAGACAAGTAGTCATACATTCAGAAACACAGAAGCAGCCGTAAATCAGATAATCAAAGCAAAAAAAGTGGATTAGTTGACTCCCTGCATTTATACGAAGCATTATTAGCACGAAATATAATGATTAAATATGATAAAGAGATTCAAAACTTGATGTTCACAATCACACTTGCAATATCTAATATAATAAATCCAACTGATTTTGATCACAATGATTTGAAGGCAATTTTAACTGAACATCCCTCAGAGGTTCCCGTAGTAAGTTTAATGGAGGCATCTAGTATTAAGGTCTTTCGGTCCGAAGATATCATACACATACTTATCGCATATCCCACAATTAAGTTTATCTGTTAGAAGATTACGGTTTCCCCGTATCACACCAACACACCACACTAAAACTACAGTATAACACCGTGGCCGTATGCGACGACGATGTCTTAGCAGTCACGGAGTGTGCCATGACCACCTACGCTGCAATCTGCAAGCTGGCAAACCATGACACATGCGCACGAGCTCAGTCACCTGCCACACGCAGCTCAGTCATCTAAAACCCATCACGTATGTGGATAATGGCATCATAATCCTCAATGAGAGTCCAGCTAAAATCAGCACAGACGACGGCCCAGAGATAAAAACAACACATCTCGTCACCTTCGCTCAGCTATCATCAACGGCACTAAATATGTGAATCAACGTGATACCTTAAGCTAGTAAACATCATTGGCCACGATCCAGTACTGAGCATGCCGCTCCTTCATAGGATGAACGCGCACAATCTGCAAGTCATCCAGGAGTTCAAGGAAGAAGTGGCGTCGGCAGGATCACCTAAGGCTTGGTTCGCCGATGGAGTAGGGGTCAGTCTCATCTTCAGTGGTTCTATCCTCCTCTGCCAGATCCTGAGGAGAAGACGAGCTTCGAGGGAGGTGCAGAAGGTCATCGATAGTTATAGTATGACCGAGGACGGCCATTATTCTAAGGGGGGCGTAGTTAACGAGTAACCCTCGCACATATTTCACTAAGTTATTAAGCATGCCTCGCATAGCGGTGACACTCTAAATACCGTGGTTCAATGCACCAGCTGCAGTGGGCAACGACGGTAACATGATGCTTGCCTGTGCCGCAAGAGCAGCGCTATCATTTATGATGCCGACTTGTCGGCTATGACTTAATAGCTTATGCCTTAGCATGGTACTAGCTGTGTCGTAAGAGCAGCGTTATCGCTCATGCCGAATCGGCTTGCCGGCTATGCATTTGTAACTTATATTTGTAACATTAGCTTTAGCTTCCCCATAACATGGAATTCAGTTTTGTATCGTTCTCTAAAGAGACAAGAAAAAATATATTGCTCCGACATTGGCATCTCTGAGCCACATTTTATTCTATTTGTAGCATTAACTGTAGCTGCCCCATAACTTGGAATTCAGTTTTATATCGTTCTCTAAAGAGACAAGAACAAATATATTGCTCAGACATTGGCATCTCTGAGCCACAGGCCAGTGATTGAAGGTCTAATACCTTTCCAGCCTAATCTTCACAAGGAAGATCAACTAGTGTGAGGTAACATACCCTACTAGCACCGAGGGATATGCGTTCTGCCTGACAGTACCACGGGCCAACGGATAATCGATCTACGTCTTGCGTAACAATTAAGATGGCTCTAGCTGGGAGGGCCCGACTAGGAAATATTCTGAACTCAGCGCCGATCTGTCGTTACATACGTTTAAACACCTCCCAGCAGTTCTAGTGGTGTCAATTGACCTTGGGCGCGATAGAGCGGTGGCCAATTGTGCCTACTATCGGTCCTTAGTGATGCAGCGCCGTGCCAGTCCAAAAACGGACACGAGCAAGCACAGCCCACGTATGTTTATGTTTTTGCATTTATTATTATTAT
The DNA here is from genome assembly GCA_035041545.1 of Drosophila colorata. Classification (NCBI taxonomy): domain Eukaryota; kingdom Metazoa; phylum Arthropoda; class Insecta; order Diptera; family Drosophilidae; genus Drosophila; species Drosophila colorata. The sequence continues at coordinate 203,563 of JAWNLD010000111.1, read as the reverse complement.
TATTATTTGTAAGAGAGTCTCTTATCAAAGAGATCTTAGAGTCACAGCAACCGAAGGCCGGTCTATTGTACCTTGGGGCTCCCTATGGGGACAAGAGACCCTCCTCCTTCTTTATTATGAAGAGCAGATCCCTTGCCGAGGAATTTCTGATCTGTTCTGGAGTAACAAATTCACTGCATATACACTTCCTCCTACTCCAAATAATGGCTGGGCAATCACATAAAATGTACTTTCTTGTCTCGACTCTGCAGAGTCTACAGTGTGTGTCAAAGGGTAGCCGCATTTTGTGGAGGTGATACTTGACTGTGTGGTGTCCCGTGAGATAGGACACCAAGATCCGAAGTTCAGCCCTTTAATGATTTTTGGTCTTTCTGACAGACCAGCTGTTTAGCTTGTCGTAACCCAGATCTCGTTGACCAGTACATTCCCGTATCCTTCCTTGACCTGCATGACCTATGTCTGCTGTTAGCAACCCATTTGTGAGCTTAATCCTCAGAAAGTCTAAAGAAGTTACCTTTTTTATGTGCAAATGCCGTGGATTCAGTCCTAAGACTCTCCAGTGCTGCAGTAGGACATGTACGCATGATTCCCGTAAGGGATATGCATGCGACCCGCTGAAGTTTGCTGCATATTTGTATAGCGGTGGCCTGCTTGACCTTTGGCTACCAGACGAGGGCAGAATACGTGACCATCATACTGTACAGCCATCTGATGGCTTTGGAGTCCATACCCCACGTTTTACCGAAGAGCCGACGACTTGCCCACATGGCATGAGAACCTTTGGTAAATGTTTTGTCTATGTTCGAGTTCCAGTAAAGTCTCTTATTAAGATTAACACCGAAATATTTGACCTCACTGGAGAGCTCGACGGGTGTCATACCGATGTAGAACTGTCCGACATCGATGTTGTACCGTTTCGTGAAGGGAACGATAATCACCTTCTATGGGTTGATATTGAGACCCACATCTGTACACCATCTTAGGGCCGTGCTCTTATTGCCAGGTTATCTGCATAACCTATGGTATCGATGCCTAGCTTCAATAGTTTCACCAGTAGTTCATCTATCACTAGGGACCAAAGAAGGGGAGACAGAACCTCGCCCTGTGGACACCCTTTGACCGCTCGGATGCGGATAGTTGTGGCGTCCAGTGAAGATCTGTGCATAAGCATTCTCTCTATCCAAGTAATAGAGAAGGAGTCAACCCCCCTAGATGCTAACGCCCTGGTTATTGACTGCCTTTGATGTAGGCGAACTGTATATGGTGCAGGGGATTGGTATCTTGCAATATGCACCGGATATGCAAATCCAACCGCCGTTCTGCGGTCTTAAACAGAAAGGATGTAAGGTTAATTGGTCTATACAACTTAGATTGATCGAAGAGACGGTCCCCTTGGTTGGGAATAAAAACCGCATTTACCTCCCTTAAAGATATCGAAATGAACCCCCAAGTGAAGCTCGCCCTAAGTCGGCCAATTTGTGGACTAAGTATAACTTTTAGGCTGTGTTGCAGCAGGGACAGGAAAAATCTAGTCGCCCCCGAGGCTTTCAAGCCCCTGACCTTGTCAGCGTCGAGGATAACACCAGAAAGACTGTAACCACGTCTAGCTGGTGGTTCAGTGTCCCCATCATTACAGGGATTTTTCGGGTTTATAACAGAACTAGGAAAATGCACCTGAAGCAGTAGCTCTAGCGTTTTCTGTCGATCCAGTGTGTAAGAACCATCTGTTTTTTTAGGAGCCCCACACCGATAGATGACCCTCTGGCCAATACCTTTTGCAATCTCGCTGCTTCTGAAAGTGGCTCCACACTTTCGCAGTAGGTGCGCCAGGTGTCGTGTTTAGCGCTTCTAATGTTCTTATTATACACAGTGAGCGCGCATCTGTATGTGTCCCAAGAGTCTCTATTTGACTTGGCCATGTTAAAGAGCCGTATGACCTCCTTCCTTTGATTTGATAGGCATTCGCTCCACCAGGGAGCTTCACATTCCGCCTGATGGGGTCTTAGGGCCGCACTTTTACTGTAGGAGGTTAAAAGCACATCTTAAAGTTGTGTTGACGCTAAATAAATCTCCCTCGTTGATTTAAAGCTAACAGGAAGTTGATCAACTTTCGAAGCCACTAAAGCTTTGTACAGGTCCTAATTTGTTTTCTTTGGGTTAAAATAATTGGAAGGGAGTTCCGCTTGGCCTGGGAGATCGAATCTAATGTGCTGGTGATCTAAAAGAGTGAGGTCTAGTACTTCTTCCCTGATGGCGTTTATAAAAGTGGGTTGGCACCCTTTATTTGATACATCTTATTGACTACACAAAATATATAGAAGAAGGTACTCCCATTTTTTTAAATCCATTTTGTAAATTATATGTATGTATGAACAAACATGCATTAATTTTTTTTAATATTTATGTATTTGTATTGCAGATATATTTAAACATATAAAAAAATATTCCTCATCTGCGTCTACTTTACGAGAACATAGTAAAATAAACTTGCTCTTATAGTTTCTAATATATGCTAAGAAACCCATTTCGTAAGATCGATTTTTATCGATTATAGTGCAACGGAGCAAGATATCGAAAAAAAAATGACAAGCTTGTTCAGCGTATAGTTTAGAAGAATCTATATTCGAAAATATCACGTCTCTAGCTTTTGTAGTTTCCGTTCATATAGACTGACAGACGGACGGACAGACGAACATGGCTAAATCGACTCAGCTCGTCGTACTGTTCACGAATATATATACTTTATGGGTCATAGATGCTTCCTTCTGCCTGCCTAAATTTGCACAAAATCAAAATACACTTTTTACCCATTTTCAATGGTTTCAGGCTTTAACAAAAAGAAAAGAAGTGAAATAGTTGGAAACTGGAAAAAATTTTGAATTATTAGAAAAAACAAGAACAACCGGTTAGCAGGCGGTAGTCAAATCTGCGACTGCAGCTAAAGATCGCGTCAGACAACAGCGCCATTGACCACTTGTTTTCGGTGTGGTGAAATTCAATTTAAGTTATGCAACAAGAATTATACGCAATCGTTAAAAAACTGAAAAAAATAAAAAACATTTCTGTGGCCGACAAAGATCTGAGCCCGGAAGTCAAACGCAGGACGTACTGCAATAACAAAACTTTTTGTTAGTCATCTGCATCATTTTGATGTCTAAGTTCAGCTTAAATTATTAAGCAAGAATTCAAGGCAAATTACTAATAAATTCTAGTACTGAAAATTCAAATTGCTGTTTAGAACGACACATTTGGCGCATGGTAATACATGCTTTCACATGCATACATAATAAACAAAACAAACAAAAAATAAGAGAATCGAGGAAGATGGCTCTAGGATGCCCGACTAGGAGATACCCGGAAACCAGCGGCGAGCTGTCGTTACATATATTTACACCCCTTTGGATTCATGCACACTTACTGTGGTGGTGTGCTTCAAATTATCTTGTAACCCTAAACACTGCCAGTGACATTATCAGCTGATTGCAATCAACAGCATGGGCTTCATTGCCCCATAAAATACATGCAAATGTTAAAGTTATCAACATAATCAGATTGGCTATGGCCGATGCTAATAAGAACGCCATTGCGAATAAAAATAATTTGCGTCTTAAATGACGGTTTTAAGACACCGCTATATAATTATGGCTTAGCATCGTTCCTTTCGATTCTAATCTCCAACAAGTACAATTCTCTTTTATAAAGGGCACAATTGCACGTGGATACAATAAATTAAATTTGCCGAAGAAGAAATTAAAAAGGAGAAACCAAATTTCATCATAACCTGGCATCGACCAAATTTCGCTAAAGGTGCAGCCCAGATTGCGGCGCTGCGTTACTTTGCACTTAATACAAAAATTAGGCATATCATAAACACCTTGACTGCCCCAAAGTGACCAGCTGTGGCAATCTGCGATAAAACGCTAACAGCATGCGCTCTTCTAAGGCTGGACAATGCCTTTTAGTGGAATTTTGGCGGATCGTCTACCAATAAGACTCGAATCGCAGTACGCGGTAGTTGATGACACATGTTTGGCAAAGCAAAAGACCCATGTTCGACACATTAATATCCGAACTTTGTTCGGAAAAAATAATTATAAAACATGAATATTCTTTTCGCCGTATTAGTTAAAAAGAAGGAGAAGCAATTAAGAGACACATTCTGAAAAGAATTTAAAACATGTGAGAACGTTGCAGTCGGGTGTAACCAACAGTGGAATTCTCGTTCACTGTGTAATACAATTAAAACATGTACCCTAGCACAATGTCTATTAATAATAATAATAATATATGAGTATAAAATACCATTAAAAAGCTTACGATTGTCACCTAAATTCACGTTCAGTTATCTAATAACCTAACCTATCAGATAAGAATCAACATAAAATTCCAATTTAAAATGAACGAGTATAACAAAGGTTTGTAGCCGTCTGCCCGTCTATCCGTATTACCGCAATTCAATTTTCTATACTGTTGCAGGCAAAATTTGTGACAATACAAGTAAACAATACAATTAAAGCTATGGTGGAACTTTCGCTTCATCAGCACTTTATATAATGAAACGTTCTGAAGAGTTAAAATTTCCGAAACATGCTGAATTGCCGAATACAACTATATCTATGCCATATGTTTTGATGGCAAATGAAACGTATCTTCTATTAGCTTAAGTACTTCGACCATATCCCAGAAGAAATTTTGTTTTAAAATATATCAATGGCGCTTGACAAGGTAAAATGGAAAGTTCGAAGAAAGATTGACGAATAATTAGGGATACTTTTCGCAGTTATGTTTGCCGTATAAGAAGACCGAATAATAATACAAATTACAATTTATTATTTACTTTTATACTTTTAACTTTTAAGGTAGAATTATTAAGATAATTAAATAACTTACCTTGCCTTCGCAATTTCATTCTAATTTTGATCTACAATATCTCGGTTGTGATATTGTTTATTTAGCTGATCCCATAAATAACGTTTTGCGAAAACAGCAGCAATAAAATGTTCATTTGCTAGCAACATTTTCCAAAATAGGCACGCCAACAAAAATGCAATCGACTGAAAATGTTGTCAATTGAACGATAATCAAGTCACAAAACAAACAAGAAAAAAAAATTATTTTCGTGCGATTCCATACATTTACTTCAGCACAGTTATTCGTCTCCTGCTTCATTTTCGCCTTCAGCTTCTTCATCGCGTGCACTATTGCACAAATGCTAGTAATGCTTATTAAAATTTACTCCATCTCTAAATTGAAGACATGGATTTTTGAGGCTTACCCGCCGCAGGATATATTTCCTTTTTTTAGAATTCGCAATGCCTCCAGTGGGTGTATTCATAATTTTTTAGTCTGATCTTTAGGTCATTAGCAATCTATCTGAAACAATTTATGTATCCCACAGCAACTTCCGTTTTGCTCGACTCCTCATTTCGCTAACAATCTCAGAGAGCATGAGAGTAAGCGTGATGTTTGCTTTGAGTGGGTCGTGCGAGATAGCGGTGATTTGCTCGCTCACATTAAAGAACATTGCCTTGGTTTGCTCTTAGTGCTCTCAGAGTATGTATATAATGCATGTAGCTACTATGTAATCTTTAAGGACAAATAGCAATGCGCCGCAAATTACTATATTTCAATTATTGATTGCAAGAAGAGTTTTCGGGATGAGAATGCATTCTTATTCATATTTTTACATGTATATACATTTTTGGGGTTGTGTGCCCTCCATTTAGTTAAATATGTTCTCGTGGACCCACCCCCATTTTAGCTGCATATCTTATGAACCAAATGAGGTATCACATGATGCGATATGTTTTTTTTTTTAGTTTAAACAATATCTTTCGATATGTATATAGCTCCATCTGATCGCACTATCGTAGCAAAACTTCAAAACTTCGCGTATTGCCGTCCGCCGTGATATTCATGTGAATTATGGAGTCTGTAGCTCTAATAAATTATTTTCACAACGTCAAATTTGTTAAGCTCATTTCGTAGATTGTAGATGAGTTGTCTAACTGCTCAGGCATTTAGCAACATAACAACGAGGATCCGGGTACGAATCCCAGGCTAGTGTATGATGTAGTGTTTGTCTTTGCCGAAGGCTACAGCAGCCAGTGCTATTTAAAAAATAGTTAGGTTGATGTTTATAAATATATCTTATACTTTAAATAATAATAATAATAATAATAATAATAATAATAATAATAGTAATAATTTGGTAGATTATAATCTACGATTAATAAAAAATTACTTTAAAAATTTGAGGATGTTGTAGAGGTTTATCGATTTAAACACAACCGTTGTACCTTTTATACCCATTTTGAATGGGTTCAGGGTATACAAAACGAACTACAACTCGCTAGCTTTCATATTCTCTGAAATCGACGTGGCAAACAGAAACACGGACGGACAGAAATACAGACGTGCATCTCTTTCGACTGGACTATTGTCTGACTAAATATATATGTAATTTATGGCTACATGTTTCATACATTTACACAATATATATTTTATCCTTTTTGACATGCTAACCGGACAAAGAGAATACATCTCTTTAGAAAATTACCCCAATCTAAGGTGGAGCAGCATGAGGATTCATGACCGAAGAGGTGCTCGGCCGTTAGTATGCGGACTCTGGATACCTGTCGCCCTACATTTTTATTTTTCGACTTCCCGCGGTAGACGGGCTATGCCGCGGGCGAACTGCCCTTCCCGTTTCTTCGTGAGATTCAAAATGAACGAAAACATTAAACTAAATAATGAGTCTTATGGGGTTCAAATAGTTCATCGCGGTTGACCCCAGGCTTCAACCGGTCTCCGGTCTCCACCCTCCCCAGCGGTGAGGTCTTTCCCTCCTCCGGAAAGACCACCAACTTCGTTGAATAAAGAGTTGGAGTGTGCCACTTTCTCGTCGAGAAAAAGTTTGTCGTGGCAGGGTCCTATAGAGACATTGGTCTCTGAATCGGACTCTGACGTTACATTCAATGATCTCGACGGAGCATCCAGTGAGATCTCTCAGAGATCCAGTCTGGCGGAAACAGGCACTCGGGTAGCACGTCTACATTTAGACCCTGAGATCGAAAAGAAGCTATTCAAAGCAGCTATCGCCAAAGGGCTCCCCAGATCAGCTGCTCTGAAAGCGCCAAAGACGCCGACCGCTTACAGTAAGGTCCAAAAAGGTCGCTCAGACGAAAAAACTTCGGAGCTCGGTTTGCTGAGAAACCGAAAAATACTCATTCTCAGTCGACAACGTCATCGTATGGTGACTGGTACTGGTAACAACACGGCACTTAAGGAAAAAAGCTGCAACGGTCCCTCTACAAGCACACTTCAGCAACAATCGCGGCGCGGGCTGCTACTGCCATAACAACAAACCCAAAACCTGGCCCGGGTCCCTCCACTAGCTTAGTTGCTGGGCTTGCAAATGGTTTGTCCCCTAGGCGTCCAAGCTACCGAAGGGTGTTCGTGGGAGCTACTCCCAACAAGGCGAAAGCAGTTGCCTTGTCCAACACTCCGCGAAGGAGAAATAAGCATAATTAAGGTGCTTCAGGTGAACCTGCACCAAGCTAGAGGAGCGTCGGCCACCATGTGCACGATTTCAACCTTGCTCTCCTCCAAGAACCATGGTTAAATGGTGGCCAGGTCCGAGGTTTAAGTTGCAGCTCATGTAAGTTGTTATATGATCGACAGGGTGGAGCGCCTCGGGCAGCTATCCTTTTGGATAAAAGCTTAAGGCACTTCCCTCTAACAAACTTTTTCTCCCGGGTCTTAGGGACTTTTAAGGTGGCTACGGCAGAAGGAGTGAAGGAAATTGTAGTGGCGTATGCATATTTCCCTGGCGACACTGACAACGCACCGCCGACGGAGGTTCAGCGACTCGTCGACTTATGCCGAAGGACGAACAAACAGCTAGTCGTTGGATTTGACACGAACTCCCATCACACTATCTGGGGTAGGAGGGGTAGGGTAAGGAGAGCCTTCTTAAATATCTTTTGTGTAGTTAGATGTATCAAATAGGGGGTGCCAGCCCACTTTTATAAACGAAATCAGGGAAGAGATACTAGACCTCACTCTGGCTAGCAGTTCCTTGTCCGATTTAATTAAAAATTGGCGGGTTACCGATGAGGCCACTCTTTCAGATCACCAGCACATCAGACTTGATCTCCCAGCCCAGGCGGAACTCCTTTCCAATTCGTTTGGCCCAAAGAAAACAAATTGGGACCAAAGAAAACAAATTGGGAAGCCTTAGTGGCTTCGAAAGTTGACCAACTTCCTGTGAGCTTTGACTCCACAATGGAGATAGAATTGTTATCAAGACAAGATAAGCTTTTAACCTTCTACCATGATAGTGGGGCCTTCAAAATAAATCAGGTGAAACGTGAGGCTCCTTGGTGAGGCGAAAGCCTGGCAAATCAAAGGAAGGAGGGCAGACAGAGGGCATTTTACAATCATTTGTGATTCAAAATTCTGGCCACCTCACATGATTCTTCATGAGTTTAAGCCTAAAAAGATAAATGAGCCTTCACCTGTCACCCTCCAGGTTTCCTCAGTTCAAGAATCAAGTGGCATTTCATTAAAAAACTAAAGCCGATAATTTTTCCATTTCATACCAGAATATCAGAGGCCTTATATCCAAACTGAAAAATCTCTTTATGGTTAGCACCTTCTTTTTATCTGACATAATTGGTTAAATTCTACCATATCTGACTGCGAAGTGTTTTCAAATAACTTTACAGTCTATAGACAGGATAGACCGACTCGTCGAGATGGTGGGGTATTAACTTCAGTTAAAACCTCACTCCATTCGGAACTTTTCCATTTTACTGCGCCTACTGATGCAGAGATTGTTTCTGTAAAAGTCACCCTCCCATCTTGTGCTTTATCTTCTAATATTGAGGTTTATATGCAGTATTTGGCATGCATTAACGACGTATCTTGTCAAGTGTGCGATAAAGACTTATTTGTTGTGTTGGTTGATTTGAATATACCAAACATTTCTTGGTCATTATTCTCATCCTCAAATTATCTTGTACCTTCAGCCCATCATGCCTTTTAAGATGGTATGCTTGATCTCTCGTTGTTCCAGATTAATTCTATCTCTAATCAATTAAACTTGTCCTTGTCAACGATCATCGTATCGTTGATATCTCTAGGTCAGCCCCTCTTTCTGTCCCTGAGGTTATTATCCTTCTACTCTTGCGGTGGCAAAACTCAAAATTTACATTCGACCACGCATCATAAGTCCCGCCGTTGCTTTCGCAAAGAAAACTTTGCCTTGCTTAATAAACTTATTTATGCAACCGATTGGTCCATTATTTATGACGCGGTTGATATAGATAATGCTACTAAGATATTTTATAAAATTCTAAGCTCACGTCTAGATGTCTGCATTCCTAATTGCATTCCTCGCCTTGATTAGGCTAAACCTCCCTGGCTTACTCCCAGACTATCAAACTTAACAAACACTAAATTTAAATGTTTTAAAAAGTTTAAAAAGTCTGGTTCTAATTCTGACTTGTCGAAGTAGCCAAGTCAAACTTTTTTATTCAAAATTCGAAGTGCTATGGAAATTATATTGCCCGTTGCAAAATGCATTTTACGCAAGACCCTAAGCAATTTTACAGTTTTGTAAATTCGAGGCACAAATCGTCATGGTTGCCTTCCTCTTTTTTCTAGGGATGAAAAAGCAAGCAATGATTCTGCTGCCTCTGATCTCTTTGATAACTTCTTTCAGTCAACCTATTCCTGTGTCTCCTCGGTTAATATGTCTTATCCTTACCACATTGTTTCTTCTAATTCTATCTTTATGCCTATCATACCTCCCTTCTTTCTGCTATTAAATCTTTAAAAACTTTTTACTCTTCTGGTTCCTAGTTGTCTACTCAAAGAGTGTAGTGCTTCCCTTCTTGGCCCATTGCTAAAGCTTTTTAATCTATCCCTTGAATCTGCTTTTTTCCATCACTGTGAAAAAAATCGTTTATCATTCCTCTCCACAAAAAAGGTGGTAGGTCTGATATAACTAAAGGGGCATTGCAAAACTATCTGCTATACCTAAATTATTTTACAAAAATAATTATTTCCACTTTGCAGCATCTCTGCAAATCACTTCTATACTCTGCTCAGCATGGTTTTATTAAGAGCCGGTCAACGACCAACTTGCTTGAAGTTAACTCTCTGGTAAATTATGCTTTTTTTTGGCAAACAAGCAAACTGATGTCATTTACACCGACTTTAGTAAAGCATTTGACTCTGTACACCATGAACTTTCACTGCTAAACCTCGACCGTATTAATTTCTCTCCCTCTCTTCTGTCTTACATTTTAGCTTATATAAAGGGTACAACTTAAAGAGTCTCTCTTAGATCTAAAATTTCTAAACAGTTGTTACGTCAGGTGTACTTCAAGGTAGTCATCTTGGACCTTTACTTTTACTCTTTTTATAAATGACCTCCCCTCTATAATATCACATGCTCGCATTCTTATGTATTCAGATGATGTGAAACTTATTTACTCGTACGCCGATTTCCTACAACACACAGGATGATTTGAACTCTATGCAACTTTGGTGTTCGACCAATCAGTTGTACCTAAATTGTTCAAAGTGCATGTTTATGACTTTAAGTCACATTCAGTTAGATATACAATTGTCAAAGCTGACCTTCAATTTTCACATATCCTCTATTGTAAACGAGGCTAAAGGTGTTCTTGGGTTTATTAGACGTTGGTCGAAGCGGTTCCTTTCACTTGTCCGCCCAATCCAGGAATACTGCTGGTGTATCTGGTGTTCGTAGTACAAAATCCACCAGGACCGCATTAGGTCCGTCAAGAAGCAATTTCTGCTCTTTGCCTTACGTGGTTTAGACTGGAATCCCAATCTTCGTCTGCCATCTTACTCCAGTAGGCTTTTACTTCTTAATCTTCTGTCTCTAACTAACCGTAGGACAATCCTTGCTGTTGTTTTCCTAAATAAGTTGATTATTGGCGACATTGATTCCTCGTTTCTTTTAGGTCGCTTGAACTTCTCTGTTCCCTTTAGACCTACTAGAAACTATTACCCCTTATTTCTGCCTACATGCACTGTCGTGCTTCTATGCTTTGCACAATTCTTTTCGTGTATTATGTCTACAATATAATATCCGATACCACGTGTTCTCCTCAGAACTCTCTCTTCCACTAATAAAATCTTTGCATTCAGGATACCTTAGGGAAATGACTGACCACCCTCAGCTGTGAGCAGGGACATTGCTGGCCGGACTGGCAAATAAAATACCCCCACCGTGTCGGTGATGTTATTTGAAATCCTTGTAAATCTTTCAAGGACGGAACTACGGCTCTTGGAGTCCTGGCTCACGGGACAGCACACAGTCTCAAAATGCGCATATCCTCTAAAACAGAGTGCAGACTCTGCAGAGATGATGACGAGACAACAAAGCACATTTCATGTGATTGCCCAGCCATTATTTGGAGTAGGAGGAAGTATCTATGCAGAGAATTTGTTCCTCCAGCACAGATCAGAAATTCCTCGAAAAGGGAGCTGGTCTCTTTCATAGGGGAGGCAGAGCGTCTCTTGTCCCCATAGGGAGCCCCAAGGCACAAAAGACAGCCCTTCGGTCGCTGTGCCTCTAAAATCTCTGTTGTCCCTCACAAATAATAATTATAATAATAATAAATATAACAGTAATCTACCTTCAAAATTTGGGGACCCTTGCTCGAAAACTGTGGGTGATATAGACTTTTGCGATTAATGGCGGCAGGATAGGGCGTTTTAGTGGGCGTGGCCGGGGTATAGAGGTCTACATTTTTGGTGGTTCTAGCTTTACAATTGTGGGAAATATGCACGTGTTACCGATTTGTCCTTTTTTGTATATAGATTTTTGCGATTACTGGGGAAGGAGGGGGCGCGATCAAAAAATTTGTTAGTGATGTTTGCGGGAGCTTTCCAGTAATATATATTTCAAAAATGGTGACTCTAGTTCAAAAACTGTGGGAGATATAGGCATTTCCGGTTTTTGTGAAGGCCGCTGTGGGCGTTCTAGTGGGCATGGCCGGGTTGTCAAGGTCGAAATATTTGGGGGAGATCATGAGCAATCTACATTCCAAATTTGGACTTGCGATTTGAGGTGTATCGACATGTTATCAAAATGCCAGCCTCCCAGTTGACGTATCACAAAATTCTTAACACTTTGACTGAAGCTGATAACTACAAGTATATATTCATAGCGAAAAAAGCGGACAGACGGACGGACAGCATGGCGGACATTTCACAAACCCAATACACTAGTTTCACTTCGTGACCGAGTATAATATCAGCTTGAAACAGACGAAAACGGTCCTAATTATTATTTGGAAAACTACCATTTTTCTTTTTCGTGCGGAGGGAGTGGGCGAAGTCAAAATTTTTCAGCTCGATATTTAGAGTTGCTCATCGGAAAATTACTTACTAAATTTGATGACTCAAGCTCTAAAATTGTAAAAGACATAGATTTTCGCGGCTTACTCGCCTCAAGATATTAGAATTCTATTGATTTGCCACGCCCCTAGTGGGAATATCTAAAATTTTTAGTGCAATCTTTTGAGGATTATTTGCAATCAGTCTGAAACAATGTATGCATGAGGGAGATATATACTGGCCAATCTTTGGGGGAGGTCCCCAGCAATCTACATTCCAAATTTTGTGAGTCTAGCCTTAAAATTATGGGAAATATTCACCTTTTACCGAGTTTCGATTTGAGGCGTATCGTCATGTTATCGATTTGCCAGCCTCCCAGTAGGCGTGGCACAAAAGCCTTACTACTTTTTCTGAAGCAGATAACTACTAATATATGCAACAAGTTTCAAGTCTCTAGCTTCAATTGCTCCAAAAACAGTTGCGTTCATCCGGACCAACAGACGCACATTGCACAAACTAAATATACTAGTTTCACTTTGCGAACTAGTATAAAGACGTGAAACGTATTTTCCAGGTTCAATTTTTATTTTTAAATGTTCAGACAAAACAGGTAAGAGTGCTCTAGTCGGTGGCGCCCGACTAGGTGATACTCTGAACCCAGTTGCGATCTGTTGTTATACAAGACTGTAGTAATTGAATTGTTCTGTGATTTTTTTCATATTTCGGGCGAGGTGTGGGTGGTATCAAAAACCCAAAATATTAATTATTTGCGTATGCTTCACGAGAACATATTAAACCTCATTTGGTGGCTCTAGCTCTTATAGTTTCTGTATATGCTCACAAGCATGGGCAAAAAAAAAATCGATAAAAATCGATGGTAAGAAAACTGGACCGGTAATAGATAATTCGAAATAAATTTGATCTCCGTATGGTATACACGAACTTAATTATTACTGTCAATAGACTTCTCAGGTTTGTAAAATTTTACCTCACGTTTTCTTTAATAACTTCTGTGTTTCTTAACCGATCTTGTTAAAACTTTTTGCAACAGATTTTTCCTATATAGTATGCTAAAATATTCATGTCACCAAAATCTGTTGTATGCAGCTCTAAAAATACGCGAAATAAGTTTAAAAAATTTGAGGTTGTGTGTAGGTGATCGAACATTTGAAATAAATTCGATCTGCGCGTGCCATGGACGAGTCTATAATCGACGCGTTCATACATACGGACGGACAGACAGGCGTACATGGCTAAATCGACCCGACTATTGATCCTGATCAAGAATATATACACTTTATGGGGTCGGAGATGCCTCCTTCTGCCTATTACATACATTTGTACAAAACCATTATAACCTTTTTACCCATTTTCAATGGGTTCAGGGTATAAAAGTTCGTTCAAACGGACGAGCTCTGCGCGAATCCAATATACTCTTTTCACTTTAATAAGAAGGTATAATTTATATGATAAACAAAATCGAGTGTTCATGTGTGTGCATCTCAGATTTAGATTATACTGGATATATATATTATATTGGATAATCTTTCGTTAATATTATTGAACTTTGCTTGTCGAAATCTTTTGCGTATAAACTAAGAATATACAGACTTCTTGCATTCAGAAAGTCACCAACAGGTAAATTCGTAGTGTTTGTAATAATTATCTGTACGTTAAAAACAAAAATCACCTAGAGTAGGCAAGAGTATCAATAGTCGAATTGATCTAGCTATATGAGTGGAGCTTTTATTTTCAAAAATTTAATTAATCGAATTAATAAATTTAATTTCCAGCTTGATTGTTTTGTAAGTATATCTCGCAAGTTAAGTGATATACAAGTAGTCATGTGTGATTTGTAGGCTCGTTTATAGCATGCGCAGATTCAGAATATTTCGATATTTTGACACCTTTCACATTTCCTTAAGATAAACAAGTAAGAGTGCTCTACTCGGGAGTGTCAATGTGCTCGGGAGCTAAAATGCACACATAGACAACAGCAAATATATTGGACACACGCCGCAAGCTACACAATATATTCATCAGCTGTGTGTCTTTTTTCTCAGCCTCATACAATTGAAAATTTTAACCTGAATGGCTTTGGTGCTGGGTGTATGGAAATTATGTACATGTATATTTATATTTTTGTATACTTATGTATGTATATACATACATAAGTATTGAATTATTTGTCACTTAATTCAAAAGGTTTGGAAAATTTTTAGTTGTAAGGGCGAAAACATAACTTTTTTAACAGCCTTCAAATAATATTTGATTGATTCTAACAGATACATGTTTATCGTCAGAAAAAATATTAGAAAGCACATACTCTTTTCCACTTGTCCCAGGCCAGTAGTTGGTAGTTGTCAAAATAAATATTGGCCCTTTACGGGTTAATACATACAATAAATCGAGCAAATGACCTTAGGGCACATTATGTTCCTAATCGGAACTTTGCTCATTTTAATGCCTACTTGCACACATATACATATACTGATAGCAGTTCAGTTGCTGCTCAATAAGGCAAAAATAAATACGTTACGGGATTTTGTTTAAAGCGTTAACATACACTACTTACTGACAAATAAAAATAACATTTTTAATACACCAATTTAAAAGTGTAAGTAATATGTGGTATATATGTACACATACAATCATAAACATATTTACGCTACCAACATAGTAATTGCATGCTTACAAATCCCCATTTATGTACAAATTTCTGCGTAAATATATTAAAACATAAAAATACACATATTTTGACTGCGTACTTGCATACGTATGTACATACATCAATTCAAAAACAAATAAATTCGTACGTACATTCAAAACGTGCCTAACTTATAGTTTAATATACATTCATTGGGTGTCAATGCAATCAAGAAAGAGTGATGTAGTCAATGGTGCTTGCCTAAATGGATATCCTATACCCAGGTCCATACTATATTGGTACTTACTTATGGTAATACAGGAATCTACTTGCTATATTCGTCCCTCGTCATTATTTTTACCCAATTTCAAGGCTATTACCACGCAAGCGATTTGTAATATCATAAATGTTAAAAAAAACCAGTAAGATGGCTCTAGTTGGGAGTGCCCGACTAGGAGATACCCTGAACCCAGCGGCAAGCTGTCGTTACATACATTTAATTAGGGCCCTCTGTATAAATGCAGCAAGTTGCCACCACGTGGTTTGCCAATATTCAAACACATTTTCTTTAATAACTTCTGTGTTTCTTAACCGATTTGGGTTTGTTTAATGCATTCTTATTGTACTATAGTACATTATATAGCAGCCTTAACCAAAATTGATGGCTCTGGTTAAGATTCTGGTATAGATTCTGTGTTATGCTCAAGCAGCTGCGATGGGCCCCCACTTTGGCAAGTTAATTCTTGAATAACTTCTAAATTAAGCATAGGATCGTTATGAAATTTTCAGGACCTAACAAGAGCATTTAAATCTGTGTACAAATCAAAGCCCAAGTCTGTGGTACTTGCTTTTCATGCATTTTTTTAAATGGTTGGCGAAGAGGGAAGGTTTTTGCATATGGTTTAGCAGAATCTAAAATCAAAAAGTGTAGATCTCCAGCTTTTGTAGTTTCTGAGATCGCTGCGTTTATACAGACAGACAGACGGACGGACGGGCGGACAGACGGACTTGGCTAAATAGTTTGAGCTCATCGTCCTGATCAAGAATATATATACTTTATATGGTGCGCGACCGGAAAAATTTTTCTTCAATATTTGGGGGAGTAACATATTTTCCAAATGGTGACTCTATCTCAAAAACTTTGGGATATATAGGCATTTGCGATCTTTTGGAAAGGCGGATAGGGGGGCTGCGCCAGGATGTCAAGGTCCGAATTTTTGGGGAGGGCATCAGCAATCTACATACCAAATTTAGCTTTAAAATTGTGGGAAATATTCACCTATTATCGATTTACGATTTGAGGTGTTTGGACATGTTATCGAAATGCCAGCCTCCTAGTGGGCGTGACACAAAGATGTTAACGATTTTATGAAGCACATTACTAAAAGTATATCTTCTAAGTTTTAAATCTCTAGCTTCAATAGCGCTGAAAAAAGTTTCGTTTATCCGGACAGACGGACGATCAGCATGACGGTCATTGCACAAACCCAATATACTAGTTTCACTTCGTGAACAAGTAAAAAAAAATAGTATACAAATATCATAATTGAAGTACTACAGTCTTGAGCTTTGGTTCAGTTATCCAATAAGAATCAACATAAAATTCCAATTATAACTGAACGAGTAAAACAAACGTTTGTGGTTTGTGTGGCAGCTTCTACATTCGGCCGCTACAGCGCTAGCGCCGAAAACTGCACACAGAAACCACTGCGCTTGATTACCACAAAAACTGACCCAGGATAACAATTTAAATTGTGTTAAGGTTAGTACTTTTGAGTTGCATATACATATATATTTATGTGTGTGTATGGGCGTATATAAATGCTATAAACTTTGTTTTTTTCTGAAATTTCTTAGGTAGTCATTTGTTTGATAAAAGAAAAGAGTTACATTTTATTCCTATAATCTGCAATATTACTTTGTACAAGATAATTTAATAATTAAAAATAATAGTTTTAGCATCATTTTATACTGCACCACCACACTACCAGTTGATCAAGCTGTGACCAAGCACAACTCAAGTTGCATGGCAAGTTTACAATCGCAAACAGCCGCATAAAAATTCCAATTATTCAAAAAAATCTAGCAAGTCAGCGCCATCTACCAACCAACTTAACATTGACCACCTAATTTCCATGTGGCTTAATTTCCCATGTGACAAAATTGAACAGTTATCCAACACAATTCTAATGAAACCATATAATAATTACCAAAGTGTGCAATAGATGGCGCCAGATGTTGCACTGACATCATTGATGTTGTTCATACATCGAGTTTTGGACATTGTGGGCGCGGTAGTGGGCGTAGCTAAAAAAGCTTTGGTGCGATCTTTAGATGAGGTCATAAAAAATCTGTCGGTGTACATGCATCTAGCTTTTAGAGTTAGGGAGAGAAAAATATTTAATCGAATTGCCAAATCCACAAACCCTCAACACTTTATTTAAGCGAATATACACGAATTTAAAGTCTTTAGCTTCAATATCGGCGACGGACAGCAAGACGGAGATTGCACAGATCAAATATATTTCGTGAAGGAGTATAAAACCCATTATTTTAAGTAACAAACATTTAAAAAATTCAAATGAATTGTCATTGTACACTATCCCAGTATGTGACTAACCAAAGTTATATCCCTTGAACCTTTTCAGGTGATCCCAAAACATAGGAATTTTTATACTCGTTCACGAAGTAAAATTAGTATATTAGATTTGTGCAATGTCCGTATTGCTGTCCGTCCATGTCTCCATCTGTCCATCTGTCCGTATGAACGCAATTTTTTGCGTCGCTATTGAAGCTAGAGACTTGAACATTGCAATATATAAAATAAAGAAACGCTTGTGACAGTGTATTTTTATCATTATTAATTATAATGTTTATTACCCGTGAGGGCTATATTCTTATTAACTAGAGGAGCCCGTGACGGCCGTTAAGCTCATAAATTGGAAGCTTACTCTAATTTAACCGGCGTCATCGCATTGTGATATTTCAGCATTGGTCACTTACCGCGCGCATGATAGGGTATCGGATATCGTTGGCCGTTCAACTCCCGTCCGGTCTTGCGCCACAGTCAGCATCAACTTGTTGCTCGTGGTAACTCCTCCCATGGATAATTGAGTGCCGTCCTCGGTACTCCTTGAAGGATCCCCTGGGTCAGTTCATTTGTTCGATGTAAACCGACATTTGAAATGGTGTTATGGTAACCAAATGATTTCACAACAGGAAAGGACAATGATTACTGTGGCGCAGCTGCTCATAATGGGCTTGGCGCTTAACGGCTTGGCTTGGCGCAGCTTGTTCTTCAAATCGCCAATGTGCTGTAGATTCCTTATGCTCAGCACATGAAGGAACGGTAGACTGAGTCTTCTCCGCACGCTGCCACGTTTACTTGTGACATGGCCGAGACGACTGGGTTTCCTTGTGAGACACAATGGTGGTTGGTGAACCGACTTTCGTTCAAAGAGATGTTATCTGTAAAAGTGAAGAGTTAGGTTTCGGAGATCAGCTGATTGTGTCCGTTAGATAATGTGACGTCCATGGTTGCGTCGTTTATGATGATTACACCCTAGTCGACCACCGTGATGGGATCCAAGTGTCCCGTGCGTGTGCTACAGGTAGCGGCGATTCCATATCAGTTGTGCGCAGGATTGTAATTTAAGTTTCCTGCAAAAGGTAATGCATTCCTCTCTGCAGTGTTCTACGGCGAAGGTGTGCGAACCGCAATCAGCGACCGTGTTGCTTACATAATGGGTTCTTATCATGGCATCAACAGCTTCAGGATACACATTTTTATGTTCAGACACGTTCTTTTTATTATGTACTGCGCGGAACCAAAGGTCTCCTGAGAACGCGCTGAGCACAGCGGTCTTCTGGTCTTATTTTCATCTGGTAGAACATCTCTGCAATGTCAGCACAGATTCCTATGCGCCTTTGCCGGAATTTCATTAGCACATGCGCAGGTGATTTGCATTCGTCAGGTCCACTCATTAGCATTGAGTTTACCGATGTCCCGTTCACTTCTGCTGCTGTGTCAAACACAATCCGTAACTTTCTAGGCTTGTTTGGGTTTATGACGTCAAAGTGAGGCAAATACTAGGAGATACTAATCTAGGAGAAGACCTTTTAATTTCATCGTTAGAAAGTAACCTTTCACCTTCTTTCGAGAGCTAGCTGCCTTTTTGTTGCCATATCCTTTCTATCCGGGAATGCCATGTCTTCGTACTTCTAGAGCGATCACGTCTGATAGCGGTCAGTAGTAAGCGTAGTAGTGTTTTCAAGCAATTGTTTTGACTCATGCACGACCATTTCTGCATTAGTGATGCAGTCAAACACCAACTGATCGATGAAATCGTCACTAGTGTCGTTAACTAAATGCACTCCATTTGGGTCAGCCCTCAATCCAGCTTCGCTGTCACCTTTGCCATATACGAGCCATCCCAGCCTAGTGTCCGCTACTACTGGACCATTCCAGCCCATTGACCACGTTGTCTTTGACAAGCATAGATGCATAATATCAAGTCCAATTCTGGTGTCACATCTATATTATCTTATACTGGAATGGATTTAAGATAACAGCAATTGAGTTTTGAAGTAGACATATTTGCTGTCCGTATCGGTAACTGTAGGTTCTTTATTGTCCTAACATTCAAATTATAAGCCTTATTGTCATTTTGGCCTGATATACCAACATTGAATTGGGTCGTTGATTCAGTTACCTTTTTATTCCCAAAACATTGCAGAGTTATGTTGTCCTTTGACCCTTTCAATTTCAATGCTTTAGCTAAACGCTCACTGTACGCATGCAGCCTTTCTGGCAGTACATTAAACAGCACCATAGAGTTCTTTGACTGGGACATGGTCCCATTTCTGCGTTGGTGGTTTTACTTCCGTTTAATGAAACAGCTTTCTGGCAGCCTTTCATGTCGCATTTAGAGCGGATCTTACAGTCCCGACTGGTGTGGCCGTTCCTTAAACCTTCCACCTTGTTTCGTACTCTAGCTGTTGCATTTTGCAGTGTATTGCTTTCCGTTATTATTTCCGACCTCGTAAGCGTGAAAGAATCTATCTACTCTTGTCACTGTGTGATCGGTGACGATTCTTGCCTCTTGTACATCTGCAGCCAGTTGCCGCAGCTACATGCTGAAATCCTTAACTGTCTGACTTTCGTTGTGCCGGCACCTTCAGCATGACCTCTCCCATTAGAGTAGGATTCACCATGTGTTGGCGGGCATCCGTAGCTTCCAAGAATGAAACTTAGTTCTGCACATTCGACTTGAAATCTATTAACTTTACTACTTGAATGTTGGCCATTTCCCTTACGCTCAGTATTTGACTTTTAATTTACCTTTCGGGTTTACCGTAATTCTGCATCAGGGATTCCATGCTGATTGCTATGTTCCGGCTATGAATAAGCATTCGACTGTTTCCCTTGTCTTGCCCTTGACCGCCTTCTGCAGGCGCACTTAATTTTGCCTATAACCGTAACCGTATTCCTCGGTGGTCAATGGTAAACATTTCTTTAATCATTGGCCACACTACTCTGTGAGATGGCGCCTCTGATTCCTCAGCTGTTCCCGCATTGCTGTTTACGCTGGCGGCACCGGCCAGTGCCTCAATCAAAACATTACATTTGTTGGTTTTCAATCTCGTTCATTCGAACTATTTGGGAGTTGTTCTCATGCTGGATCTCCGGCATATCACGCATCGTTTCAGACATCAGCCCACCAGGTGCCAATTTGCCTCCGTCGGTGTCGTTCTTATCAGCAGCCGACGCGTGATCTAGTACGCGTCATCAAACAGATAACTCTCCCAATCAACAATCAATTGTCTGTTATCTAATTTTTGCGCTTTTTCTATATTTTATGTACTTACGCAAGCGATCACGCTTACATAATTAATATTTCAACACAATTTGCAATCTATCCGCAGTTCATCCGCTTATTAAATTCCCATTAGGGAAAATGCAATGCGAAAACAAAATTGGTGAGCCGAGCCCTTTTATGAAATTAATATTAACCCAGTAGTTAAGAAGTACTACGATATAAGCATATTTTATTTCTTGGAAAATTAAAGAAAAAAATGTTCGAAAAAAATATGTATACGTACGTTTTCCTATTTACTCTCGACTGAAATATCTATTTGCACGCTTCATTCATATTCTTGTGGGTGTGACCATAAATGTGATAAGCCTAAATCTCACATTTCTTAAAATAATCGGTCTTAAGGCAAATTATCGATATTTGAATTTAAAGCTAATTGTTGTTAAATATAACTTGTGGACTCGCCGCAACAACCAGCGTAGGATGGAATGGTTTGTCCGAGGGCCTGTTTTGTCGGCTGGCGGTTGTACTTTAGCATTGAACAGGTTCTGCAATTGAATGCCACTTCTGTAGCAAAACGGGCCATTTTGCGAAAAAACGTGGGCGCTTAGGACCTGTTTTACATTTTCCTGGGCTGCGCGATGGGCCCAGCTGTGTTCTGTTACCCTTATTTCCATTTGTTCATGTCGGTCACTAGGAATTTACAGTGTTTGAACGTTGTCGAAGGAAACGCCTTGAATCGCAATAAATTTCATAAACTACAACGGCTTTTACTACGTCTCGTAGGGATTGTAGTAGTGTGTAAAGGTTAGAGAAATTTACGATTTTTTTTCTTTACATAAAATGAAGTTTCTGACTGAAGGGACCTTTGTTTCTTCCAGTATAATATTATTTTCGGTGAACCGGGTTTTCCGTTGTCTCTATTGTGCTTGTTAGTGATTCTTCACTATATCAAATGGCTGCGTCGGAGTCGGGATATATATGCTTGCGCGGCAGAGCGTCGGCCACGAAGTTTTTTTCCCTGACTTATAGATTATTTTCGCGCCATGTTCATCGATAAACGCTTTCTAGCGTTTTATCTTGGCGTTGGGATTTTTATCAGACACCGCGAACGTTAGAGGCTAGTGATTAAGGAGCTCTTTCTCTCCTGTTGCGAACCTTAGTGCGTTGTCGTGCAACGTGGGAGAGATAATCGTGATGGGTCGGCCATCCTGGGACAATACGGCTCCTGGGCCATAGTCGGAGGAGTCTGTGGTATGGTTGTATGGGTTTTTGAAATCAGGGTATGTTAACAGAACCTCTTCTGAAGTTAATATATTTTTATACTCGTTCACGAAACGAAACTAGTATATTGGGTTCCGTCCGTCCGTCTGTCAGTCTATCCGTATGAACGCAATTTTTTTCGCCACTATTGAAGCTAGGGACTAGAGACTAGAGAACATTTTAAGTATATACTCGTAGCTCGGTATGTGCACAACATCAATTAAGCCAGTGTAACACATCAAGCGCCATCTATTGCATACTTTTTGGTAGTTATTATTTGGTTTCAGAATAGTGTTGGAAAACTGATCAATTAGTTTGTCAAATCAAGTGGTCAGTGGTCGGTAGATGGCGTTAGTTGCCAGACTTGTTGGTATTCTTAGAATTTTGGTGCGGCTGTTGGCGATTGTGCACTTGTCATATTACTTGAGTTGAATTTTGTCACAACTTGTAGTATAAAATGCAGCTAAAATTATTATTTCTAGTTAATTATTCTATTATATCTGTAAAGAAAGTAATATGACAGATGATTATAGGAATAAAATTTAACTATTTTCTTTTTTATCAAACAACTGATAACCTAAGGAATTTCAGAAAAAAACTAATTTCTTAGCATTTATATTGAATTTCGTCACACCAAAAACAAGCGATCGATGGTGCTCGGGTTCAATTCCCGCTCTTGATGCAAAGGCTATTCATAACAATTTCTTAAAGTTAATTATATTCCGGCCCGGGTTCGAGGCCGCGCGGAAGCAAATTAATTTTTTTGTTTTTTATACGCGTTTATTTATTTTATTTATTAATTTTTGTGCACCCATAATGCTATGTTACATGTTTTCGTTGCTATAACACCGTGAACAAGTATTCCGCTGTTACACCCGACTGCAACGTTCTTACTTGTTTAGTTTGAAGAAGGGTTGTAATTGGTTATAGCTGAGGTTTTCTTTCCACTTTCCATGAGTGGTTTTAGCTAATTTTGCCGTTTTCGCCTCTCATTGTGTTCGCCATTGTTGCGTAGTCTTTAAAGAAGCATCGATAATAGCTTGCAAGATGCCCCTTGATACGATGAATCACAGGTACTCCACTCTTTTCTTAAAAAACTTGGATTTTTCCTAAGACACTCTCATGCCCGTATCATGAAGACTTTTCAGGACCCAATCTATATCCTTGATGTGGTCTTTTTTTCGGAAAATATAATCACGTCGTCTAAATACACGTAGTATGTTTTGCTTATCTGTTCTGTGAGCACACCATCGATGGTGTTCTGAAAATACTGGTAGCATTTTTCAACACAAAGGGCAGTCTTGAGAGTTTTTTTCCCTGTTTTTTTTTCGATAAGTTCAATCTGATGACAGCCCGACTTCAAGTACAGTGTTGTGAAATACTGAACCTTGCCCATATTTGATAAAAAAGTCGAAATTGTGAGAATGTGGTATTTATCATCGATCGTGTTTTGATTTAGTTTCCTAAAATCAATTGCCAGTCTCTTTTTTCGGAGACCATTCTCGTCAGTTTCCTTTTTGTCAACGACTCAAGTCGGGTTATTGTAAAGGGACTTTGAGGGTCGGATAATGCCGTATGCTAGAGGTTGCTTAACTAACGCCTATGTGGTGTCGGGGTAGTTTTGAGTATCCCGGCTTCCCGTTTATTCGTATAATTGTTCTTGTGTTGATATTCTCAAACAAAAATACCTCTACATGAGGTAACAATCTAGGGGCAAAAGCACATATACCCCAAAATTTGTGATATAAAATGTTGTGACGAAGGATGTTCAGTTATATATATGAACAATTTCAAATTGTAATTTTTTTGTAATTTATGGAGGAGGAAGTGGGCGTAACCGAAATTGTACTGCTCTATATTTAGAAAAGGTCGTCAGAAAACTGCTTACTAAATTTGATGACCTCAGCTCTAAAATTGTGGGTGATATGAATTTTCGCGGCTCATTCGCCCCTAGATGTATGGATTTGATCGATTAGCTCCAATGATCGTATCCAAGAAATTTGTAGCGATCTTTCAAAACAGTTATAGTTAATCTACCTTTCAAATTTTGGGACTCTAGCTCTAAACCTACGGGAGATATACATTTTCGCGGTTTGCGGAGGTGGGCATGGGCTTGCCTGAATGTTTTTTTATATCAAGCTGTGAAAGATACAGGTTTTCGCGATTCGAGGGGGCGGTGGTGGCTGGGGGCATTGTAGTGGGCGTGGTCGGAATATGAATGTCTCAATTTTAAGGGGAGGTTACCAGCAATTTATATACCAAATTTAACGGCTCGTGCTTTACAATTGTGGGAAGCTACACTTGTTATCGATTTCTGCTTACAGGAGTCACGGCCGAAAAAAATATTTGATGTTTGGGGGAGCTTTCCAGTAATATATATTCCAAGTACGGTGACTCTAGCTCAACAATTGTGGGCATTATAAGCATTTCCGTTTTATTGGCCGGAGGCGCTGGGACGTTTAAGTGGGCATGGCCGGGATGTCAAGGTTGCAACTTTTGAGGTACACTAGCAATCTACATAATAAATTTGGTGACTCTAGCTTCAACATTGTGGGAAATATTCAAGTTTTATCGATTTTCGATGTGAGGTGTATCGACATGTTATCGATTTGCCAGCCTTTTAGTGATCCCAGAAACAAAACCTAGACCTAAGCTATAAGACTATAAATTCACCGAACAATACGCATAACAGGTTTATCATTTTTTTCGATTTCTTGCTCCGTTTCATTTTTATCGATACAAATTTTTTTTAAAACTTGGTTTTTTAAACACAATAAACAATTTCCGTTTATTATGTTCTCGTTAAGTAGACGCAGACTAGGAATAATTCGGGTTTTGAATACCTTTTCCTATTCGCCGCATATTTAAAACAAAAACGGAATTTAAGTATTACAGACTTGTGCTTGGGTTTTTACATAGCTTTTAATGCTCTTATTAAGTCGATCATACTCTTAGTTTATTATTATTATTATTATTATTATTATTATTATTATTATTATTATTATTATTATTTATGAATTCGTTTTCGGCTGACCGGTGATCTTACTTACTTAATTATAAACTTACACAGAGAGCAAAAATCAAGTATTTCGTACTCAAAACCCAACATTTAAGATTTGATATCTCACTAAGATTGAAAATACTAAAGTCAAGAAGCTCGAACTTATATCAAGTATGATTTCTTAAATCCGACAATTTAAGTATTTTCAAACTTAAAAAGTGAGCTCAAAACGTACTTGATATAAGATTTTTGTTCTTGATATAAGCACAATACAGACTTGAATTAAGTATGATACGTTTTTGAAATAAGTACTTTTTAATCTTGTTCCAAGTTTTCTTTTACTATATTTATGTTATTACGTGCTTAAACTGTGAGAACAAAATGTTCTTAAAACAAGTAAAATGACTCTTGAAACAAGTTAGCTTGCACTTGTGTTAAGTGCTTGTATACTTAAAATGTAAGTATAAATTATACTTAGAAGAAGAATTTCGATTCTTGATACAAGTACCCCAATTCCTGAAAAAAAATTTTATTTAAAATATATAAATTATTTCAGACACACCAATTTTGTTTATTTATCATTTTTTATTGTACATAGAATTTTTTTTTTTTTTGTTATATTATTGTATTTGACAAACAAACAATTCAAACATATAGTGTAGTATTATTAAAGGGATACAAGTGCAATGGAAGACTTACAAATTTTAAACATTTACAAATTTTATTTAAGCTATGTAAAACCTACAAGAGAGTTAATTTTAAAAAAATAATTGTGTTTCAGCAGCCAAGGTTGTTGGTAAGCTACAGGATAGTTAAGAGACAAAACTTTAAAAATTGTAAAACAGATATCAGGGCTTTCAATAAAGGAATGAAATATTAGTAAATTGCCATCAATATATATATAGAAGCCTCGTCAGTCAGATTCTGAAATTCCATCCACAATTATAAAAGGCTGGACAGTCATTCATTCTTATATTTTTTCCACAGTCGTCTTTAAAGTTTCCAGTTGGTGGCAGGACAGCGTTTAGAAAAATAGCTACTAAATAATCTTGCGAATCTATAATAAATTAGCGTTAATAGTAAATTAATCAAAATTTTTTTTCAATTTTTACCATTTTTTGTCGCCGAATTTATTTTCAATAAAGGCTGTTTGCAATAGTCATTCGTGAGCGTGTTTTCATAATGCTTTATTATTTTGATTTCGAATTCCTCCCATTTGGAATAAAGCATGTGTTCCTTCGATGAATACAAGTTCAAAATCAATTTTAAGCTAAAATGCCAATGTTTTGTAAATATTAATAAAAAAATGTCCAAATATTGCAAGATTTTGTACGACTCTTTAGCGCCTTGATTTAAAAAAGTTATACATCGAATAAAATATTTATTACTTGGTAGTTCGTCGAGCTAACTGCAAAGTATATATATATATATATATATATATATATATATATATATATATATATATATATATATATATATATATATATTCTATGTTCTTACACATACGCATGTAACTTGTAGTTCGTCCGACGAACTACCAAGTAAAAATATTCAATGTGTATGTATATTATATTTATTATTGCACAACAAAATTTCTGTAGATTTAAAGTCTTTTATATTTCTTATAATTTATATTTTTTATTTAAGTTTATAGAAACCTCATTAATACAAGTTAGATTTTGCAAATAAACATATGTTTATATATAAACATATGTTTATTTGCAAAATCTAATTTGTATTAATGAGGTTTCTCCATATGAGCATGATAACGACTTATTTGTTGTGTTGGGTAATTTTAATATACCGACCATTTCTTGGTCATTATTCACACCCTAAAATTACCTTGGGCCTTCAATCCACCATGACTTTTTAGATGGCATACTTGACCTTGTTCCAGATCAATTCCATTTATTCTTTATTAAATACTTTTATTGTCTTTGACAACGATCATCTTATTGCTGGTGTATCTAGATCAATCCCTCAATCGATCCCTTAGCATACTATCATCCTACTCTAGGAATTGCACTGGTCATTTGCAAATCTCTAAATTTACATTCAACAACTCCCAAACAGCTTGGCCATTGCTTTCGTAATGGAAAGTTTCCCTTCCTAATATACTTATTTATGCAACCGACCCAACCAACACTGTTAGATGTGTGCGTCTCCGATCCCATAAAGTGTATATATATTCTTGATCAGCATCACTAGCCGGGTCGATCTATCCGTCTGACCGTCTGTCCGTCACCGTTTTTCTAAATACCATAAACATTTACAACATCTAATTTTATAAGCTTATTTCGTAGATGATGAGACCAAGAGACTCAAAATTTGTTTGGAACGAATATTTATTTATACTATGGCACTTGAAGAATCTATTGCATTAAGATTCATCAGAATCGGTTAAGAACACCTAAAAGTTATGAAAGAAAACGTGTGGTAAAATTAGACAAATTTGACAATCCAATTGGCAGCAAGTGCTGCAATAAGATCTTGGGATTAAAGTTTGGGTTTTTAAATTTGTGTATACCACACGCAGATCAAGGTTATTTTAAATTAACCGGCCCCATTTTCTTGTTATCGATATTTATCGGTTTTTTATCCGGCTTTTTATTAAAACAAATTTCATCAAAATCGGTTAAAAAACACAGAAGTTACTCCATATATATATATATATATATACATATATACACATTCATCTGCGTAAGCTCTTTTTCGAATTCCAAAGAGATTGTTTGTGCATGTGTGCTAATTTCTTATCTCCGATTTGGACAGAGGCATTTAAAATGCTGCTGCAGCTCGGTGGTAGAGGTGTTGCCTGGCGAGCTATTAAACGCGAGTTCGAATCTCGCTGTTTCAACGGAGTTTTCATCAAATTGTTAATTTTTTGTTTTATTTTTCAACTTAATACACTTACTGCTCCAAGTGCAACTTAATGCTGGACATCGACAATGAAAATATTCTGGAACAACCAAATGGGGAAAAATTTATATTTGTCATTCACACTCTCAAAAAGCTTTCGCAGATCAGCTTCAACCAACATTTGAAATATATAGTTTCCTATTTTGTGAAAGTTTTGCGAGACATTGCAAATTACGGCATACCAAAATTTGTCTGCAATAATTTGTATTATTTATTTTTAATATTTATTTTTATACCAAGAACCCATTGAAAATGGGTATATATTCTTGATCAGGATCAACGGTCGAGTCGATCTAACAATGTCCGTCTGTCTGTCCGTCCATCCGTCCGTATGTATGAACGCGTCAATCTCGGAAAATTTAAGAGCTAGAGACTTCAACTTTTCGGCTATAGACTTGTCTATAACACGCGCAGATCAAGTTTATTTCAAATAATCGATAATCCACGCCATTTTCCTAAAATCTACAACAACCTCAAATTTTGTAAGCTTATTTCGTAGATTATGAGACCTAAAAACACAAAATTTGGTTCGAATACATATTTTTATGTATACTATAAATTATATACTATAGCACTACACGAATCTATCGCATTAATATTCATCAAAATCGGTTCACAGAAGTTATTAAAGAAAACGTAAAATTTGATAAATTTGACAATCCAATTGGTAGAAAGTGCTGCAATAAGAGCTAATGATTAAAGTTTAGTTTAATAAGTTCGTGTATACCATAGGCAGATTAAGGCTATTTAAAATTATCGATAACCCGCCCCGTTTTCTTACTATCGATATTTATCGGTTTCTTTAATCCGGTTTTTTGAGCATATCTCAAAAACTTAAAGAGCTAGAAACACCAAATTTGGTTTAATATGTGCTTTGGTTTGTACATAGATTTCGATGCTCTTATTAAGCACTAACAATTTCATAGCGATCATACTCTTAGTTTGGAATTCATTTTCCATAGTGGGGCCCAGCGCAGCCGATCTGTAAAGTGTGCAGCTTGCTGCGCGCTTTTGTGTGTGTGTGAGTATATGTGACTTTGTGAATGTGTGTATGAATGCGAAGAGCTTTAAATGTATGTAACGAAACCTCGCCGCTGAGTTCAGGATATCTCCTAGTCGGGGACACCCGACTAGAGACATCTAACTTCTTTTTATTCGATTTTTGAAGCATATCGCAGAAACTATAAGAGCTAGAGCCACCAAATTTGGTTTAATATATGCTCGTTAAGGACACGCAGATTATAGATTAAATATTTCGAATTTTGCATACCTACCTCCATTTGCTCCCCATATCGAAAAACGCAAATCAATTTCAGACTTGCGCTTTGGTTTGTACATAGATTTAGATACTATTATTACAGCGATCATACTCTTAGTTTATAAGTTATTCAAGAAATTATTTTCCATAGTGGGGGCAAGCGTAGCCGATGTAGGTCGGTGGTAGAGGTGATGCCTGGCGCCCTATCAGACGACAGTTAGAATCTCGCTGTGTCAACGGAGTTTTTGTACTGTTTATTTATATTGTTTATTTTATTTTATCTTTGTATTTATTTTGTGAACTGAATACACTTATTGGTCTCAGTGCAACTTAATGCTGGGATATCGGCGATTTAAAATATTCTGGAGCAACAAAGTGGGGAAAGATTGGTACTTTTCGCACGTCAACTGCAACCAACATTTGGAAGATATAGTTTCCTATTTTGCGACAAATTTCACAACTACGGCATACTACAATTTATCTGTAAATATTAAAAAAGAGCGCGCAGCGCGATCATTAATTTATGTTATTTATTTTTATTTTATTCGTGTGTTTGAATAAAGAGGGGTTTGATTAAATGTGTGTAACGACAGCTCGCCGCTGGGTTCAGGGTATCTCCAAGTCGGGCACTCCCAACTGGAGTCATCTTACTTGTTATAACTTGGAACTGTTCATATATTAAATTGAATATCCTTCGTCACAATATTTAATATCAGAAATTTTGAGGCTTGAATGTGCCTTTGCCTATATGTTGTTACGTCGTGTAGAGGTGTGTTTGTTTTATATCACACATTTTTTGGATTACTTTAGACAGTTTTTCTTTGTCAAAAGGTCCTGAATTTTGAAAGGTTTGAATTTATTAACATGATCCATTACCATGATCAAGAGTCGATCCCATATAACTTGACTAACGAAAAGCAGAGCACGTAGCTCCGACCTCTAAACTTAGCTAAACACTGCCTGACATCCGCTTCTTCCATACATGTCGCCGAAAAATATCGTTCAAATATTTTAAGGATGGCCCTTGACACAATCATAAGAGTGCGAAGAAAAGTAGCGATATTCACATTTTATATCGATGAGCATTTTATTTTAGAAGTCGCCTTTCTCCATTACAGATTGATATGGTGCTGCATATGCTATTACTTGCATTTTTCACAATTTTTCACTAAGAACTTAAACTTTATAATTCTGTCAACTGATTTTGAATAAATTTTGTATTTGATTTCAATTTTTGATAAACATTCACATTCAGCTGTTCATTGTTCATTCATAACAAATCAAAAGAGTTGTCAGTCCCTATCAGAAAGTCATCTGAGAACACCGATTTTTAATGTGAATTCAGATCCGAGGCTGATTTAATATATATATATAAAATATTGCAAATATCCATCAAACAAAACTATCAACTTTTTTGTTGGCATTTTTATGCCCTGAAACCATTGAAAATGGGTAAAAAGGGAATTATGGGTTTGTTCAAATGTATGTAAGAGACATCAAAGTCAAGTGGTTTAACGTGAGCACCTGCCACAATGGCTTTATCTCACGGCTCCAAGAGCTGGATTAATTTAAGCGTCAATCACCGCCCCATTGGAACATCAATTCCTCAGGTACCAATTTGAAGACACTACTGTTTGGTCGTGACTTCCTCCTTGGTTTGGAGCGAGGCCTACCTAAAACCTCTTCCGATCTATGGGTCACGGCACCCGGTTGAATTGCGCAACTCCACGCCGAGCCTAGGCTCTACCCGCATTTGGGCGTTAAACCACAACCACCACGAAACTCCCCGAAGGGCCGCAACCAAAAACCAGGACGGAACAAAGTTCCGCGGGCTCCTGATTACCCGTGGTACCAGAATATAAGCCTCTGGTCAGGCCTCGTACCACGAAGGATACTTCCAATTTAAACTCCAAACAGTTAGGGGTTGGTGGCCCCGAGAGATTTAAACAATTGCTGCTTGAAATAGAATGCGAACTGATGTAAACATCAATCCACAGATGGAACAGTATACGCCATGTTCATGGACATGGTTTTCTCACTGTAGGGAGCGAGGCCTATTCCTTCCTCTTCCGCAAACGGCGGCATTACTAGTTGATCAAAGATCAAACCGCTAGGCGGCCAGCAAATGTCCCCAACAAGTCCAGTAGAACTTTGATGAAGAGAGCAGAAGGCCGAGACCGCCTCTGTGATTCCCTTCACCCGTGGTACCAGATCAGTCCTCTGGTCAGAACTCGTATCCTAAAAGAATACTTCCAGTATGGTTCCATGAAACTGGGGACTGGTAGCCCCGGGCAACACACATCTAACTCGTTCATTCTCCCCTTCACATACATACCCCCCAATCATATACCATTCACTCTACCATTCATACAATTTCTTCACCGAAGTCGTCTTCTAGTGAATGCAGCTCGGGCAAACTCACTCAATCTCCTGACCCTATCGCTAGTGGAGAGTGCTTGACTTACGTCATATGCCCCACCAACCTCAAGTACCCCCATGGCACTTAGATCACGAAGATCTGCATACAGCGGACACTCACAAAGAACATGTTCCCATGTTTCCGACATGTAACCACAGGGGCACTCCGAACTAGCAAACAGGTTCCTCGAATGCAAGAATGCATTGAGAGAACCGTGACCAGTAAGGAGAAAACCAAGACTAAGGTTAAAACCAAAGTCTGGTCGAGCCCCAACAAACGTCACACTGCGGATAAACCTGTGAGTGACCCGCCCATTCTCACTAGTGTCCCATCTGACTTGCCAGTCAGACAGAACACACTCATTCAACAACCTTTTGCACTCACTAATCCCTAAACTCTCCAAGTCCCTATCGGCTAACCATTCATTATGCAGCAATGGCAGCCGCCTCCTGATCTTGTAGAGCAAGGCCCTACGCCTGATCTCCAAGTCAAGAGGGGCTACACCTAACAGAACCTGCATTGCCTCCGTAGAGACAGTGCGGCACACAGGCAAACACCCTAATAGAATCACTCTCTGGCAAGCCAGCACTTTCTTTCTGCCAACAACAGTCGTGACTGTCTTAGCCCACACAGACGATCCATATGCTGCACAGGCAACAAATAAACCGCTGTATATGGTGCGGACAGCCCGTCTGCTGAGGCCCCAATCACTTCTCAAAATTCGACGCACTTGTCCAACCAAACTTAGCAGTCGGCACTTGAGGCCGGCGATATGAGGAGTGAAACACATCCTCTCACCGAAGGTTATGCCGAGATATTTCACCTCAGTCGCATACCTCACACTCACGCCATTCAGCCTAACAATAGGATATCGACTAGGTGACAATCTGCCCTTGAGCAGCATTGACACTGTCTTATCCATTGCCAGGCTCACCCCGACACTCGCGCCCCACTCACAAACCGTGCTCAAGCACGCCCCCGCTCTCATCTCCACCTCAGAACGCGACTGCCCCTCAATCAAGACGAGCAAGTCGTCCGCATACGCACAGCACTTACATACCTGTTCGAGCTGCCGCAGCAAGGAATCCATCATGAGGTTCCAAATGAATGGACCACAGATGGAACCTTGTGGACAGCCACGAACAACATCCACACTCACACATTCATCCCGCCCTACAGCACACGCTCGTCTACCAGAGAAATAGCTCTTCCACAGAGCTGATTCCTGGCATCCACATTCACTCAATTTTCTCAACACACTCGCCCAACTCAAGTAGTCGAATGCTCCTTTAAAATCAATAAAGACTCCGAGGACATACGTGGAGGTACTAGTCTCAACAGAGTCACTAACATACCTCCACGCATCCTCCACACATTTACCCTGCCTAAAACCAAATTGCCGCTCGGACATTTGGCCATGCACTCTCTCCTGAAGCCTTTCTACCATAATCCTTTCCAGAACTTTTCCAAGAACTGGAAGGAGGCTGATGCCCCGAAAGGATCGAGGATTGCTCCTGACCCTGTCAGGCGACTTCAAGAGCACAATCACTCTCGCACACTTCCACTCACTGGGGAAATAACACTCATCCACACACCTTCCATACATCGCATTCATATATTCTGGAATACTCTTCCAGACACTCTTACACATTTCCCCAGTGAATCCATCCATACCAGGAGACTTTCTCGACTTTAACCTCGAGAAGGCCACCTCCAACTCACTATCCAAGAGCGGATTAATAGAGCTGACCACACTGGGTGGTGAGTCCTGAGAATCCGCCCTTGGGAAGAACTCATTCAGCAAAACATTCATACAGTCCCTCCATGCCGTTAACTGGGAGTCACCGACACGGAGGCTACACACATCCGTTTCCCTGCCTCTACCTCTCACTATTTTATAAGCACGACCCCAGGGATCGTCCTTATTGCGTTCTAGGAAGGAACGCCACTCATCTTCTTTCACTCTTACAAGCATATGCTTATACTCATTCATACACCGACTATATTCTGACCTGAGTTGGGTTGCGTTATCAGCATTGGAAGATCTGGCCCTTTGGAATCGCTTCCGCAGGGACCGAACCGACCGCCGCTTAACGCTCAACGCACGCGTCCACCACTTCACATGCTTGAGATTCACCTTTCGGCGTCTCTCAAACATATGATCATTCACCGAGGTCAACCACCTATTCACACACGCGACTTGCTCATCGACATTCATGGCATTGAAAATGCTTAGCGGAACTTGCGTTGCCGCCTCACTCATCAGAGTCCCATGAAGGGACCAGTTCACACCACAAGTGCGCCAACTATTACCCCCAACACTCTCACGCATGGTGGCGGTATGCGTGATAACAATCTCAATTGGATTGTGGTCACTCACACCAAACCCACCCAATACACACCATTGAAAAGCATACATTCTCATCGCTACCTCATTCACAAGAGTGACATCAATATCACTTTGACCCATCGGACCAGCAAACGTGTACCACTCACTTGGCTCGTTAACCACCCGAATATCCTGGGACACGGCCCACTCGGCTAGCATCTCACCACGAGTGTAGTTCGCATACCCAGACGCTTGTCTGGATATTTTGCTGAACCACAAGGGGGACGATGCATTCGCGTCTAAACCAAGGATGACGGGATGGCCACTAACCAGTAGTAGCACCTCATCCAAATACGCAATGTATGGCTCGAGGGGATCCCCGAACTTACAATACATGCTGACTACAAATAACCTGCCAAAACTGCCACTTAGGCTCACACATACACCCCAGTCAGTCGAAGACACTAGAGTGCTTTCGATGCTGACATCATTCACAATTACAGCGGAGTTGGCCCTGCTGTCAGGAAATACCCGCATACATGCGGGCAATCCACGTACGCGACCATCAGTCACGTAGGGTTCCTGCAGCAGGGCAACCACGCTGCCCCTTGCACACATCATCTCTCCCAAATCGGACATAACTGCATACGACCTTTGACAATTCAACTGAAGAAATTTGCTAGGCATTTAATGTCTAGCATTCGCCCGCGCAACAATTGCACTATAGATAGGGCAAGCCGTAGACATCATGAGATGCCCCGACGGCTTTCCCTTGAAAGCACAATTGCGACAGTGCAGTGCATTACTGCACTGTGCGACGCGGTGACCCGTCTGGCCGCAGCGACGACAAACGTCCTCTTTGGCCCTGCAATCCGCTACCTTATGGTCGAAGCCCAGGCAGCGGTAGCAACCCGCTACCGGATCAAAACTCCTCACTCTAAATGAAAACCACTTGACGTAGCAACGACCGACCTCCAACAGAGTTTGCATGGCCAAGCCAGCGCCCTCCAGGGCCACGTTAATCGTGACGTCAGCAGTTCCATTCCAGGGCTTACTGATCATCCGGACTCCTTTTTTAAAGGCCTCAAAGGACATCTTGTCCTTGAGGTTCGACTCGTAGACTTCACCCATGAACTCGTCAGGGGTGATCTGCGAGTGAACGCCCATAACCACGATTTTCGGCCCCAGTTTCTCATTCACGCTCACTTCCAGACCAATCTCACCAAACTTTTTGTTGCCCTCAATTTTCCTTCTCTCCGCAACAGATGGAGTGCGAATAATCGCACCACCGTCACGAAGAGGTTTCACCTCATGCACACGCACACCAAGGGTAGGCCCTACCTCCTTCACCACCTGGTCAACCACGTCCTTTCCGGTTTTGCCAGCATCCTTGCTGCGCACGACCAAGGACCAGGTCTCGACTGGCCGAGGCATCTCCGGGGTAGACGGCACTGCCGACTCGGGACCCCCCCTAGCAGCGTGCACAAACCCATCCCGCGCTTGGCCGGCCGGCACATGCATCGCACGCGCTGAAGTCGCATTACTGCGAACGGCCTCCAAGCGCCCCTTCAACCGCTCATTTTCAGCGATCAGACGGAACAGTAGCTCCTCATACTGCTGACTGCAGTCTACCAAGCTGCAGAGCAGCCCACCCGTTGCACGCTCGTTAAGAGCGATTTGCAGAAGGCCCTTTGTCACGGCCTTCATCTCCTGGATCGGGCTTCCATCCGCTTCAATGGCGCCGCGTTGCTCACTGAGAACGAGGCAACTGGCACCTCAACGGGTCGTCATCAGACGACACCCCGCACACCCCCTCAGGCCCCTTCGCAATCGGCTTCTTCTTTGAGAGACTTCTGAGACTTTTAAAAGGGTTTGATGGTTTTGTGCAAATGTATGAAACAGACAGAAGGAGGCATCTTCGACCCCATAAAGTATATATAAAATCAAATCAAATACTACAGACTTTCGCTTTGGTTTGTACATAGATTCGGATGCTCTTATTAAGCACTGAAAATTGCATAACGATCATACTCTTAGTTTAGCCGATGTATAAAGTGCGCAGCTTGCTGCATGCGTGTGTGTGTTGTGACTTCGTGAATGTGTATATGAATGCATAAAGGTTTAAATGTATGTAACAGCTCACCGCTGGGTTCAAGGTATCTCTTAGTCGGGCACACCCGACTAGATCCAGCTTACTTGTTACTTGCTGCTCGTCAACATAAAAACAAATTTCATCGAAATCGGTTATCTTCCAAATGTTGGTTGCAGTTGATCTGCGAAGACTTTTTGAGAGTGTGCATGCCAAATACCAATTTTTCTCCATTTTGTTGCTTCAAAATATTTCAAATCGCCGATGTCGCAGCATTAAGTTTCACTGAGACCATTAAGTGTGTTAAGTTTAAAAAATAAATAAAATACAAAATAAAATAAAAATTTAAATAAACAGTACAAAAACTCCGTTGACAAAGCGAGTTTAGAACTCGCGTCTAATAGCGAGCCGGGCAACACCTCTACCACCGAGCTACAGCATGTACAAACAAAAGCTTGAGAATTCGAAAAAGAGCTGACGTATTTGATTGTGCAAATAAGTACATGTGTATGTATGTATGTGTGCACACGCATGCGGAAAACGTCTGCGCTTGGCGCTTGCCACCACGTGGTTTGCCAACACACACCAATACACAAATACATTTTCTTTAATAACTTCTGTGCTTCTTAACCGATTTGGACATTTTCAGGACGTAACAAGAGCATTGAAAATTGCGTACAAACTAAAGCGCAGTAGTAGTACCTGATTTGCGGATTTTTTTTATTTTATTGATATGGAGAGCGATTGGGGGGAGGTATTCAAAGTCTGAAATTTTTATAATCTGGGTATCGTTTGCAGCAATTTACAGAAATTTTTATATTTCTTCAAA
This sequence comes from Drosophila colorata, assembly GCA_035041545.1. Lineage (NCBI taxonomy): Eukaryota > Metazoa > Arthropoda > Insecta > Diptera > Drosophilidae > Drosophila > Drosophila colorata. Next base: position 166,612 of record JAWNLD010000111.1, on the reverse strand, counting down.
TTTCTTTATATATTCACACACTCTCAAATTGCCGTTCAAGAGTGCTCAGTATTTTGGAGGCAGATGTGTCTTTATTCGTTTTATTATGTAAAATGCCATTCACAGCCCATCAACCCAACTCATCTGTATTAAATTAAACATTAAAATCGCCGGTGAAATCAGATTCACGAAAAGAGTGCAACACTCGTCGCTCTTAACAACTCTTTGCCGTTCTCATGCGTCCATCTCGTTCAATATTAGCACTTCCCTTTTAGATTGTTTTCCGCGTTAATATACACATATACGCTCTCTCTTTCACAATTGCAAGCAGGTCTAATTGCAGTTCGTAGAAAAATTAGATGCCCACTACACAAAAAAATTCTCGCGCTTCGTGCTCTGTTTTAATATTGGCATACAAATTTTAGTATGCCTTAGTTGTGAAATATTTCGAAAAATTGTCACAAAATAGGAAACTATATCTTTCAAATGTTGGTTGCAGTTGATCTGCGAAAGCTTTTTGAGAGTGTGCATGCTAAATTCCAATTTTTGCCTCATTTTGTTGCTCTAGAGTATGTATCTCACATCGCGGATGTCCCAGCTTTGAGTGGACCTTGAACCAATAAGTGTGTTCAGTTTAAAAAATAAAATAAAATAAAAATTTAAATAAACAGTAAAAAAAACTACTTCGACCCAAAATCTGTCAAAATCTGAGCTAAGAAAACAGCACACATGCACAAACAAGCTCATTAGAATAACAAATGTTTTTTCTGTTAATGGGGGAAGATGGGAGAGATATCCAAAATCCGAAATATTCATTAGTTTCTGAGATATACTCAAAAAAACCATAAATGTCGATAACCAGAAAAAGGAACGGGTTATCGATAATTTAAAATAGCCTTGATCATCGTATCATATATATGTATGTAAAAAGTCCAAGTTGTGATCGCGTAGAGGCATCCTTTTTATATCCTGAACCCATTGAAAATGGGTAAAAGTGTTTAATGGCTTTGTGCAAATGTATGTAGCAGGCAGAAGGAATCATCTCCGACCCCATAAAGTATATATATTCTTGATCAGTACGACGAGCTGAGTTGGTCCGTCGGTCCGTCTGTCCGTCTGTACGAAACTACAAAAGCTAGAAACCTAAACTACACGACTATAGATTCTCCTAATCCATACGCAATACAAGTTTTTAATTTTTTTTTATATCTTGTTTCGTTTCATTATTATCGATAAAAATAGATTTTAAGACTTGGTTTTCTTGTCATATCTCGGAGACTATAAGAGCTAGAGTAATCAAATTTAGTTTATGTGCTCGGAAAGGATGCACAGCTTATGAATATCAGATTTTGGATACCTCCTCCCATTAGCCCCAATATAAAAAAACTCAAATCAAGTACTACAGACTTGCGCTTTATTGCTTACATAGATTTGGAAGCTCTTCTTAAGCACTGATAACGAACAAACTTTTAGTTTAGAAGTTATTCAAGAATTCATGTTCGATACTGGAGCCAAGCGCAGCCAATGTGCAAAGTGCTCAGTTTGCTGCGTGCGTCACACAAAGTGTGACTTTGTGAGTGTGTGTATGAATGTAAAGAGGTTTAAATATATATAACGACATCTCGCCGTAGGGTTCAGGGTATACAAATGATTACCTAAGAAATTTCAGAGGAAAACTAATTTTTTAGCATTTATATTGAATTTCGTCAAACCAAAAACAAGTGATTGATGGTGCTCGGGTGCAAGGGTTGGTCTTATATCTTCTAATAATGCAAACTTTTTCCAGTTTAAGCCAATTTCTTAAAATTATATTCTTTTTGCTATCTGCTAGAATTTTTCATATAATTCTTATTAAATACTTTAACTTGAATTTTGTTACACTCAAGATTGAATGGTTTGTGGCGTTTGTGTCTAGCGCGGGATTTGCGTGTTAATTATGCGGTAGGTAGTTATTATTTTTTTTTGTGCACCCATAATGCTAGGTTACATGTTTTCGTTGTTATTACACTGTGAACGAGTATTCTGCTGTGGGTTGCACCCGACTGTAACGTTCTTACTTCTTTGTGTTGCTTTTTCCGCAGTTTTTCGGCTCTATCATCTTGCTAATCCTCAGAGCCACTTCCACAGGGCTTGCACCTCGGGCAGGTTCCAGAAGACATTTGGAGGTGTTAGCTTTCGTAATGAGTCCTTCATATTTTAGTATTTTTAGTAATATGTTCGCTGATCAAGAAGATGATCTCATCCAGTAGAGACCAAACTCCGTCATCTAAGGTTTCGGAAATGTGCGGTACCCTCTTATAATTTTTTTTTGGGGAGTATTCCTCTTTGCACTTACACTTATGAGGTTCCTGTTCCTCTTCGGAGTGTCGTTTTCCATTGATAGAGGGATGATTATGTTGCAATGATAGGGACCTTTGCAAATTATGGGCTCTCGCAAAGGTCAAAAGCTTCCACTTGACATTTCACCGTTGGAGCACAAACTGGCTCTTCGGTTGTCATAGGCCCACTGCTGGGTGCGCTGATGAGTTCTCATCGTTCGAGCGCTGCAGTTAAATTGGTTATCTGAAGTTTGACTTGTTTTTATACCCTGAACACATTGAAAATGGGTAAAAAGGGTATAATGGTTTTGTGCAAATGTATGTAACAGGTAGACGGAAACATCTCCGACCCCATAAAGTTTATATATTCTTGATCATGGTCAACAACCGAGTCAATCTAGCTATGTCCATCGGTCTGTCCGTCCGTCTGTATAAAAGCGTCGATCTCGGAAACTGAGAGAGTTAGAGACCTTAACTTTTCAAATATAGACTCGTCTATCGCACGCGCAGATCGGATTTATTTGAATATCGATAGATAATATGATCAAAATTCACAACGTTTTTAAAATCGATAGAAATCTACAACTACCTCAAATTTTAGCTCACGCTCACTGGGGGTGTCACATTGGGATACAATTTATGTATCTCCCTCAGTTTTAAAGCTAGAGGCAAACATTTTTTCAGGCAGATTACTAATGACTCTCAAGATCGCACAAAACATTTTTTTCTGACGCCCACTAGTGGCGTAGCTATTCGATAAAATCCATATATCTTGGGGCGGGTAAGCCTCGAAAATCCATATCTTCCACAATTTTACAGCTTGAGTCACCAAATGTAGCAAGCAGTTTTCTGATGACCTCCTTTAAATATACATCCTGCCCCACAACTTACAAAAATATATATTTTTCCAAAATAACAGTAATAATTAAGACCGGTTACGCCCGACTGCAACGTTCTAGCTTGCTTTTATAAACAATATTTATCGGTTATTTTACCAAATTTTATGAGCAGAAACTATAAGAGCTACAGCCACCAAATATTTTTTTGTTAAATTGATATTTATTAATATTATTTTTTGATATTTATTAATATACCCCATTACCATGATCAAGAGTCGATCCCATATAATCCTACCCCAGTGCGTGTGACACAAAAATCTTAACATATTGTCTGAAGCAGCTAACTACAAGTATTATTATAAGTTTCAAGTCTCTAGCTTCAATTGCGCCGAAAAAAGTTGTGTTTATCCGGGCAGCCGGACGAACGGATGGCCATACGAATGGATAGCATGCCGTACATTGCACAAACTCAATATACTAGTTTCCCTTCGTGAGTGAGTATAAAAGCTGACTGGCAGCACTGATTATTTTGCAACGCAAACGTATGAGGGTCTAATGTAACAGTATGTATACTTAACCATGAATATCTTGCAAAAAAAAAAATTGTGCCAGATAGCCACACTAGCGGTTTTCTAAAATTCGTAAAACAAAAGTTTATTGGTTCATGATAGGGAACTAGCCTTAAAACTGAGAGAGATAACTAGATTTAACCGTATTGCCACGCCCATAGTGGGCGCACTCAAGAGTATATATTCCATATTTAAATTTAAGTGAACAAAATTGCGTTCATACGGACAGAAGGGCGGACGGACGGACAGCAAGACGCACATTGCTCAAAACCAATATGTTTTTTTCACTTTATGAACATCAAAGCTGAAAAAGGATTATAAATTTGATTTACGAATCTTCTGGTCGACGGATTAATACAGATGTTAGTTCGGCCAAATAAAAAATGCATATACTGAACGTTTTTGATAAGTCTGTTTCTGCCTTTACAGTATTCAAACAACTGGATTTTTCTTACACAAGCATGAAGCAAATTAATTTCAGAAAACTTTAAATATTAATATTTATGTAAGAGTCCAGTAGTTCAATTAAAGGCTGTGTATTTTCAGAAATATTAATAATTATTTTGAAGATATACCTTTTTATAAAAAGTTTTGGTTTTAAGGTTCTCTAAGCTATTTAGAGAATTTTTTTTTACATAAGTAAGCCATTATGATAATGTAATGCTTTTATAAATCTTTTTTAGAATATATTCGAAATCTTCGAAAAATTTGTGTCTGATTTCATCCGCTATTGAAGAATTGGATATATACCTGCAATTTTAAAAAAGAAAATGATTACTGGCTGCATGCTGTAAAAAAAAGTAAGGTAATTTTCTTAACGTTGAAATTATTAACATAATGAAAATAACTCAGTTTGTTGCTACTAAAGGCAATAAAAGTAAATAGTGTTGTACCTTATACAAACAAAAAACCAGATAGCGAATTGCATGAAACGACAAGAGCTAGAGCCTCTAAACTTAGTTTGTCATGTTCTCGGGATGTAGACGCAGATCAAAAATATTTCAGATTTTGGATACCTCATAGATTTATAGACAAACATTTTTTTCAGACCGATTACTAATGACCTTCTCTTAAGGTCGCACAAAATGTTTTGAACACACCCTCTGGGGCATTGCAAATCAATAATATCTATATATTTCCCTCGGTTTCAGAGAGATCGCAGCTTGCAAGTGATTGACGTGCTTTATTTTGTGCTCCAAAACTTTTATTCAGCGTTGCATTAATTAAATGCCTTTTATTTTGTATTTTATCTTATTTTGTGCTTTATTTAAAAAGCTTTCATTTTTCTGTGGAAAGTGCTTTCGGTTGTGCATTGTAAGTCTATATTTATTAAATCAATTTAACTAACACGGCGTCAGTGCTTGTTTTGTTGTTAGTGTCTGATTTGGTAATCTGTTTACATATTTGGCGCTTCTCTGTGCATTGTTTGTGTGTGCGTGTTCTTTCGCATCACGCTCACGCAATTTTTTGTTATTGCTTTTGTTCCACACAAGAATTGTGTGTGTAAAAACTTCTTTCGCTTGAGCGTTTACTTGCTCTTTTTTCGTGTGCCGTTGTTCGTCTGCTTTGCGCTCTCTTTGCGCTGCAAAGAAACTTGCACAGTCAAGCAGGCTGATAATTCTGCACCACCGCAATTTGTTAATTGCTGGTTGTGTGAAAATATGATGCGTGCTAAATGTGTAGGTCTCACTGGGCGTGATAGCGATAAATTATCCGCTATTGTCAAAAAGGACTGTGGTGGACTACGCTGGTCATGCCCAGCTTGCATTGATATTCAAATTGATTTCTCCAAAATGTATAATTCTGTGAGAAACCAATTCTTAAAACTTAATAATGTCGCTAAGCAGCTCTCGAGTGACTTTGACTCGGGCATCCAGCTGCTTAACAATTATAAATTTGATTCTCCGCTATTTTTTAACCCCTCACCCTTGCCCCCTAAATCTGCCCATCCACCATCGACAGTTTTGGATACACCTCAACACTTGGACGTATCCCCAATGTTGTCTTTATCGCCTTCTCCAATCGATTGTCCGATTACCCCTCTGGTTCCTGCTTATTGACCCAATTATTGAGGCGGCTCTGATCAATAAGCCTAATACTGCTCTTGCAGTTCCTGGTCGCAGAAGTAGACCCTCGCGCAATTCAGCCCAAGCTTCAAACAGCAATCATGCTGCCGTTTCTACCCCGCCAGCTCCGACTTTAACAGTTGTTCCGCCTCGCAAACAAGTCTTTTTGTTTAGGCTTTCCTCGGACACAATTTGTAAGTGTTTGGCAGCTTATATCGCTAGTAAATCTGCTGCTGGTGTTGCAATTAGCAAATTCCATCTCTCCACTCCTCGAGAAATATCCTCTTTTAAAATTAATAATCATGATGCGTTTGCAATCATTTGTGATTCAAAATTTAAGTTTAAGCCTAAAAAGAAAAATCAGCCTTCACATATCACCCTACCGGTTTCCTCAGTGCAAGCATCAAAAGGCATTGCATCAAAAAACTGAAGCCACATTCTGATAATTTTTCCATTTTATACCAGAATGTCAGAAGTCTTATTCCAAACTGGAAAATCTTTTTATGGTTAGTACCTTCTTTTTACCTGCTATTATCGCTTTTTCAGAAACTTGGTTAAATTCTACCATATTTGACGAAGTGTTTTCAAATAACTACAGTTTATAGACTGGATAGACCGACTCGCCGAGGTATTGGAGGATTAATTGAAGTTAAAACCTCACTCCAGTCGGAACTTTTCCATTTTACTGCGCCTACTGATGCAGAGATTGTTTCTGTAAAAGTAACCCTCCCATCTTGTGCTTTATTTATCACTTGCTCACATATGCAGTATTTGGGATGCATTAACGATGTATCTTTTCAAGTGCGCGATAGTGACTTATTTGTTGTGTTGGTTGATTTTAATATACAAAGTCTGGTTCTAATTCTGACTTGTCGAAGTAGCCAAGTCAAACTTTTTTATTCATAATTCTGAGAGCCATGCAAATTATATTGCTTTCAAGACCCTAAGCAATTTTACAGTTTTGTAAATTCGAAGCGCAAATCTTCATGGATGCCTTCCTCATTTTTTCTAGGAATGAAAAAGCAAGCAATATTTCTGCTGCCTCTGATCTCTTTGCTAACTTCTTTCAGTCAACCTATTCCTCTGTCTTATCCTTACCACATTGTTCCTTCTAATTCTATCTTTATGCCTATCATTACCCATACCTCCCTTCTTGCTGTTATTAAATCTTTAAAAACGTCTTACTCTTCTGGCTCCCAGTTGTCTACTCAAAGGGTGTAGTGCTTCCCTTCTTCGCCCATTGCTAAAGCTTTTTAATCTATCCCTTGAATCTGCTTTTTTTCCATCTCTGCGGAAAGAATCGCTTATCAATCCTCTGCACAAAAACGGTGGTAGGTCTGATATAACAAACTATAGGAGCATTGCAAAACTATCTGCTATACCTAAATTATTTTAAAACAAGTAAGATGACTTTAGTCGGGAGAGCACGACTATGAGATACCATGAACCCTGCGGCGAGCTGTCGTTACATGCAGTCAAATCAACCACTCTGCATTCATACCGCACTTAGTAAAATAAAAGAAAAGAAATAAACAATCAAAGTTAATGCTCGCGCTTCGCGCTCTTTTTTAATATTTGCAGGCACATTTTAGTATGCCGTAGTTGTGAATTTTCTCGCCAAATTTTTACAAATTAGGAAACTACAAGTATATTTTTCAAATGTTGGTTGCAGTTGCTTAGCGAAAGCTTTTTGGGAGTGTACCTGCCAAATACCAATTTTTCACCATTTTGTTGCTCCAGAATATAACAAATCGCCGATGTCCCAGCATTAAGTTACACTTGGACCAATAAGTGTAGTTAGTTTAATTAAAATGAAATAAACTAAAAACTTAAAAAAACAGTAAAAAAAACTCCGTTGAACCTGCGTATGATTGCGCTCTACCACCGAGCCACAGTTGCATCTCAATTGTATCTGTCGAAATCTGAGATCAGACACACACGTACAACCAATTGCTTGAGAATTCGAAAAAGAATGTGAATATACATATGTATGTATGTATGGGTGCACACACATGCAGAAAACGTCTGCGCTTGGCGCTTACCACCACGTGGTTTGCCAATATACAAATACATTTTCTTTAATAACTTCTGTGTCTCTTAACCGATTTGGATGAACTTTGATTTAGTAAACTCTTGTTGTACTATAGCACATTTATATAGCAGGCTCAACCAAATTGCAGCTGCGCTTGGCGCCCCTTAGGAATGTTAATTCTTAAATAACTTCTAAGCTGAGAATAGGATCGTTATGAAATTTGGTGGCTCTAGCTCTTATAGTTTTTGAGATATGCTCAAAAAACCGTGTAAAAAAATCGATAAACACTGATTATAAGAAAATGCGGCAGGTTATCGATCATTTGAAACTCTCTCGTTTTAAACTATCTATTTACAACTTGATCTGCGTATGGTATATACGAATCTAAAGAGTCCAAGTTCAGCTCTCTAGCCCTTGTAGCCCTCTGAAATCGATGCGTTCATACAGACAGACGGACAGGGCTTAATCGACTCAGCTCGTCGTCCTGGGTTCGGAGATGCTTCCTTCTGCCTGTTACATACATTTGCACAAAACCATTATACCTTTTTTACCCATTTTCAATGGGTTCAGGGTATAAAAAATAATTATTTCCACTTTGAAGCATCTCTGCAAATCACTTCTATCCTTTTCTCAGCATGGTTTTATTTAGAGCCGGCCAACTACGACCAACTTTCTTGAATTTACCTCGCTGGTAAATGATGCTTTTTTTGGCAAACAAGCAAACTGATGTCATTTACACCGACTTTAGTAAAGCATTTGACTCTGTACACCATGAACTTTACTGCTAAAACTCGAGCGTATTGGTTTCCCTCCGTCCCTTCTGTCTTGGATTTTATCTTATCTAAAGGGTAGAACTTAAAGAGTCCCTTTTAGATCTAAAATTTCTAAACAGATTTATGTTACGTCAGAACCTCAAGGTAGTCATCTTGGACCTTTACCTTTTTTCTTTTCGTAAATGACCTCCCCTCTATAATATCACATGCTCGCATTATTATGTATGCAGATGATGTGAAACTTATTTACGCGTACGCCGATTTCCTACAACACACAGGATGATTTGAACTCTATGCAACTTTGGTGTTCTCTACCTAAATTGTTCAAAGTGCATGTTTATGACTTTAAGTCACATTCAGTTAGACATACAATTGACAATTTTCCATTGCAACGTATTCTTACAGTAAAAGACCTTCGAGTTCTCTTTGTTCTCTTTCAAAGCTGACCTTCAATTTTCACATATCCTCTGTTGTAAACGAGCCTAAAGGTGTTCTTGGGTTTATTAGACGTTGGTCGAAGCGGTTCCCTTCACAACGAAACTTCTCTACATTTCACAGCCCAATCCTGGAATATAAGATCCACCAGGACCGTATTGAGTCCGTATTGAGTGGTTTAAACTGGAATCCCAATCTTCGACTGCCATCGTACTCCAGTAGGCTTTTACTTCTTAATCTTTAGTCTCTAACAAACCGTAGGACAATCCTTGCTGTTGTTTTGCTAAATAAGTTGATTATTGGCGACATTGATTCCCGGTTTCCCTTAGGTCGCTTGAACTTCTCTGCTCCCTTTAGACCTACTAGAAACTATTGCCCATTATTTCTGCCTACATGCACGACAGACTATGCTTTGCAGAATTCTTTTCGTGTATTATGCCTACAATATAATACCACGTGTTCTCCTCAAAACTCTCTCTTCCACTAATAAAATCTTTGCTTTCAGGATACCTTAGGAAAATCGCTGACAGCTGTGAGCAGAAGCATAGCTGGCCGGACTGGCAAATGAAATAACCCCACCGTGTCGGTGATGTTATTAGAAATCTTTAAAACTCGTTAGGCTTTTAGCTTTTAATATTTTTATATATATATACTTTTTTGTACCTATATATTTTCGTTGACACTCGCTTTGTCGACTGTTTATAATAAAAAAAAAAAAAAAAAAAACCAAAAGCTAGCTACATTAGATTTTCATACATATCACTAATGACCTCCTCTAATGATCGCACAAATAAATGTTTTGGGTACGCTCTCTCGGGGCGTGACAAATCGATCAATTCAATATATCCTGAGCCACGAAAATCCATTTATCCCATAATTTTAGAGCTAAAGTCACAAAATGTAGTAAACAGTTTTCTGATGACCTCCTCTAAATATAGAGCCGTAAAATTTTTGCTACCCCCACAGTCGGTTATGCCCACAATCGGTTATGCCCGACTGCAACGATATAACTTGTTTTAACCTTATTTCCAAGATTATGACAGCTAACGAAAAATTTGGTTAACAAGCGCAAGCAATTTTTGTACGAATTTGCGTATTGTAGAATTTTTATAAAATTTGTGTATGCAAATGTATGTGATTTTGTGTATGCAAATTTTGCTGGATATCTACAAGTCGGGCATTCCCGACAGAGCAAGCTTTCTCGTCATACCCTGATTCCATTGAAAATGGGTACAATGGTTTCGTGAAAATGTGTATAACAGACAAAACGACTCCATAAACTATGTATAAATTATTGATCAGGACAACATATTTAGTCGATTTAGCCATGTTCGTCCGTCTGTCCGTCTATCCGACTGTATGAATGTAACAATCTCGAAAACTACAAAAGCTAGAGACTTCAACTTTTTGACAATAAAATTTCCTAAATCAGTGGCAGAAATTTATCATTTTTTCGATATCTTGCTCCGTTTCATTATTATCGACCAAATCGATTTTAACACTTTCTTTTCTTAGCATATCTCGGAGTGACTCTATCTTTAAAATGGTGGGAGATATGTACTATCGCGGCTTACCCGCCCCGAGACATATGGATTTGATCGATATGCCACGCCCCCAAGGGGTGCATCCAAAACGTTATTTGTGTGATCTGTAGAGGAGGTCAGTGCTACACTGTCTGAACAAAATTAAAAACTGAGGGAGAAATACATCGATTTTATTGAATTTCGTGGAAATTTGTAACAATCTATAAAGGGAGTTACCAGTAACCTACCCTCAAAATTAGCGGACTGTAGCTCTAAAACTGTGGGAGAGATATATACTTTCGCGATTCATGGAGGCGGGGTGGCTGGGGGTCGTTCTAGTGAGGGTGACCTGGATATCAGTAGCTCAATCTTTTGATGAGGTCCGAATTTGGTGACTCTAGCTTTAAAGTTGTGGGACATATTTATTATTTACCGATTTTCGATTTGAGGTGTATTGACATGTTATCGATTTGCCATAACGCCCATATACATACACACATAAATATATATAAAACTGAAAATTATTAAAACTAACACAATTGGAATTCTTAGCCTAGGTCAGTTTCTGTCTTGCTGTTATTCTAACGTAGTGTTAATCATATGCACCAACTGCAGCGATCTCTGTGTGCACTTTTAGGCCCTCGCGCTATATCGGCCGAATTTAGAAACAGCCGTCCAAGTCACAAACCATTGTTACAATCGTTCACTTTAAATTAGAATGTTATGTTGATTCTTATTGGATAGTTAGGTTATTAGATAACTGTACCTGCATTTCGTCAAAAACAAAATGTTTGGTATCGGTGATGTTTACCACGCTGTTTAGGTCACAATTGTGACCACGCAGAAGCAAACTTTTTTTTTTTTGCATTTTATACTCGAATATCATTATTATTAACACACATTGTGTTAGGGTACATGTTTTAGTTGTTATTACACAGTGAACGAGTATTCCGCTGTCCGTTACACCCGACTGCAATGGTCTCACTTGATCTTAAATAACAATAGTAACAAGTTATATGGCTCTAGTCGGGCGTGCCCGACTGGGAGATACCCTGAATCCAGTGGCGAGCTGTCGTTACACAGATTTTTTTAAACCCCTCTGCATTCATACACACACACACACAAACGCAGCGCGCACGAGTCTTCTCTTCGTTCTCTCGATTACAAAATACCCACTTCTACAAAAGTTGCACTGGCTAGGAATCGAACTCACGTCATAAAGAATATGTGCCATTATTTCCACTACGACAGCACAGACGCACTTAGTAAAATTCGGCCAACTTTTAATATATATACTCACACAAAAGTTAATGGTCATGCTACTTTTAGTATGCCGTAGTTGTGAAATTTCTCGATACATTTTTACAAAATACGAAACTATATCTTTCAAATCTTGGTTGCAGTTGATCTGCGAAAGATTTTCGAGACTGTGCACGCCAAATACCACTTTTTCCCTATTTTGTTACTCTAGAGTATTTTAAATCGCCGGTGTCCCAGCATTGAGTTGAACTTGGACTTATAAGTGTGTTAAGTTTAATAAAAAAATAATAATAAACAGCACGAAAATGCGTTTGACACATCGGTGATTCTAACCCGCGTCTGGTAGACTGTCAGGCAACAACTCTACCAACGAGCTACAGCAGGAAATTAACTTACTCTGTCAAAATTTGAGCTTATAAAATAGCACACATGTACAAACATTCGCATTCGAATTTTAAAATGCAGTCACGTATTTGAATCTGTACTCACATGTATGTATGTATGTCAGGAGTGCCCGTCAACCTAGCGACGAGCTGTCATTAAGTATATTTAATTAAACCCCTCTGCATTCACCACACACAACCGCACAAAGAAAAATAAAATAAAAACATGTAATATGGCTCAAGTCGGGAGTGCCCGATAAAAAATACAAAAAAAAAAAAAAAAAAAACAGTACGAAAACTCTTTTGTCACAGCGAGATTCGAACTCGCTTCTTCTGATAGCCAGTCAGGTAATACCTCTGCCACCGAGCTACAATAGCATTCTAATTGTTTCTGTCGAAATCTGAGCACACATGCACAAACAATCGCATTAAAATTCGAAAAAGAGCTCACGCATAAGAATGTGCTTATATGTATGTATGTGTGCACACGCATACAGCAAACGCATTCTTTACCGATTTTGATCAAATTTGTTTTAATGCATTGTTTATACGAGCCTAAGTTGTAAGAATTGTGACTGTACTTGCAATGACAAATATTATTTATGTCAATGGGGGAAGATGAAGGAGGTATCCAAAATGGAATATTTATAATCTGCGTATCCTACACGAGAACATAAAAAACCAAATTTGGTGGCTCAGGCTCCTATAGTTTCTGAGATGTACTCAAGCAGGCAACCTGCCCGCCACTATGGACAGTTAATTCTAAAATAACTTCTGAACTAAGAATAGGATCGCCATGTAATTTTCAGGACGTAACAAGAGCAAGTTATCCAAAATCCGAAATATTCATAATCTGCGTATTACGAGAACATACTAAAACAAATATGGTAGCTCTAGCTCTTATAGTTCCTGATATATGCTCAATAAACCGTGTCAAAAAATCGATAAACACTGATTATAAGAAAACGGGGTAATTTATCGATCATTTGAAATAAACATGATCTGCGATATGATGATATAATATTAACCCAAAAAGTTCAAGTTCAGCTCTCTAGCCCTTGTAGTCTCTGAAATCGACGCGTTCATACAGATCAAGAATACATGTACTTTATGGAGTCGGTGATGTTAGGTTCAGTAGTAATCTGTCTGATAAAATGTATGTCTCTTGAAATGAAACTGAATGAGATCGATTTGATCGAAATGCCACATCCCCAAACTTTAAGTTCTTCTTTCTTTGAGGGACGTCACCAGCAATCTACATACCATTACTTGGTGACTCTAGCTTTAAAATTGTATGAAATATACAAGTGTTACCCAATTGTGCTTTTGGGTCAGGGTCTCAATCCCGTTACTGATTTATGCTTTCAGTTAAATCGATTTTCGCGATTACGCGATCTTGAGGGGGCGCGGGCGGGAAACATTTTCTGCTGTGTTATTTGGGGAGCTTTTCAGTAATATACATTCCAAATATGGTGACTGTAGCTCAAAATATGTGGGAGATACCGCCATTTCCGATTTTAATAGGCGGGAGCTCTTGGGAACTATGTACCTTTACGATTTGAGGTGTATCGACAAGGAGAAGGAGATATATCGATTTTATCGAAATGCCAGCCTATTAGTGGGCGTGGAACACAGATCTTAACACCTTGTCTGCAGAAGATAACTACAAGAATATATTCCAAGTTTCAAGTGAAGTTCATACGGACCCTTAACCGGAACCTTTTCGATAATAGGTTCTTCTAAGCCATACGCAGAGCAAGCTTATCTCTTCTTCGATGTCTTCCTCCGCTTCATTATTATCGATAAAAGTCGATTTTAAGACATGGTTTTCTTAGCATATCTCAGAGACTTTAAATGCTTGAGCCCCCAAATGCAAATCAAGTAGTACAAACTTTGCGCTATGTACAAATAGATTTGGATTCTCTTATTAAGCACAGAAAATACTCATACTCATTGAGTAATAAAGGATCCGAGCTTTTATTACAGTTATTTGGGTCATCTTCTGTACTTAAGGATGGTCTGTAAACGCAAACTCAATCACTGCAAATTAACCATCAACAAAACTCTGCAAAACAGCATGAGCTCGCATAGAAACCGGTTTGGTCTACTTTATTGTTTTGATCGTCTGCCACGTCTATGGGCAACTTCTGTCCAAAACTTAAGAACATAGGCATAGGACAATGAAAAGAGACAAAAATATTCCTCAAAATAGAGTACATGGTCGATTTCAGTGCAGAGCTTCAGAAAATAAGCAGCAGTCCACGACGAAAAGAGGCAGAAACATTTTCGTCGTCTGTCTTCAATCGCTGGTGCAGCGTTGTTGTTGTTGCTTTCGCGAGGCTCGCTGTAGTGGAAGCTGTTGCTGTAGTAGTAGTAGCTAGAAATTTTGCCTGCCTAAGTTGCATAGTAAAAAAAGTCAAATGGTCCTTAATTTGGCGCGACGACTTGACGTCACATCAGCTTCTTTTCGGCATGCAAAAAATGCACAATCGCACAAAAACTTCAGATCTGAACTCGCGGGTTGAAAATAAGTTGCAACCTTCAGACTTTCATACATGTTAATGGGCTGCGCACACTTAAGCTTGGCTCGACAATATGTGTATTATTTTGGATCAGGCATAATTACCGTTATTTATGCAATTAATATATGAAATGTTTATACAAAACATATTTTAAATAATAGCTCTTATTGTAGTTCAACAAATATTCATTTACTATTTTTTTTAGAAGTTTTTGGCTCAGTACTTGCAACACTAAAGGAAAGTTAAAATACCCTACTTGGGGAAAGGGTGTGTTGATCGCCCAAAAATGAATAATTGTAAAAATTGGCCAGCCTGCAGCATGTATAAGCCTAGACCGAGAAAAAGAAGACGCATGTTTGTGAATTTGCAAAGCACACCAACAGAATATGTGCATAGACATTTGGGCTACGAGTTTGCATTTTGTGTGCCTGGATTATGATTTCAGAACCAAATTTGATTATCTGACTGCTCTTTTTTAAGGATGTCATCACTTTCCTACTTTTTATCAATGGTACTATTGGTTTCAATTCAATAATTATGTACCCAGTTGCTTACCGGAACAGATTGGTCTTGCTTGGTGAACTCAGATAATTTCTTAACCAACGTAGCAAACGTGCCCCACGCTATTCCAAATCTTTCTCCAAAGAGTCCTCAATAGCTACCATTAAATAAATTTCGTTAATAAAGAATTTTTTTTTATTCAAGCTGCAATGTTTTTATCTTACAAAAGCCCAAACGCTTCTTGAACTATATTTCTGGCACTTTCAATCGTCTGCTGAACGTGCATATGCTCGCTTGAACATCGCTTAGCAAAACCTTTTTTTGTGGCCGCATCCATTTTAATTTCAATTTGTATAATGAGCAATATTTTTTTTTTACAAACACACAGTCACATAGTTTGACGTATGACGTGGAAGTGTACGCTGAACTCATATAAAAACACCAGTTGGGGTTTTTTGACAGATTGTGGACGCTAACGCCTAATGCTTGTCACTGGAAATACAGTGGCTCACAGCTTATTTTATGCAGTGCATACTTTTTCTTTCAACACCCTCTAACTTCTAAACTGATAGGTAGAATACTGAAATTGAAATGTAGTTTTGTAGTTGCATGTTCAGCGAATGCAAAATTTAAGTCAAAGCTTCGAAACATAAGCCCCCTTGCCCCTAAATGGCAGAACTAATCTAAATCTAAGCTCACAGCCTATTTTATGCAGTCACTTCTGTGTGCAGCGGTACTTTAATGTTGGGCAATCTGAATGTGATTTTTATTTATATGCCTTTACTCTTCTTCTATTCTTCTTTTTACAAGCATTTTAATCTGATTTCCTTACTTGGAGTGTCCAGTCGCGTATATATTTAAAATGTGTTCTCAAACAACAGTTGAACAACAAGAATTGGCTATAAAGCAATTTTAAATCGGTCAATCCCAAAAAAAATTGCAGAAATGGTCAACACTAAAGCCTCTACGGTACAGACAATCATTGCCCGCTTTGGTAACGGGAATTGGGTGTATAATAAAGGCTGGAGGGCCCCGATCTCAACTTTCAACAAGACTGACAGTTCGTATAATGTACGGAAAATAAGGGCAATCAAGTTGAAGAAATCCTAAGCAAACAGTATAGATTATAGATTATTCGGTGGGTACTACACGAACATGATTTTAATGCCCGAGTAGATCATAAAAACATTTCATCAGTGCGAAGAACATACTTTGTAGACTCAACTTCGATAGTAAACTCGTTTTAAAGGCCCTAGAGTATTGAAACTCAGTAATATTCATATATGAGTCAAGATTTAACAATTTTTGATCTCAATGCACGTCCTACGTTTAGTAGAAACCGAATACTGAACTTAAAAAAGAAAAATTGAAGGCACATAATGCGCAGTGCAGGGTGATCACGTGGCTCCAAATGTAAGAACGTTCTGCTGGTGCGTCCACAGTAAGCACGATATCTCCACATATACCAACTGTGATAATCCTGACAACATGGCTGCTGCATCCCATACGAGCCTGATCTTGTCTGGTTTGTGTCGATTGCGAACAGTAAATACTTGCAGCTACCATACGTTTTTGGTGCTGTGCACCAAGGCCACTGCGTCTTGCTTTTCGGCTTAGCCGTGTTCGATTAGATTTTTTATTTGCTTGTTGATGTCAGCGGCAGCTATCCATTTTCTTTTGAAGACATGTAAATCACTTTGTTGCTGTCGCCACACTATTTAAGAACAGCCGGGTGTTAACCCTCAGTGTATTTCACATTTCCGCAACTTGTAGTTTCTAGGATTCGTAGGGCTTGCTGCTCATCCGGTGCTATATGATGCTTCTTTGGGACATGTTATCCTCCATGAGGATATGATATTTTACGAGTTCGTGAAGATACCGATTGTATCCACATCTGTGCAGGTGGAGTTTGCCTGCACTTCTGCGTAAGCTGTCCAGCCCAACCTGGTTTTGCCAGCGATTGGCTGTTGCCATTTGCCCTCGCGTGTTTTTAGCGAGGCCAATAGATTTGGGTTATTTACTCCAATTATTATTGTGGGCACTGCCTTTACGTAATCTGTAGAGGCAGACCTTTTAGGTGTGGATACTTAGCATTAACTTGGTCAGCCATCATTGTCTCGGCAGACATTAATAGCTTTTTGTTGTGTTTGTCATTTAATTTGCAGATTTTGGTGTTCGTAGTTCGTGTTCGTGTTCGTTCTGGCTGATATTTTAAGACTAAGTCTCCTTGGTCTTTTACTTCTCCCGTCCAGCTGACGCAGAGAGGCCTGGCGATACCATCTTCGCCCAGCTCGTTGGCTAAGTCCGCCTCCAGAAGTGGTAGCGTCAACCCATCAACCAAAAATGAGTAGACCTCGATGAATTTGGACTTTCCATGCAAACTTACTTTAAAACAAATAAGATGGCTCTAGTCGGGTGCCCCAGACTAGGTGATACCCTGAACCCAGCGTCGAGCTGTCGTTATATACATTTAAACCTCTTTGCATTCATACACACATTCACAAAGTCACACCTGCAGACTCACACAAACGCACGCAGCAAACTAAGTACTTTACACATCGGCCCCACAATGGAAAATGAATTCTTGAATAACTGCTAAACTAAGAGTATGATCGTTGTGCAATTTTCATGTACTAACCAAACCGCAAGTCTGTAGTATTTGAATTGCGTTTTGATATGGGGGCGAATGGGGGGAGGTATCTAAAATCCGAAATATTTATAATCTGCGTATCCTTTACGAGCACATAAATATCTAAATTTGGTGGCCCTAGCTCTTAAAGTCTCTGAGATATGCCAAGAAAACATAGTCTTAAAATTGTTATCGATAATAATGAAACGGAGTAAGATATCCATTATACCCTTTTTACCCATTTTCAATGAGTTCCGGGTATAAAAACCGAAAAAAAAAACCAATCGGGGCCATCTGATTTACGATGATTATTGCTGGCGTCTGCTCCTGATGCAAGAGGCTGTTGTGTTTTGCGTTGAACTCATTCACGCTGCATTAAATTTGGCTCCAGCATGAGGTGATGATTCTTGATAGCCTCCCATGCATCCACTATGGACATCCGTTTGAAAATATCGCATATCGTGACTCGATGTTCTCGGTCGCAAGTGGGGCGGGGGATGACGTTGCTGTTTGCCCATATTAACTTCCATGTGAGTATTTAGCGCAGCTCGGCGTCCGTTTGCAATGCCCGAAAAATATCTACGCAAAACATAAAAAAAAGAAACCTTAATTAATTACCCTATGTGGGGGGCGAATTTTAAGTGCGACCACGTTGCACGGATGACCATAATCCCAAGACATCCAGTCCATTGGCCACTGCCCCGCTAAATTAAAAAAAAGGAGTGAGTTTTTAACCAGCAAAGAAATGTTAAAAGACCTGTATTTGTTTTCCGTCGGCTAAACTAATGGGCAACTTCTTTCAAGGCCTATGACAAGGCAGCGTATTGATTAAGACGGCACTGTACCGTCGCCCTTCCCTTGCCAGCTGGGGTCGGAGATGCTTACTTCTGCCTGTTACATACATTTGCACAAAACCATTATACCCTTCTTACCCATATTCAATGGGTTCAAGCACTCATAACGATCAAGCTTTTTGTTTAGAAGTTATTCAAGAATTCATGTTCGATAGTGGGGCCAAGCGCAGCCAATGTGCAAAGTGCTCAGTTTGCTGCGTGCGTTTGTGTCATTTTGAAGGTGTGACTTTGTGAGTGTGTGTATGAATGTAAAGAGGTTTAAATATATGTAACGACATCTCGCCGCTGGGTTCAGGGTATCTCATTGTCGGGCACTCCCGACTAGAGCCATCTAACTTGTTATACTCGTGCTCGAAGTGAAACTAGTATATTGGGTTTGTGCAATGTCCGTCATGCTGTCCGTCTTTCTCTCCGTCTGTCCGTCCGTCCGTCTGTCCATATGAACGCAATTTTTTTCACCGCTATTGAAGCTAGAGACTGGACATTTTAAATATATAAGCGAGTATACCCTCGTCACATAAAGTGTTACGGGTTTCGGGTTGCGCCCTCACTTTTAGACACCGACCGATTGCTGATGACTTCCTCTGAAGATCGCATCCAAACTGTTTTGGCTACGCCCACGAAAGCGCCCACAATGTCCAAAACTCGATATGTGCACAACATCAATTAAGCCAGTGCAACATATCAAGCGCCATCTATTGCATACTTTTTGGTACTTATTATTTGGTTTCATTAGAATAGTGTTGGATAAGGTTTAAGGTTGAGTGGTTGGTGGCGTTGCTGTCTAACGCGGGGTGTGCATGTTAATTCTGCGATTAGGCCCGGGTTCGAGGCCGCGCGGAGGGAAATTTTTTTGTTGTTTTTTATACTCGTTTATTATTTTTTGTGTGCACCCCTAATGCTAGGTTACATTTTTGTTGTTATTACACCGTGAACGAGTATTTCGCTGTCGGGTACACCCGACTGCAACGTTCTTACTTGTTTTTTTCTTTTGGTATTTTGCATTTTTCCTTAAAATTTTTAAAGCTAGTGGCACTTAGTTATGACTTTTCTTTTCGAGCTCTTCAGATAAAATGATCTAAATTGTAAATTTTTAGCGTGACAAGAAAATAAGACCAAATGCTTAGGGATAAATTAAAATTCCCTTAGACATCATATAAAAATAATTAGTTGCAACCACAATATGAAATTAATGCAGATTTTAGCACAAATTAGTGTTCTTGAAATTTACGAAAATGTTGTGTTGTGTTTTGTTAAGTTTTTTTATTTTTTCCTGCTGACAGGGTAGCATAACGATGTAGAAGAAAATGTTTAAGGGGATCTTCACTAACATATTTACAGAAGATCTATGTAGGGAGGGTAATGAATGCGATGGTGAAATTACACCAAGGACTTCGCCCTCAATGCTTATAAGTACAACAACGAAAGCTTCAACCTTGGATGTAGTTATTTTAGCCCAGTGAAATATTTGACCTTCATTGTTTTTTGGAGATTAGCTCCTTGTATAAATTCTGTAGGGATCCTAAAATTAGATTTTTGCAAGATAGTAATCGGAGTATGATGCTAAATATTCGGAACAAGAATACGATGCAGAGAAACCGATAGATCTATGTTGATGACTAATAATATAAATGCAAATAGATAACAATTAACACCAGTTATTTGATCGTGTGCCACACAATTGCTCGTTTGTTTTTTTGTGATTTTGATTAAGCATGAATTGGATTTGCTTCCACTTTAAAAAACTATCACATACTATTACAGAATACTGAGTATTTTGATTAGATACCATTAATGATTGCCGATGGGATAGATTGTTTTGATGAAGTATAATTTTAATTTTGGTGTAATCAAAAGTCATCAATTTTGAATTAAAAAGTTTGTATGAAGGATTCTGTAAAACATAGTTAGGATTGTTGTCTGGAACTTGGCCTTATGCTGCAACTGCGTATCATTGTCGAATAATTCAGATTATGTTGAATAGATTAATTTCTACAAAACGCTTTTGTGTTTATTTTGCATTGAAAGAACAAAAAAAACAATTCCAAACTTCTACTTAGTTATGTTACCAATTATTGTCACAAATCAGAAAAAAATGTATGAGCTATGCTGCCTTTACAACGTAGCCCACAGCATTCACAGCCGATTGTAGGAGACTGCTGCCAGTCTTTGTGCTCTATGTGAATTAGTTATGGAAAATACTAAATTTTGTTATTGTTATTACACGCCTTGTAAGCATGTGTTGCGCAAACTGCACAAATTCCTCATTGATTAAATTGGTTGTCGGAAATTGAGATATAAGCAAACTGGCTAAAGCACCGGCAGCTGTAGGAGCAATTATCCGGAGGTTAGCCAAAACACTTAATCAGGCTAAAAGTGTCGAAATTCCTCCAAGCCTTCTATTAGATGTTAGTGATGGACCCGTATCAGCTTTAGATGCCAGCCATAGTTCCGACCCAGCTGAAGCTTGCGCTGCACGAGCACCTAATAATCCAAGAAGAAGGAGACCAGCCCGTGCTGTTAACACTCGCCACAATGCCAGAATAGATTATTGAGCAATTCAGGAAATGATCAAAATATGACCTCGCTACAGGTTCAATCTCAAGCCGAACAAAGAGAGTCACAACCTTTTCTTGGCCGCAATTCAGTCCCTTTCTCGCCAGGTGGTTCGTCATCATTTCTTCAAGGAAAAATTGCAGACACCATGCAAAAGTGGAATCTTCATTTTGATGGATCCACAGAAAGTTTAGGAGTGGAAGAATTTTTGTATATAGTGAAAGCTCTAACGGATGAGACTTTAGATACTGACTTAAAACGCCTTTTTAAGCATTAACATGTTCTTTATAAGGGCAAAGCACGCGACTGGTACTGGCGGTACCACAAACAGGTAGATCGCATAGTATGGTCGGAATTTTGCTCTGCGCTTCGACAGCAGTATAAGGACTATCTCTCCGATTTTATGGTTCGATCTCGAAAACAAAAGTCCGGTGAATCTTGTTTCTCTTGTCATGACGCAGTAGCTTCGCTAATTAAAAATTTGCGATAAGAATAGAAGAGGAGGAGCTAAAAAAATTTTTAAAAAATAATTTACTGCCAGAAACTGGGCATAAATTACTGTATCAGTCTGTTAACTCTGTTGGTCAATTACGCAGGTTGGTTCAAATGAGCGAAATTTTAGTCCAGGAGCTCAGTTGTCGCACAGAAGTTATGGCTAAAAACATTCTGTAGCTCCACGCCGCGAAATTTACGAATTAAAAGAATCATGCCTAGAAACTGACGTAGAAAACTCGGTTGATACTGAGTTAGATATAGCCGCCATACGCATTGCCCATGGCAAACTCAAATGTTGGAATTGCAAAGAGTCAGGACATGATTGGGAAACTGCCTTGCTGATCGGCGCAGTACAGCAGCATCCAATAAAATTAATCAAAGGAAGTTTCAGATCTTTGCCAAATCATGAGCGGCTTGCTAATCATTTGCAAGTTAGAAATATAATATTTAATGATTCAAGCCCTTGAATATTTAATCGAACTATTAGATTGAAAGAACACTATACCAATGTCAAAACAAAGCCGCATACATATCATCTCAATTACCTTTAGCGATCCTAAAGATATGCGCAGCTATGCCGAAGTGTCCTTCTTAGCATACACTGAGCTTGGTTTGCTGGATACAGGTGCGAATATTAGCTGCATATGTTCCACGCAAGCGACTAAAGATTTCACAGCATGCCCTGAATTTAAAGCTATTAAATCACATGCTAGAACAGCAGACGTGAATAGTCAGCAGGTCATTGGGGTATTAGAAGTTGAGATGCGATATAAATCGGTTTCGAAACTAATGAAACTGTATGTAATCCCGTCAATAAATCAGAATCTTAATTTAGGTCATGATTTTTGGAGAGCCAAAACAATTCTGTAGAGATAGAGTCAAAGAACAATGTAGTATATGTAGGACACAGTCCCGGGGAGATCGTTATATCAGTTCAAGATCCTGCCCTTTGGCATATGTATCGCTCTCTCCATTATGTATCGATTTATGGATGAGATTATTCCACTTGACTTGGGCGATCTTTGCATTGTTTCCGAAAATTTGTCCTCACATTTGGCGGTAGTAGTTCGTCTCGCTGAGCAATTTAGGAAAGCAAATCTGACATTAAATATTGATAAAAGTGAATTTTGCGTGACTAGCAAAAATTATATGGGATATGTTATTAGTAGCGAAGGTAATTACATAGATCCTGCAAAAGTTGCCTGTATTCTTAAGTTGAAATCTGTATTAACTTCTTCGCCCCTTTTACAAAATGCTAATTTCGAGAAAAAATTCTTCTTACATTGCGACGCTAATGATTTTGGCATTGGCGCCGTATTAGTTCAGTTGTCAGAGGAAAATGAGGCGATACCGATCGCTTTTATGTCCAAGAAATTAAGCCGTGCTCAGCGTAACTACAGTGTTACAGAGCGGGAATGCTTGGCTGTTATATTAGCGATCAAAAAATGTCCTGCTATCTCGAAATGCAAGAATTTGAAAAAGTAAGGGATTATTCGAGTTTACTCTGGGTAATGCGCCAGCAAAATGTCACTGGGAGATTGGCACGTTGGATCTTTAGGTTGCAACAATTTTAATTAACTATCTCTCATCGAAAAGGCAATGACTACATTGTCCCTGATGCCTTGTTGAGACTCCCCGAACAGGAAATCGGTAATTTAGATATGAGTCCTATTATAGATCTTGACTCAGATGCCTTTGCAGATGATAGCTATATGCATCTTAAAGATACATTTGGGAAAATCAGCCAAAGGTCCCAGATATTAAAATTATTGACAAATAGTTCGCACCGATCATTCGAATGGAGATGCTTCGCACGACAATTTTGAGTGGAAACTTTGGGTACCAGATCGACTCATGGTTGAGGTGTTTAAGCAGGCTCGTGACAGCATGCAAAAAACAATCGAAAAAGACGTAGAAATCTTTTCTGGCCAGGATTGGCCAAAGATGTTCGAGAATATATTAGAAATTGTGACACTTGTAAAGAAACAAAAGCTCCAAACTATACGTTGAGACCTCCTATGGGTGCGCCTATACCAAGATGAGACCGTTTCAACGGCTCTATATTGACCTACTTGGGCCATACCCTAGAAGCAAAAGCGGTCATGTTGGCTTATTGATTGTCTTATACCATTTTAACAAGTTCAATTGGTTGCAGCTGTTAAGGAAATTTACCTCTGCTGCCGTTCAAAAATTCCTTTTTGAGCAAATTTTGGCGTGCCCCAGCTCAAAACACATGAGTTTAACGCCTTTTTAATAGAGCTTGGAATAAAGCATATGTATACTGCTTTGTATTCAGCGCAGAGCAATGCTGCAGAACGCGATAATCTGATAATTAAGCTTTGCTCAGAAAGGATATTCAGGCCAATATCAAAAAAGCCTATGAACGAAATGTGGCTCAATACAACTTACGCTCAAAGCCCGTATCATTCCGAGAAGGTCAAGAAGTGTTTCGTCGTAATTTCGCTCTAAGCAAATTCACACAGAATTTCAACGCCAAACTTACTCTGTAATTTCGCAAATGTCGTATCAAAAAGAAGTCAGGTAATTGTTTTTATATACTTGGCATTTCATGCAAAGGATATATAAGTCTAATTCCCGCTAATATTCCGTCTAACGGTCGGATATTCTCGGGTGGTGTAATGGCCGTTAGTTTCGCCATTTGAATTTGACATATGATCTATAGCAGCCAGCTTCAAATCATTATCGCAGTCAGCTGCGACAGATTCTCCAGCTACGATAGAGCGCTTGCGCCCACACTGGCAGCGCAGCTACCTTCTGACTGATCCGCCGATGAAAAGCTCTGAAGACATTTATAAGCCGCCGCAGCCCCATTTTCCATCTCTTCTTGTAAGATACATTGCGAACATTGCACTTCGCTGCATCGGTACGGTACGGCAAAAGATAAGTGGCGAAAAAATGTATAATTGTACAAATTACAAAACCGATTTTAAACAAGTGAGATGGCTCTAGTCGGGAGCGCCCGACTATGAGATACCCTGAACCCAGCGGCGAGCTGTCGTCACATGCATTTAATTAAACCCCTCTGCATTCACACACACGACTCCACAGCCGTACTTTGTAAAATAAAATACAAATAAATAATAATAAAAACAAGTAAGATGGCTCTGCTCGAGAGTGCCCGAGTATAACATTACCTTAAACCCAGCGGCAAGCTGTCATTATATACATTTATTAAATCCCCTCTCCATTCATACACACGACTCCATAGCCGCACTTAGTAAAATAAAACATTAACGATGGTTTCGCGCTCGCTTAATATGTGCACACAAATTTTGATATGCCGTAGTTGTGAAATTTCTTTCAATTTTCACAAAATAGGAAACTATATCTTTCAAATGTTGGTTGCAGTTAGATTGCTATAATTTTTTGAGAGTGTGCATGCCAAAAACAAAATTTTGTTGCTTCAGAATATTTCAAAACGTCGATGTCCCAGTATTAAGTTTCTCTTAGCCCAAAGTGTGTTAAACAGTAGGAAATATACGTTGACACAGCGAGATTCGAACTCGCGTATGATAGCGCACCAGGTAACACCTTTACCTTCGAGCTACAGTAGCATTCTAATTGTCACTGTCAAAATCTGATCTAAGAAACACACATGCACAAGCAATCGCTTTAGAATTCGAAAAAGAGCTCAGGCATATGAATGTGCATACAAGTACATATGTATGTATAGATGTGTGCACATTCCTTACCTCCGTTCAGCTTGCTTTGGTGAAATTTATTTAAATGCATTCTTATTGTACTATATTACATTTATATATTGCCAATTGCAGCCTGTTAACCAAAATTTGGTGGCCTTGGCTCTTATAGTTTCTGAAATATGCTCATGCAGCTGCGCTTGGTCCGCAATATGGAAAGTTAACTCTCAATTAACTTCAAAACTAAGAATAGTATCGGTCTGAAATTTTCAGGACGTAACAGAAGCATCTGTGTACAAACCAAAGCGCAAGTCTGTAGTGCTTGATTTGCGGATGTTTTGATTGTTTTGATATGGGGGGCGAATGGGGGAAATATTCATAATCTGTGTATCGTTTACGGGAACATATTAAAACAAATTTGGTGGCTATAGCTCTTATAGTTTCTGAGATATGCTCAAAAACACTGATTATAAGAAAAGATAGTTATCGATCATCTGAAATAAACTTGATCTGCCTATGGTATATGCGAATCTAAAAAGTCCACGTTCAGCCCTTGTAGCCCGTGTAGTCTCTCAAATCGACGCGTTCATACAGACCGACGGACGCACAGACGGACATGGCTAGATTGACTCGGCTATTGATTCTGATCAAGAATATATATACTTTATGGGGTCGGAGACTTCTTCTTCTGCCTGTTAAATACATTTGCACAAAGCCATTATAGCCTTTTTATCCATTTTTATTGGGTTCAGGGTATACAAATTTGAGGTTGTGTTAGATTTGTATCGATTTTAGGAAAATGGTGTAGGTTATATGGTTAACTCTGCGTACTCAAAAAGTTTTTTTTTAAACAAGTAATATGGCTCCAGTCGGGGTGTCCCCGACTAGGAAGTACCCTAAGCCCAGCGGCGGGCTGTCGTTACATACATTTAAAGTCACACACACACACACGTATGATGTCCCCAATGCAAGGTCCCCAACCACGATAAAATTGAATCCTTGTAAAAACAATTTGTACTCTTTGTCCTCCGGGGTTATAAATGGAATCCTAATACATGCATACCCTTCTTATCTTGGTAGACTTTTACTGATAAATCTTCCCTCTCTTTCTGAACGTAAAACAATGCTTGGGGTAATCTTCTTACACAAATTAATTAATGGCCAAATTGATTCTTCCGAATTGATCAGCCAGATTAGTTTTGCAGTTCCGAGAAGAATTACTAGAAACTTTTTACCGCTTTCATTTCAAACCTGTAATCGTAATTATGCTAACCATTTCGGATCTTAATAATTTTTTCTATATAATAAGTAATTTTCCATACGTAGTCTAGAAACTAAAAAACTCTATTGTTATGTCATCTTTATAATTGTTCACGATTTTCGTCACCGCACATTATGCGGCACGCCCCTCGATTAGTTGGGCGGGAGGTGGGTGCCATTTTGCCTGAGTCCGCCCGTTAACAAGCCCTTACTTGGTATCGTTGTGCCACTTGACTGTACTGCCGTTAGTACATCTACGTCCAATAAATATAAATAAATAAATATGACACTTTTT
This sequence comes from Drosophila colorata, assembly GCA_035041545.1. NCBI lineage: Eukaryota > Metazoa > Arthropoda > Insecta > Diptera > Drosophilidae > Drosophila > Drosophila colorata. The sequence continues at coordinate 139,664 of JAWNLD010000111.1, read as the reverse complement.
CTTATTGATCACAAAAAAAAAAAAAAGAACATTTAGTGGTGGGATATTTTTATATATTTTATTTTAGTAGTCCCCCTATACGAAAAAAATAATACTGCTATACTTATAGATTTTTATATTTTTGCATTTTTACGGAAAATTGAAAAATGGGCAAAAAATATAATAATAGCACTACTTGCACTTTCATTATAGAAACCGTTATGATTCGCGGAGTTACTTCAACAAAAATAACCTATTTAAGAGCTTTGAGTTTGATTATATTATTTCAATTTATCAAGTCTAAAATAAATCAAAAATTTTGTAATACAATGGGTCTTGGAAAACAGTGCAATGCGGAAAAGCGCCAAATAATAAAAAATATATATATTGGATGGAAAATCTGATAGAAAAGTTGGGCGATTGGTTTTGTTTTCAAATAAAATGATACAAAAACTATAAAGAAAACGCTGAAACACATGAACGAAAATCCTCGCGAGCACAAAGGATCCTTTCTGAGCTAAACTAAGAGCTTAACATAACTGGGTCCGTATGAGCACAATTTTTTTCTCCGCTGTTGAAGTTAGATACTTGAAATTTGGGATATGTATACCCGCGTCACATAAAGTGTTGAGACTTTAGTGGTGTGCCCACTGGGAGCATGGCAATTAGATGAAATATATATCAATATCACACAAAAATGTTTTGAATATGCCTACTGGGGCAGTTCTCCAAAGACTTGCAATGCCCACATCCTCCCCCAAAAATTACACAAATCAACATTTTAAAAAATATTAATAATAATTAAGACCGTAAACGAGTCTTGTCTAGTCAGTTACGCCCGACTTCAACAAGTATGATTGATCTAGTCGAGAGCGAATGGAAAATATCCTGAACTCAGCTACGAGCTGTCTTTACATTCTTTACATTCTTACATACATATACAAAATCACAAATACACACAAACACACGCAGCAAGCAGCGCAATTTACTCATTGGCGGCGCTTGGCCTCCACTGTGGAAACTTAATTTTTTAATAACTTGTAAACTAAAGCCCGTTTTCACATCTTGCCGACAACCTGTAATGGTAGATAAATTTGCTGATAAATCAAAAATTTAGTTAAATCCAGGTGATAACTTATAGAGCAGGATGATCTGCAATAAGTGTCTAGTTGAACTTTTGTTTTTGCACCTCTTCGAATTCTTACGAGACATTACTTTATTTGCTCGATTCACAAAAAAAATTCACATTTCACACTCAAATGTCAAACTTTATTAAACGGACTGACATTTCCGACACGTGTTGCGCATTTTCTACTTAAATTGGCAGCCTTTGCTAGAGTGAAGAATCCTTGACCCCATAAAGTATATATATTCTTGATCAGGATCAACAGCTCAGTCGATCTAGCCATGTCCGTCTCTCTGGCCGTCTGTCCGTCCGTCCGCCTGTCTGAACGCGTCGATCTCGGAAACTTTAAGAGCTAGAGACTTCAACTATTCGGATATAGACTCCTCCATAGCACGCGCAGATCAAATTTATTTCAAATGATCGATAACCCACACTGTTTTCCCAAAATCGATAAAAATTGACCACAACCTCTAATTTTTTAAGCTTATTTCGTAGATTATGAGACTTTGAGACACAAAGTTTGTTTTGAATGAATAGTTGTATATACCATAGCACTTGAATAACCTATTGCATTAAGATTCATTCATCGGTTAAGAAACACAGAAGTTATTAACGAAAACGTGTGGTAAAATTTGACAATCCTATGGGCAGCAAGTGCTCAATAAGATCTTGGGAATAAAGTTTGTGTTTTAAAGTTTGTGTACACCATACGCAGATCAAGGCTAATTTCAGTTTTCGAACACTCGCCCTGTTTTCTTATTATCGATATTTATCGGTGTTTTTGATCCTGTTTAGGAGCATACCTCAGAAACTATAGGAGCTAGCGCCACAAACTTTGGTTTAATATGTCCTCGTAAAGAATACGCAGATAATGAATATTTCGGATTTTGGATACCTCCCCCCATCTTTCCCCATTAACAGAAAAAACATATGTAATTGCAAGTACAGCCACTATTCTTAATACTCAGACTGCTCATTAACATATAAATGTACTATAGTACAATAAGAATGCATTATCACAAATTTCCTTCTAATTGGTTAAGAAACACAGAAGTTATTAAAGAAAATGACTTTTTATATTGGCAGGCCAAGTGGAGGCAAGCGGCAAGCGCAAGCGTTTTCTGCATGCGTGTGCACACATACATACATATATGCACATTCATATGCGTGAGTTCCTTTTCAAATTCAAATTCGATTGTTTGAGCATGTGTGCTATTTTCTTTGATCAGATTTTAACAGAAACGGTTAAGTTGTTGCTGTTGCTGTTGGTGATAGAGGTAATGTCTGGCGGGCTACCACGCGGGTTCGGATCGTCAAGTGTCAACGAGGGTTTCGTGCTGTTTATTTTCGTTTTTTCTTTTTAAAACTTAACACACTTATTGGTTCAAGTTCAACTCGAAGCTGGAACATCGGCGTTGTGAGATACATACTCTGGAGTAACTAAATGGGGATATGCGGTCAGACGGACGGGTGGACGGATGACGAACGTGGCTAAATCGGCTCGGCTAGTGATGCTAATCAAGAATATATATATTTTATGTTGTCGGCGATGCGTCCAGTTGCCTGATATCGTTTTAACATTACTCGCATAACAGTGACTTTAACATTTTTTGCAAGAAGTATTTTTAAACTGTATAACATATGTAACAATAACAAGGTTAACAAGGTATGTACAAGACGAAAAGCCATTAAACCAAAAATAAAACTATATTGTAAAAAATATATGATGGATCAAGATCAGCATTGACAAATGCTCTGGTGTCCTGTACCCGATTCGGAGTCGTCAGTTGAAAAGGCATAAACCGGGACTGCAGCTTATCCGCAAATGCCGACGAAATCTCTGGGTCCGATCGATCAGAAGTGCTGTCTAGTCGGCTAAGTTGCCGTTTGACTTAACGCACAAATTGAACCCACGTTTCTTGTTGGGATCGGATTTTAATGTCAAACGGTAGGTTTCGCAATTCGGTTACAGCCCGCCTAAAATCCCTCAGAGTTAACGGATTGCGTTGACGCAGTACTAAAGAGGCCGAGGTGGACTGGGAGGTGCACAAGGATGTTGGGTACGCTTGGTGTATTCCGCCACTGGAGGAAAAGCTCCGCTGCATCCTCAATATTGGCTGGTGAACTCAGTTCCATATTTGGGTTCCGTAGATGTTTGCCTTGCTGACAATATACGTTTCTATAGAGCATATGTAATTGAAGCTACTTTGAATCCGACGACCGGGGGAATGTGGTCGGAGTTTAGTTTTATCCGTTCGAATATGCCAATCTCTGCATGCACAGCAAAATCAATTACACTCAGTGTATGATTGACTATTGACTGACTATAATGTAAGGTATTGGACTAGGACGACACGTTTTCGGTCCAGCTCCGCAGAGATTGTTTTGCGCATGCCACCAGGGCTACTTCGCCATGGTTCCTATAATTCAAGACTTTTACGGCAATACACTACGCCTGCTCGCCCATTTGATTCGGAGCAATCCGATTTAACAGTATTAGGCACCCGTTCTCCACAGCTGTGCGCTTACATTCTTTAACTATGTGCTGGTAAACCTGGCAGCCCTTCCAGTTGGCTGGGTGATTTTTTCCGCAATTAGAACCACATTGACACAGCGAAACTGCTGCTGCTCAGTACTGCGTGGTGTGATCAAACTCCTGGCATCAATGGCATTGGGGAATATCGACATGAGATTCGGCTAAGTGATATTCACTTTTTTCTTCGAGTTTTGAGTGCAAATTCCTATTTATTATTTGGCTCCGGTTCCAGGTCTAAAATTAGCAAGTTCGGCTTCCCTTTGGTTGTACAGCTTACGACATTATGTGCATTTCCCCCACTCTAAGTTTAATAACTTGAAAAGAGCATTGGGCTGATTGAGAATTGCTATGTCGTCAGCGAATGTGGTGTTTGTTAGCACAGATAGTGTTAGTATATCAGCAGAACACAGAACGCAAAGCACTGGGTGTAGCGTGCTGTCCTAGGTTACTACAGCGTTTATTGCCTAGTCAGCTAAAATTTGGTCATTGTAAATGGTATAAGATTTAAGCAGTTTGTTTGTATATTCTGAAAAAAAAGAAACGTTTTTTTTTTTTTGTGTACCAGACCGTCTAACAAGACTCGGTCAAATGATTGACCATGTAGTACCCATGCAATATTTTCTGCGCTTGAAGGTAGTATGCATCTCCGAAGCAATGCGGTAGACGTGTTTAATTATCACATGCTTTGTTCTAAAGCCGAACTGATAAGATTGAACCACTACCCCAATAACATATAGATCTCACATCTAGAACAAACAAGTAAGATGGCTTTAGAGAGTGCTCGCCTATGATATTCCCTGAACCAAGCGGCGAACTGTCGTTACATACATTTAATTAAGCCCGTCCGGATTCATTCACACCACACCACATCCGCACTTAGTAAAATTCTGACAATTTGCGTTTTGCGCTCGCTTTTTATATTTGCATACAAATCTTAGTTTGGTGTAGTTGTGAAATTTCCTGCAAAATTTTCACCAATTTGAAAACCATATCTTTTAAATGTGTGTTGCAGTTGATCTGTTGTTGATCAGTTGGTCTGTTTAATTTTTTTATTATTATTTGTAAGGGAGTTTTACAACAAAGGTTTCAGAGGCACAACCGTGGGACCCATCAAAGTGTGGCCCGGTTTCGATTTGAGAGTTACTGAAGACAATTCCACCAATCTGCAACCAGTCTCGAGGTAATCATTCATGAGAAAAATCCCCTTGTCAAGGATATGTCTGGAGCAGGACTCAACGGCGTGGATCTCAGATTAAAAACACTGGGCCAGGTACCCATTGCAATCGAGATTTTGGTGTTGGGTTCTGTGATCCCCGCACCAACCCCTTGATTAGTTTTTGATCCGTCTGTGAACCACTGCAGGCTCAAGCGATCATTACAAGGGTTCCCATCATCCCATTAAGATCCGTTCTGTCGCAGATCCCTAAGCCAGGAATAGTTTTTACTAGACTAGCCTGACCTATGTCTGCTGCAAGCAGCTCATTTGTGAGTTTAATCCTCAGAAGGCTCAAAGCAGCTACCTTCTTTATGTGCAAATGCAGTGGTTTCAGTTCTAAGACTGTCTCAAGTGCAGCAGTAGGATAAGTACGCATGACACCCGTGAGGGATGGGCATACGAGCCGCTGAAGTTTGCTGCATTTTTGTATGGCGGTAGCCTACTGGACCTTTGGCCACCAGACGAGGGCAACGTAAGTGACAACAGGCATAACCATCTTACTATAAAGCTATCTGATGGTCATGGAGTCTAAGCCCCACGTTTTACCGAAGAGCCGACGACATGCCCACATGGCATGGGTACCTTTGGTCAACGTTTTGTCTAAGTGCGAAATTCATATAAGTCCAGATTTTCAACGAGATATTTGACCTCACTGGAGAGCTCGATGGGTGTCCCACCGATGTAGAGCTGTCCGACTTCGATGTTGTTCCGTTTAGTGAAGGGTATGATAAATCGCCTTCTGTGGGTTGATATTGAGAAACACATCTGTGCACCATCTTAGGGTCGTGTTGAGTGCCGTTTGGGTGTGCCCAGTGTCCTGTGGATCCCCTTTGACCGCTCGGATGCGGACAGTGGTGGCGTCCACTGAAGTTCTAATGTCTCTGTGCATAAGCATTCTCGACTTCTGTCGATCTGCCTTTGATGTAGGCGAAGTGTGTATAGTGCAGGGGATTCGCATCTTGCAATCTGAACCGGATATGCAAGTCCAACAGGCGTTCTGCGTTCTTAAGCAGAAAGGATGTAATGCTAATTGGTTTATACGACTTAGGTTGATCCTAGGGACGGTTCCCTTGCTTGCGACACCACACTTTCGTAATCTTTCGCTATCATGTTAGGAGGTTAAAAGCATATCTTGAAGTATTCTTGACGCCAATTCTATCTCCCTCGTGGAGTTAAAACTGGCAGTAAGTTCATCAACTTTCGAAGCCACTAAGGCTTTGTACAAGTCCAAATTTGTTTTCTTTTGGTTAAAAGAATTGGAAAGGAGTTCCGCTTGGCTTGGGAGATCAAATCTGATGTGCTGGTGATCTGAAAGAGTGGCTTCATCGGTAACCCTCCGATTTTTAATGAAATCGGACAAAGATCTGCTAACCAGAGTGATTGCGTTTATAAAAGTGGGTTTGCACCCTCTATTTGATACAACGAATTGACTACACAAAAGATATTCAAGAAGGCACTCACCCCTTTTGTTGACGTCACTACTTCCCCAGATAGTGCAATGGGCGTTGGCGTCACAGCCAATGACTACGTATATGTTCGTCCTTCGTCAATCAACCATGGTTCTTGGAGGAGAGCCAGGTTGATGTTTTGCTGGGCGCAAATGGTGGCCGACGCTCCTCTAGCGTGGTGCAGGTTCGCTTAAAGCACCTTAATTGTATTTATTTCTCCTTCGCGGTGTGTTAGACAAGGCAACCGCTTTTGCCTTGTCGGGAGTCGTTTCCACGAACACCCTTCGGTAGCTTGAACGCTTTGTAACTCATTGTACTTTGTCCGGCCGCGGACCGCTCCCCTAGCGAGACCAGTGCCTCTGCTAGATGGGGCGACCACGACCTGCCTTGATTGCGAAGACGCCTTAACTGGAACCTGATCACAGGTGTAATGGACTTCACAAAGCAAAATAGGTTTGATACGCTGAGTCATAAAAAGAACGCAACTTCCCATTAATATACGTATATCGCAAGAATATTTGATCAAACCCCAAAGCCAGTATTTTCCATATGCGGGTTGGATTGTGTTGGAAACGTGTCGGTTGGGCTTCTCTGGGCTACGGCTAGCAACCAGTCCGTGGGGGGTTCTTTGACATGCCATACCAACAACGCCCACACTACATAAAAATTTATAGAATCCCTAAGCCTTTGTAATTAGGTAATACCAGGAACAAATAAAAATAAGAGAAAGAGAAAGAAAGGCAGAAAAAAGAACAACAGCAGCGTACCAATAAAGTTACATGGTGTTATTGTAACCTCGCCTCATAACCCACCTTACCTATGATTTCCCTTTGGCGAACATGTCTTCATATCGAAAATCCCTTAAATGTCGGGTGCACCTCCTTTAAACAATTACATTACCTCCGAAAGAAAAAGATTTATCTTAGCAATTCGTTATATAATTTTTCACAACTTAACTGAATTCATAATATACTCGATACTCATTATCTCATCAAAATTAGAAGATAGAAAAATCAACATTATTTTAGAAAATTCTTTAAACATTTAGGTAAACTACCAATTACATTTTGTTAAAGTAATTGGGTTTCACGATTTACTTAAAGTAAAAGAAAATACTCAACGGCATCAACTCTTCTTCTTTATTATATATATATATAGAAGAATATAAAAAATATAAAAAATATATAGAGAATATAAAGCCGTATATACATGCTTAATGCCAACCACGCATTAAAATCTATCGATTTAAATTGTGACCCGTTGTCGCTGACAAGAATTTCGGGACCGACAAATATACAAAAAAAAGTGGTCTTGCAGATACATCTGAATGGTATTTGAAGAAAAATTTTCTTAGCGGACATAACCAATGATATTTCGATAAATGATCTAAGACAATCAACAAACCAATGTAACCTTTTTTGCTGCGTGGACATGGACCTAGAATATCTACGTACAAACGCTGGAAAGGGCGATCAGTGACCGATGGTTTTCCCATGGGAGTTTTGCAAGCCTTGCAATCACGTATGTAGCTAGGGACCTGGGAAACCATACCTGGCCAGTAAAAGTTTCTTCTAATTAATTCCAATGTTTTTGTCATACCGCTGTGTGCTGCTACTACGTCATTGTGAGCACGTTTGATAACATCGTCATTCAAACCAACTGGAATCCATAGTTTCCAACTGATTGCTCGGTCTGATTCGGTACCATCATCGTGGTCTTTCGTAAATACACAAAATTGTCAATCAGCTTCAGATCTGGATATTCCAGTTCGTGCTTCATAATCTTATCTGTTAATTGTTCATAATCTGGATCGTTAAAGCAAGGTAAGGTTAAGTCTACCTCAGGACCTACCGCTTCTATGACCTTCACTTCATCCGAGTACATTCTTGAGAGTGCATCAGGCACCACATTATCTCTGCCTCGTCTATGACTCACTGTAAATTTGTATCCTTGAAGACGCATGACCCATCTAGCTACCTCAGTGATAACCTAAAATTCTTGCATTTCTATAAAACATCAGAATTTTTCAATGGCCTCTACCGCTGCTAAACATTCACACTGTGTGACACTATACTTTCTTTGGTATTGGCTGTTCAATAACATCGTCGGACAATTGCGCAAGCACCGCACTAATACCAAAATCGCTGGCATCTGGTAGATATGGCCGATTACACAAATATTGCACTTCCGTCGCACAAAATTCGCTCTTTTTCACATTGAGCGTTAAGTTTACCTGCCGGAAACATTGAACTAATTGTATTAACACTGCAGCATGTGCTACAAAATCGTTCGATACGACACATATGTCGTCTAAATATATAAATACACAATATTTAAACTCAGGGGGGGATAAGTTCATCTATTACGCGACACATTGTTTGGGGCGCACTAAAGAGCCCGAAAGGCATTACGGCAAACTGGTAAAGTGGTCTACCCGATACCGTAAATGCAGTAATAGGTTTAGATTCGTCAGTAAGGGCTATTAGCCAAAATGCGTCTTTAACGTCCATTTTCGCGATAATAATAGCTTTAGGGAGCCTAGCGAATATTCCATTTATGCTAGGTAAAGGATATGCGTCATTCTTCGTTACCTCATTAATTTTGCGGGCGTCTAAGCATATGCGAACCTTGCCTGGTTTCACTACTAAACGGATGGGTGAACTTCACGCACTATTTGATCTCTCAATAACACCTAGCGAAAGTATTCTGTTTATCTGGAACATTAACTGTTCCACCGCAGAGAAAGCTGGATAAAATATTCGTTTGACAGGGTCGACTTTTCCAACATCAATTTTATGGTGCAGACAAGGCATTCTACCTAAGCCCTGATGTTCACAATTCTAAAAAGCTCAATTATTGCCTCCAGTCGGATCTGTTGTTCAGTATTTAATGGGAACCTATTTTTTATTCCTTTTTGGCATATCGTTGTTTGGTAAATCTTCTAAGGCAGAAATAGGACCAGGGGCCAACTAAAATGTTTTCCAGAAATCAATACCTAAATAACTCATTTGTTAATCGATGGAATTGTGTAAAATGTGAAAGGCCTTTGGTTGCCTTGATACTTCAAATCAACACAAATTAAACAGTATACATCATGACTCTGCCCATCAGCTGTCTTAACGGATGATTTTATTTTTCGAGATCCGGAGTATTTCCAATCAATTGCTGCTAAATCTGCACCGATGCAGCTGATATTTGCGTCAGTATCTAATAATATTTGTTCGGTAAATTCGAGAAGAGTTACTGGTGCATACAAATGACTATCTGATGATTCATATACTACTGCAGATATTAACAGATTTTTTGTACGTTTAATACCTTTCCAAAACTTACGTATACTCAGAGTGGAACGCTTTGATACACGCTTCACGACAGAAACTACGCTTTCGAAAATTCTAGAGCGAGTCTCCATATACAATTTATAACGCTCATGATATGGCCTAATCGGGTAAAATTTTGGGTGTACGTCGTTAAAAGGATTGTCACATTTGAGTTCTGCAATATCGGTATTGTTCGTCGCAGCATGAGCAACTGTGAACTCTGTCTACACAGCTTAACCAGCTTTCGTTAATGGTAAATTTTCAGCAGTGTTCACAAAGGAGCCTTCTGCCTGTTGTCTACAGACGGTCCTTGATGGGAGTTTCCAGAACGCCTCGCACAAACTTCACACTAGGGCTTGTATACATTTCTTGCCACGCAACATTAACAAAAGATAGACCGCTCTTTTAGACACATATCCAGTACATGTCTTTTTTCATTATAATTCTAACAGGAAATACGTCTGCCTTCTCGCTGCATTGCCTCAACTACGAAATCTGATTTTTCATTGCAAAATGATTGCGTATTCTCAAGTCCTGCTACTGCAACAGCACGAATAAATGATTTAGATACTGTATTACTTTTAAGAGACCGGTGAACAGCATCTTCGCCCATTTAATTTTTACGTCGCTGTACTAATTGTCGTCATTGTGCCAATGTTTGTATTGACACATACAATAGCGCTACCCGCACATCTGCGACAAGATTTCGCTGCAGAAGTAGAATAAGTCGATGCTCCTGTAGAGGCATGGACAACCTTGATACTTTTCACATGACGTCATCATAGTAAGTATCGAAGGATTCGCCGGATTTTTGTTTCCTAGCTCGTATTTCCTCCAAAATTAGATCATCGTCCTTGTTGTTGTGGTATTGGCTTTGAAAAATTCTTCCCATTCCACAACCGGAATCTCCTTACGATACCACCTGTATCAATCCCGCGCTTTTGGAATTAATATAATGTGCAAATTTTTACACTTTAAGGAGAAATCATTTATTAGACTATCAGCAGTCAGAGATTTAATTCGGTAAAGACACTCTTGCACAGTGGAACCTTTTGGGGATCCATCGAATTAAATACCCCACCTCTGCACTATCTGTGTCACTTTTTCTGCACCATTGCTTGACATCACAAACTTATGTGTTGGTGACGCAATATCAAGACCTGGGGATACTTGTTGTCTTGCATAAGATGTTTGAAAGTGACCACTCGATGGGTTCCTATAAGCTTAAGCTGGCAAGCTTACGTTCAATAATATCTTTCAATTTATCAAAGTGTTGGAGATCGGCTGCGCCATGTGCGGAGCTCCAAACTGCTCGTAAATATGATGCGGCCTGCGGTGTAGTAACCAACCGAAGCGGCGTTGAGGGTTTCAACGATTGTTGTAATATTTGGAAATGGAGACGTAAGCTCAGTAGCTTATCTCAATTTATGAGCCATATTATTCCTTTTACAAAAAAAAAACTTCAGTTTTATTTAAACATCTCTGTATTCGCACCTATATATTTCACATTTACTCTTTTACTATGCGCTCTTAGATATCACCACGTTCACTCTTAAAGTTACAGCTGTAGCCCAAACATTATCCCCCCTTTGGATGATAGCAGCGTGCATCATCAAACCTTCGTCCACTAGCTCTCTTAACTTGAACTGAAAATAGTGCAACTTAATATTTAAATAAAAAAGTTCGGTGTCACAGGCAATCCAATTTTCTTGTATGGCCAATTGGAACAGCAGTATAACTGGCCGCTTGACAACACCACTACTTGTTGTTAGAGTAACAACTCTTACTAAGCCAACTGTTCTCACAAGCGTGTGTATGATTCAACCCAAAGGTCATCGATTAAAAGGAAATCGTTCATCCTTGATCAACACTACGCATCCAATATCCATATTTTGTTTCATCTGCAACCATTTTGTGCTTCTCTATAGTCGTATCAAATATTTGAAATTCCAACTTTTCCAATATTAATGTGCGTAGTATTGACAATTTTTCCACCGTTCCACTTAACTCAATTTAGCTACTTCTGGTATGGGAGGCGATAAGAGTGAGTTAACAGTTAGAAAATGACCTGGTGCCAATACGACAAGATTACAAGATTACGGCAGTACATTCAAGTACAACCGACCGAGGGGCGCGCCGCATAATGTGCGGTGACAAAAACCGCGAAAAATTAAATAAAAGTAAAAAGTTGTTAGTACTTCTGTTCGGAACTGCAAAACTAATCTGGCTAATCAATTCGGAAGAATCGTTTTGCCAGTTAATTAATTTGTGTAAGAAGATTACACCAAGCATGGTTCTACGATCAGAAAGAGAAGGAAGATTTATTAGTAAAAGTCTACCAAGATAAGAAGGCATGCGAGAATTAGGGTTCCAGTAATATCCCCGGAGGGCAGAAATTGTTTTTGTACGGATTCAATTCTATCCTGATGAACCTTTTATTGGGGACACCAAATACAAGATCCATACTCAAGAATTGGATGGACAAATGAAGTATAACGAGTTCTAAAAACGTAGGGATCGTCAAATTATTTCGACCAGCGCTTAATGAAACCCACAACACCAAGGGCTCGATTAGCAGCAGAAGAAATATGCTTGTCAAACTTAAGCTTGGGATCTAAAATGACTCCCAGATCATCAACCGATTCAATACGATCAAGTTGCTTGCTATTAATAAAATAATTGTTCAATGAGGGCGTTCGCCTACAAAAGACATTAATTTATATTTACTGCAATTAAGATTTAATAAATTTATTTGAGACCAGGTTTGAAAACTGTCAAGATCAGATTACAACCTTTGGCCAGATAGAAAATTAGAAGACGTCAGACAAAGTTTTACGTCATCGGCATACATCAGCACCCGAGAGTGACTTATCACAATGGGGAGGTCATTAATAAACCATGTGAGATGCTCATGATCATTCGAAAGGGACATAGAGGCCTTGAATTAAGGCTAGACACAATTTGTGCCAAAACTGTTGCAGTTTCCTCAGAGGTTAATACTCGCTCACCAATGGTTCTTTTGAAATGATACTTCATCGATTTCACTACCGCCTCCCATAATCCGCCAAAACGTGGAGCTGATGGAGTGTTGAAATGCGAAGCTATTCCCTTATTTACAAAATTTGGTGCAATCGACTTGGAAATATAAGAACAGTATGCCAATTCATCAGCTTGTAATTTGTTGTGGGCTCCAACAAAAGTTGTATCTGAACATAGACCACGTCTGCCTATAAATCGATGTTGAGCTCCTAAAAACGCATCTGGCGTTAAATATGCAACCTGTTATAAATAAAAAAAATTATTGCATTGGTCACCAAACATATAAAAACGTCAGCGTATCCCGCTTTGCGCTATACGTTCTCTCCCTTTTGCTGGCGAAATATTCATGGGCCCATCAAAATCGACTCCGACAGATACGAAAGCTATTGAGAGACACACGCGAACCGCTGGTAAATTGCCCAGTTGTTGATTTGAAAACTGAGGTTTAATTTTTAAGTATGTAACACATTTATTAACGCCAAACCGAACAGAGTAACGCCCATTGATGATCCAGAAGATCCATCACAAAGCAGTCCCTCTGCACCATTCGTATAATCTCTCTAAGACTTCCCTTTAGTTCGTTAACTGCCAACTCATTTCGTTTGCGCTCGGACTCTGGTGTGCGACAATTTCAAACAAAACGGTTAACATATGCCATAGTCCTGAAAACGATGTATATTGACCTATAAAATGCGAGCTAGGCATCTCTTCCAATGTGGCAAGTCAAGATTCTGTTCTCATTACTCACAACTGACAGTGCTCGGTGCTCAGTGCATGGCCATCCTGATTCCGGTCCTTGTGACCATTGTGGGCCATGCCCTCACAGTTCACATGACGCCAGCTTAGATGCACTAATTTTGTGACTCAGAGTGTCAGCAGGACTATGCTTCGAGGCGACATGCCTCCATTGTCGTCCAATCGTGACCTCCAGAATTTTGTTTATGCGAATTGAAACAAACACTTTTCAGTTTGCAGCTCCTCCACGGATCCAACTGATAGTTATCAGAGAATCCGAACATTAATTCGCAAATTCTGTTTTAAATATCTGTATATTTTTACAGCTTCAAGCGCAGAACACAAATCAGCTCTAGATACGGTTAATTGTGGCCTAACGGGTGCTACCCTACACTTTGCCAGCAGGAGTTCAGTGTGAAATGTGTTTTCCCCAGTTGGAACACGTAAATATGCTGCCGTATGGTATTCCTATATCTGTAATAGTGGGCAGTTCCTTTCAAAACTTCTTCCATTCCCTCTTAACATTTGCTGGCACCAAAATCGCTTAAGAAACATAGAAGTTATTAAAGAAAATGTATTTGTAAATTGGCAAACCACGTGGTGGCAAGCTCCAAGCGCAAATGTTTTCTGCTTGCGTGTGCACACATACATACATATGTATGTACATATGTATACGCACATTCATATGCGTTAGCTCTTTTTCGAATTCTACAGCGATTGCTTGTGCATGTGTGTTTCTTAGATCAGATTTTGACAGTGACAATTAGAATGCTACTGTATCAGACGCGAGTTCGAATCTCGCAGTGTCAAACGAGATTTCCTACTGTTTTTTTTTTATTTAACACACCTATTGGTCTAAGTGCAACTTAATGCTGGGACATCGACGATTCTGAACCAACAAAATGGGAAAAAACTGGTATTTGGCATGCACACTCTCAAAAAACTTTCGCAGACCAACTGCAACCAACATTTGAAAGAAATAGTTTCCTATTTTTTGAAAATTTCACAACTACGGCATATCGAAATTTGTGTGCACATATTAGGCGAGCGCGAAGCGCCAGCATTAATTTTATTATTTATTATCTTCATGTAGGAATGGAGGGGAGGGGATTTAATAAATGTATATAATGACAGCTTGCTTGGGTTCAGGGTATTTTCTAGTCGGGCACTCCCGAGTAGAGCAATCTTCCATGATTTCTTAAGCACCGTAAAATATTTAGTATAAAATAGTGTTTATACATTTAACTATTTTTTTGCTTATAATTTTTCTGCTTATGCCTTTCAAAATTGTTCAGCAAAATAAAAAAATTGTAAAAAAATATCATGTTGATGCCTTATGCTGCCACATAATTTGTATGTAAGCACTAGTCTTTTTGTCTTACTTTTTATTTTGCATAACTTTTTTTTCATAAATTATTATTTTATATTTTAAGCTCCTTGCGATTACAGCTTATCTTTTGGCCCATTTCCGAATGCGAGATTGCGTTAATCTTCAAATTTGTAGCATCAAACTCAGCCGGTTGGAGTCAGAGAGTCCATGAAATTCGCGGCGCTCCGAATATCATGCTCTCTGGACTACACTTATAAAAATTAGAAAAGCGGCGGGACTTTAATATGGCGAATGTACGTCAAGTGATTTTTGTATAATTGCCTTATGAGTGTCTGCGCACATATTGTTGGCGAAAATAAATTGAGCGTGCACAGCGCAAATTTTCAAGGAAATCAGCACAAGTTAATCTTCGTATATCTATCAGAAAAAAACAATGGTTACAATACAACCAAAAATGTAGACTTCAAAAGTCAAACTTACTCGATAATAATTCTTTTTACAAGTATCAATAATAGCAACTTGGTGCTTTATAGGTCAAAAAACTTGAAAGAGCCCTTAATGTCGAGAAATTTGATCGATTTAACCTCCATGTGCTTAGGGTTTTTATTTTTTTTTTTATTAAGAACCGTCAATTGAAAGGAAACTATGTGCTGTCGGTCTGGTGGCTGGCGAAAGAAGAACGAGATCAGGAAATTGGGATAAGCAAGAGACCTATTTTTCGAAAGCTTTTGCGCTAAGTGACACTGAAATATGTCATATGCCAGCTGATCTACTTATCAGAGTTGATTATGATGTAACTAATTTCAATAAGCACTGTTCGTTTGTGGCCAACAGTCAGATGTTGGCAGTTAAAATCATAACGATTCTTACTACAGCCTCACTCTATTTCACATCAACCCGTACCACTGTCTTATTGTACCTCACAAGTAATTGTACATTACACCACAGATTAGTCCTAGAGCTTGACTCAGAGGAATAGTTTGAAAAAAAAAACAAATTCTGCCTAATGTCTTTCGGGTTTAATGTACCCTGCAACCTACCCTGCAGATATTCACGTACATAATAACTACTACCTAATTTTTGTCTTACACGAGCCTTTAGCATTGTGGGTTCAACTTTGCATTTACATTCCTTGGGAGTTACTCTGGCTAAAATTACCAAGGTAAATTTCTTGACCTTCAAGAAAAACAACAGATTGTAATAGTGAGCATTCTGCTCTGCAGCTTTTGCGATGCTTAGCTTCAGGTCTCGGTGCAATAGCTGCAACTGATCATCTCGTTTGAGAACATTCTCATGATCGTCTAAAAGAATCTGCTTTCTCAAAAGAGAGAGACCCGTGTGTTGACATATCAAAGCCAAAGAAACGAGGTAGGGCGAACAACCTATACTCTGGTGATGTGAATTACGCAAAGCACAGCTTATGGCTTGTATGTGGTCGTCCCATTCACGATGATCATCCTTTAGATTTGCACTAATTGCGGCAATTATAGAACGCTTAACTCACTCAGAAGTATTGGACTGGGGAGAATATAAAGCCGTATACACATGCTTAATGCCAAGAGATGTCAATCGCACATTAGAATCCGTCAATTTAAATTGCGACCCGTTGTCGCTGACAAGAATTTCGGGAACGCCAAACATACTAAATATGTGATCTTCAAGATACATCTGAATCTAATTTGCAGAAAATTCGGTGGCTTGGTAGTTTTGCAAACCTTGCAGTCACGTACGTAGCAACGGACCTGGGAAACCATACCGTGGTCTTTGAGTAAATACACAAAATTGTCAATCAGCTTCAGTACATTCTTGAGAGTGCATCTGGTGCCTGATTTTGATTGATTGTTTCTGCCTCGTCTATGGCTCACTGTAAATTTGTATCCTTGTAGACGCATCACCCATCTAGCTACCATGCCTTTCAGCTCCGGCTGCCTCATAAGCCACACCAAACTGGCGTGATCAGGATCACCTCAAATTCTTGTATTTCTATAAAACATTTTCAATAGCCTGCTAAGCATTCACGCTATGTGACACTATACTTTCTTTGCGCAGTGTTCAATTTTCTCGACATAAATGCTATTGAATGTATACCATCGTCGGTTGCTACACAGGTGCTGAAGTTAAAACGTGCTTGAGTTGGTGTCCAAGCATATTTCTTTTTCGAGGAGAGAAGTTCGGTTATTGGGAATGTGCGAACAATTTTGAGTAAAGCTTCTATACCATCCTTCTACTCCCATGAAACCGCGTGCTTGTGTTAGCGTCTTAGGCACGGGCCAAGCTAGGATTGACTCTATTTTTTTGGGATCAATAGATATGCCAACATGGCCAATAACATAACACAAATATTGCACTTGCGGCACACAAAATTCGCTCTTTGTCACATTGAGCGTTAAGTTAGCCTGTCGGAAACGTTCAGCTAATTTTACTAACACTGTAGCATGTGATTCAAAATCGTTCGATACGACACATATGTCATCTAAATATCCAAATTCACAATATTTCAACTCGGGGGATAAGTTCATCATTAAAGTTTAAAGATTAAAGTTTATTGTCGAGATAATATTAGCTTTGGGGAGCCTAGCGAATATTCCATTTATGCTACGTAAAGAATATGCGTCTTTCTTTGTTACCTCATTAATTTTGCGGGTGTCTAAGCATAACGGATTGGTGAACTTCATGCACTATTTGACCTCTCAATAACACCTAGCGAAAACATTATGTTTATCTGGAACATTAACTGTTCCACCGCGGAAGAGGAAGCTGGATAAAATATTCGTTTGACAGGGTCGACTTTTCCAACATCAATTTTATGGTGCAGACAAGGCATTCTACCTAAGCCCTGATGTTCACAATTCAAAAAAGCTCAATTATTGCCTCCAGTCGGATCTGTTGTTCAGTATTTAATGGGAACCTATTTTTTTTATTCCTTTTTGGCACATCGTTGTTTGGTAAATCTTCTAAGGCAGAAATAGGACCAGGGGCCAACTGAAATGTTTTCCAGAATCAATACCTAAATAACTCATTTGTTAATCGATAGAATTGTGTAAAATGTGAAAGGCCTTTGGTTGCCTTGATACTTCAAATCTACACAAATTAAACAGTATACATCATGACTCTGCCCATCAGCTGTCTTAACGGATGATTTTATTTTTCGAGATCCGGAGTATTTCCAATCAATTGCTGCTAAATCTGCACCGATGCAGCTGATATTTGCGTCAGTATCTAATAATATTTGTTCGGTAAATTCGAGAAGAGTTACTGGTGCATACAAATGACTATCTGATGATTCATATACTACTGCAGATATTAACAGATTTTTTGTACGTTTAATACCTTTCCAAAACTTACGTATACGCAGAGTGGAACGCTTTGATACACGCTTCACGACAGAAACTACGCTTTCGAAAATTCTAGAGCGAGTCTCCATATACAATTTATAACGCTCATGATATGGCCTAATCGGGTAAAATTTTGGGTGTACGTCGTTAAAAGGATTGTCACATTTGAGTTCTGCAATATCGGTATTGTTCGTCGCAGCATGAGCAACTGTGAACTCTGTCTACACAGCTTAACCAGCTTTCGTTAATGGTAAATTTTCAGCAGTGTTCACAAAGGAGCCTTCTGCCTGTTGTCTACAGACGGTCCTTGATGGGAGTTTCCAGAACGCCTCGCACAAACTTCACACTAGGGCTTGTATACATTTCTTGCCCCGCAACATTAACAAAAGATAGACCGCTCTTTTAGACACATATCCAGTACATGTCTTTTTTCATTATAATTCTAACAGGAAATACGTCTGCCTTCTCGCTGCATTGCCTCAACTACGAAATCTGATTTTTCATTGCAAAATGATTACGTATTCTCAAGTCCTGCTACTGCAACAGCACGATTAAATGATTTAGATACTGTATTACTTTTAAGAGACCGGTGAACAGCATCTTCGCCCATTTAATTTTTACGTCGCTGTACTAATTGTCGTCATTGTGCCAATGTTTGTATTGACACATACAATAGCGCTACCCGCACATCTGCGACAAGATTTCGCTGCAGAAGTAGAATAAGTCGATGCTCCTGTAGAGGCATGGACAACCTTGATACTTTTCACATGACGTCATCATAGTAAGTATCGAAGGATTCGCCAGATTTTTGTTTCCTATTTTACACTTTAAAGAGAAATCATTTTTTAGACTATCAGCATTCAGAGCTTTAATTCGGTAAAGACACTCTTGCACAGTGGAACCTTTTGGGGATCCATCGAATTAAATACCCCAACTCTGCACTGCAATCTGTGTCACTTTTTCTGCACCATTGCTTGACGTCGTAAACTTATGTCTTGGTGACGCAATATCAAGACCTGGGGATACTTGTTGTCTTTCATAAGATATTTGAAAGTGACCACTCGATGGGTTCCTATAAGCTTAAGCTGGCAAGCTTACGTTCAATAATATCTTCCAATTTATCAAAGTGTTGGACATCGGCTGCGCCATGTGCGGAGCTCCAAACTGCTCGTAAATATGATGCAGCCTGCGGTGTAGTAACCAACCGAAGCGGCGTTGAGGGTTTCAACGATTGTTGTAATATTTGGAAATGGAGACGTAAGCTCAGTAGCTTATCTCAATTTATGAGCCATATTATTCCTTTTACAAAAAAAAAAAAATTCAGTTCTATTTAAACATCTCTGTATTCGCACCTATATATTTCACATTTACTCTTTTACTATGCGCTCTTAGATATCACCACGTTCGCTCTTAAAGTTACAGCTGTAGCCCAAACATTATCCCCCCTTTGGATGATAGCAGCGTGCATCATCAAACCTTCGTCCACCAGCTCTCTTAACTTGAACTGAAAATAGTGCAACTTAATATTTAAATAAAAAAGGTCGGTGTCACAGTCAATCCAATTTTCTTGTATGGCCAATTGGAACAGCAGTATAACTGGCCGCTTAGAGTAACAACTCTTACTAAGCCATCTGTTCTCACAAGCGTTTGTATGATTCAACCCAAAGGTCATCGATTAAAAGGAAATCGTTCATCCTTGATCAACACTACGCATCCAATATCCATATTTTGCTTCATCTGCAACCATTTTGTGCTTCTCTATATTCGTATCAAATATTTGAAATTCCAACTTTTCCAATATTAATGTGCGTAGTATTGACAATTTTTCCGTTCCACTTAACTCAATTTAGCTACTTCTTGTATGGGAGGCGACAAGAGTGAGTTAACAGTTAGAAAATGACCTGGTGCCAATACGACAAGATTACAAGATTACGGCAGTACATTCAAGTGCAACTGACCGAGGGGCGCGCCGCATAATGTGCGGTGACGAAAATCGCGAACAATTAGAAAGATGTCATAACAATAGAGTTTTGAGTTTTTTTATTATAGTTGGGACATAACATCTGAAATGGGTTATGGCTAGCATTGTTACTACATGTTTGAAGAGAAAGCGGTAAAAAGTTGTTAGTACTTCTGTTCGGAACTGCAAAACTAATCTGGCTAATCAATTCGGAAGAATCGTTTTGCCCGTTAATTAATTTATGTAAGAAGATTACACCAAGCATGGTTCTACGATCAGAAAGAGAAGGAAGAGTTATTAGTAAAAGTCTACCAAGATAAGAAGGCATGCGAGAATTAGGGTTCCAGTGATATCCCCGGAGGCCAGAAATTGTTTTTGTACGGATTCAATTCTATCCTGATGAACCTTGTATTGGGGACACCAAATACAAGATCCATACTCAAGAATTGGATGGACAAGTGAAGTATAAAGAGTTTTAGAAACGTAGGGATCGTCAAATTATTTTGACCTGCGCTTAATGAAACCCACAACACCAAGGGCTCGATTAGCAGCAGAAGAAATATGCTTGTCAAACTTAAGCTTGGGATCTAAAATGACTCCCAGATCATCAACCGATTCAATACGATCAAGTTGCTTGCTATTAATAAAATAATTGTTCAATAAGGGCGTTCGCCTACAAAAAGACATTAATTTATTATTTATTATTATTTATTTACTGCAATTAATTTAATAAATTTACTTGAGACCAGGTTTGAAAGCTGTCAAGATCAGATTGCAACCTTTGGCCAGATAGAAAATAAGAAGACGTCAGGCAAAGTTTTACGTCATCGGCATACATCAGCACCCGAGAGTGACTTATCACAATGGGGAGGTCATTAATAAACCATGTGAGATGCTCATGATCATTCGATAAGGGACATAGAGGCCTTGAATTAAGGCAAGACACAATTTGTGCCAAAACTGTTGCAGTTTCCTCAGAGGTTAATACTCGTTCACCAATGGTTCTTTTGAGATGATGCTTCATCGATTTCACTCCCGCCTCCCATAATCCGCCAAAGTGTGGAGCTGATGGAGTGTTGAAATGCGAAGTTATTCCCTTATTTACCAAATTTGGTGCAATCGACTTGGAATATATAAGAACAGTATGCCAATTCGTCAGCTTGTAATTTGTTGTGGGCTCCAACAAAAGTTGTATCTGAACATAGACCACGTCTGCCTATAAATCGATGTTGAGCTCCTAAAAACGCATCTGGCGTTAAATATGCAACCTGTTATAAATAAAAAAAATTATTGCATTGGTCACCAAACATATAAAAACGTCAGCGTATCCCGCTTTGCGCTATACGTTCTCTCCCTTTTGCTGGCGAAATATTCATGGGCCCATCAAAATCGACTCCGACAGATACGAAAGCTATTGAGAGACACACGCGAACCGCTGGTAAATTGCCCAGTTGTTGATTTGAAAACTGAGGTTTAATTTTAAAGTATGTAACACATTTATTAACGCCAAACCGAACAGAGTAACGCCCATTGATGATCCAGAAGATCCATCACAAAGCAGTCCCTCTGCACCATTCGTATAATCTCTCTAAGACTTCCCTTTAGTTCGTTAACTGCCAACTCATTTCGTTTGCGCTCGGACTCTGGTGTGCGACAATTTCAAACAAAACGGTTAACATATGCCATAGTCCTGAAAACGATGTATATTGACCTATAAAATGCGAGCTAGGCATCTCTTCCAATGTGGCAAGTCAAGATTCTGTTCTCATTACTCACAACTGACAGTGCTCGGTGCTCAGTGCATGGCCATCCTGATTCCGGTCCTTGTGACCATTGTGGGCCATGCCCTCACAGTTCACATGACGCCAGCTTAGATGCACTAATTTTGTGACTCAGAGTGTCAGCAGGACTATGCTTCGAGGCGACATGCCTCCATTGTCGTCCAATCGTGACCTCCAGAATTTTGTTTATGCGAATTGAAACAAACACTTTTCAGTTTGCAGCTCCTCCACGGATCCAACTGATAGTTATCAGAGAATCCGAACATTAATTCGCAAATTCTGTTTTAAATATCTGTATATTTTTACAGCTTCAAGCGCAGAACACAAATCAGCTCTAGATACGGTTAATTGTGGCCTAACGGGTGCTACCCTACACTTTGCCAGCAGGAGTTCAGTGTGAAATGTGTTTTCCCCAGTTGGAACACGTAAATATGCTGCCGTATGGTATTCCTATATCTGTAATAGTGGGCAGTTCCTTTCAAAACTTCTTCCATTCCCTCTTAACATTTGCTGGCACTAAGTCATCCCAGCCACTCTTCTCCTTCCATAAAAGTTGCATCCACCATGGGATCAAATAACCTTTCTATTGTTGACTGAATCGATAACTTCGTTTGTGAGACTACTGGAACCACAAAATTTATATGGAATCGAAATGCATTCTCCACAGGGCTCCAATATAAACCCAAAGTGCGGATTGTGTCCTTGTCATAGACGTGTAACAATTTTTTTGATTCTCGAAACTCAACTGGTATTTTTTCTAACAATTTTGGGCAGTTACTGGCCCACTTTTTCAACTCAAATGTGCCACTGCGTAGCATTCTAATAACTTGACATTAAATAGCTCTGCCTCTGCAATACTATCCGCTCCTGATAATGTGTCATCAACATACATCTAATGTCTCACTACATCCACTGCCAAGGGAAATCTCTCCTGTTCATTCGCTGCTAACTGTTGCATAACACGTATAGCTAAATAAGGTGAGGAACTCGCTCCAAACATAATGGTCAAGCATGCATACTCCTCGATGTAGTCGCTCTTTTCAGGTTTGCATAGTATGAGCTGATACTGGGCATGGTTCCTTGGTATATTAATACACCTATACATTTTTTCTACATCAGCCTTAAACAAAAATTTTAAACCACGCCAATTGAGGATAACTCCAGGCAGCTGCACATGCAATTTTGGTCCGATTGCCATTCAACGACCTGGAGACTCCTTGTCAAATTGCTCTAATTCCAAAATTCGTGTTACTTGTTTTCGAGCTCCTCACTTGCATCATTCGTGCATATCCTGACTGTGTGTGATGATAACAGCCACGCCGTTCCTTGATCTTTCCGGAAACGTGTAACCCAAATGCGTATTTTGCACCAGAGGTGAACCTCTTGGTATTCGATATACTTCACCTAATCATCATCGTAAGTATATCCCAGTAAGATATCAACACCTTGGGGAATAAAATAATTAGGGTCAGCTAGACACAAATTGTTTTGAATGTGGTAACTTCACAGCTGATACAGTCTGATTGAGAGTACATAGGCAAATACCTTGTGCTTTAACTGTGGGTCGTATAAAGATCCTAAATTCAACTCTAGTTCTATTGACGTTTCTGTAACTCTTGCATTCGCCAAGCCGTTGATTTTTATATGAACCCTAGTTAGCCATAATTAGTGGGCTGCATTTTCTGAAATAAAAGATGTTTGGGAACCTTGATCCAAGAAAGCTCGTAGAGGGTACCCATCCTTTGACTCGGCGAGTACCATTGCTCTTGACAGTAAAACCTCCTGTCTTGGAGGAGCCAAGACTTCATGCCACTTGGTGATTTAGATTAATACATTTAAAGCAGAGCCGATACAATATATAATACAACTGTCTTACGGTCCGAAATATCATATCATGGAATACGTTAAATATTCCAATGTGATGTTCCTCATTACCGCAAACTATGCACTTATCTGCCTGTCGAGTAACAAATGAAGCTTTTACGTCTCTTCGGTATGCTTGTAAACCATTACCGCCTTGCCTTGTATTACTGCGCCCATCCCTTGCGTTACCTCGCAACTACCCGATGATACCGTAATCATCGTTCTATATTGGGCATCGAGGTAAACAAAAAGCTCTTCAAATGTCGGTAAATCTTGCGAGAACGATAATGAACATTCCCAATCCAATCTTACTTGACCAGGTAGCTTCATCATCATATAATATACCTAAACTTAAGATTGCTGTCTTACATTAAATCCAGCCTTCTCCAACGAATTTACACATCAGCGACAAGTCTGCACAAACCGCATGCGTCTCCATGCATGCCGATAGCTGATGATCAAATACATCCAGGTAATGCAAAAACAACACTCGTTTATTGTCATACAAATTTACGAGCAGTCTCCATGCCACTTGATAATTCGATTCTATCAAAGTGAAGGATTCGTTATCAGATGAAGTAGCTCAGGACATAGAGCACTATCCTGAGCTGTTTCATCTGATAACGAATCCTTCAAATAATGGAATCGATGTAAGTCAGTCAGTCTTTGACAGTGATGAACACGCGATAAAAAGACCTCCTTGAACGCCGGCCCATCTATAAATTTACCGCTAAAGGTCGGCAACCTAACCGTTGGAAGCTGTACTTCCTCCATTGCAGGAATGGACTGTTCAGCAACAGTCTGATGCAAGCACGTTTCATTGAATGCGGTAGATGCTGGAATATTTGGTTCCTTATTCCCCTGCAGCGCGCGCCGGTTTTCTGCTACTCCCACGACATACGTTTTCTCAAACACCTCTCTAATTGCTGTATCAAAGTACTTTGATTTAATCTCCTCGTTGTTGCGATTAAACTCTGCGTTAATTTCTCGACTCGAGTCTGGTTTCTAAATGTGTCTCCGGATGAAGAGTTTCATCAGCCTTGTATTTTTTCAACGATTTTTCTAATGAAACTAGCAGTGCAGTTTGCTCAAGGGTTAAATATACCCTTACCTAATATGTTAGTGTTAAATTGTACTTAGCCTTCAATTAAATCGCACTGCCAACAGCAATCAGAATCCAATGTCCAAATCTAAAACTTCAGAGTACAATCGTCAAACTCTCACGGGTTTCGGCACCAAAAAATGTTGGAGATCGACGGCGCCATGTGCGGAACTCCGAACTGCGGCTTTGAATGTTTCAACGATTGTGGTCATATTTGGAAATAGGCCAATTTATGAGCCATATTGTTCCTTTTACAACAAAAAAAATCAGTTTTATTAAACTTAACCTAACTTACTATTATTTACTTTAAACTGCAAAAAAGGTGCGAGCGCTCGTTTGGACTGACTCTAACTTTACACTTAGCAATTCACGCGGTTGCTAAGCCCGCAAATTCTCAAAGCTTAAGGAATTACAATTATAAGCAATAAAGATAAGAAAAACTAACTGGACTTTAAAGCTCACCCGCTAATATTGGCTGATCTAAGCGCATCTGCAGTTTCGTCATTTACATGCTCTCTTTTATAATGCGCTCTTAAATACAACCACGTTCGCTCTTAAAGTTACAGCTGTAGCCCAAACACAAAGATAATGTCATAATCAACGTTCACTGGCGGAGTAGCTCTACGTGTTATCTGTTATCTATTTGCTGTGGTCTCTTATTGCGGAACGCTGCTCGCTCCTGATTGAGTCGAAGGGAGCGCTGTTTTGGTGGCCTACCCTCACGGACTGATTTTTCGATTGTTTCACCTCTAGTTGCCAAGTCTGGTGTGTATTTTGATCAAATCTGTTGTAGATTCAGAAGCATTAGAAACTTGTCCAAGTTTATCTTACTACGCAAGTTATGCTGCTTAGTCATTGCCCCTTTCCTACTGGCTGGCTGATTAAATTCTTGCTCTAGCGACTGCAAATCATTTACATGGTTCAGTGTCTAACACTCGTGTGTCTGTTCGATTTAAAACTTCCGTTGAAACTTATGTGCACATTTCGTAATAACCAAATCCTGTGATTCTAACAAGACTTGTGAGCATATTGAGCATATAGCTTCTGCCGTTTGATCTTGCTCTAAATTGCTCGAGTCCTCTATACTATGTGTGACATTGTAAAAACTGTATTGCTAGTCTAAAACAACTCTAATATGGTATAATTAATATATTATAGTACAACTACTAATAAAAACCAACTTTTCTTACACACATTTTCTTTCTTTGGTAAGTAAAAATTAAAGGAGGTGAAAGGTAAAAGCACCCTGCTGCTGAAGGGAGTCTTTTGTTAGTAACATAGTACTCTGGAAAATAATAAATTGAAAACTACTACCTCACAGACTTTTACGACTATTTAATACAGAGCGGACATGTTCTTGTAATAAGAAGATCAATTCATGTAATTCCATTCTCACATTAAATACTATAAAGCCATTCCTGCACGATAGAAAAATATTGAGAAAGATTTGTAACCAATCGAACCACAATTAATAAACAAAACTTTTGTCAGTCGCAATCTGCAGTTGTGTATCCAGTCTAAAGCCAAAAACACAAAATTCCTGCAGGCTCTAACAATGTAACTATTAAAACATCACATCAAATAAAACAAAATTAAATCAAAAAAAATTTTAAATATACCAGAAAAAGTATCTTGTTAATCAAATGTTGTGAGCACATAGTGGATGTTAATTTGGTCGTTTGCCAAAAATAACATTTTTCCTCACTATAAGCAAACAAATTACTAGATCAACCTCAACAAAATGGGGACGAATTTTTATAAAAAAAAAAATAATAGGTACACGCCAATCTAATAACTAGTACCCGAAATGGGCAAATTTTATAAAAAAAAAATAAAAAAAATGAAAAAAGCTACATGCCAATCAAATAACTAATACCCAAAATCAATAACCTTGCAGTCGAAAGCTCGGACTGACCAATCTATCGCGGTTCCTACTCATGTTATAAAGATTAAGCAAAAGAAAATTAATGGCATCATGTAACCCTGATTGACTAACAATTATGTGCCTTGGCTGTCGTAAACTCGGACCAAACCAAAAATACGCTATTCCGTTCCATAGTATCATTAATTGCCTACTCAAGGTCATCCGAATCGAGAAAAAAACTAAGACATTACGATTCTTTCAAAGAAGCAAAATCTAAGTATGCTTAGATTGATGCCTAAGCTTGGTTAGATCGGGCTCACGTTGGGTTCTTTTTTTATGCTTCAGAATATCATACTTATTTTGCTTTGTGGGGTTCATTTCAACAGGTATTTTTAAAACTAGCTCCGCCACTTTTTTTTTTTAGCTTTATGAGTTACGCAACAGTTAGGAGCGGATGAACAGGAAAGATTTCCATTGGCAGTGGATGTAGGATGGTATTTTAGAGGCAGAGTATTCAGAGTCAAGTTATTAGAATGCTGCGTAGTGGCACATTTAAGTTGCGAAAGTGAGCCAGTTATTGCCCAAAATTGATAGAAACAGGTAAAAGTAAAAGTAAAGCCCGATTATGAGATACCCTGAACCCAGCACACACACAAACACACTTGTGGTATCCAAAAACCGAAGTATTCTTGATCTACGTATGCTTTATAAGAACATAGTTAACCAAATTTGGGGGCTCTAGCTCTTGTAGTTTCGGAGATGTGCTAACAACCGATAAATATCGATCTTAAGAAAACGGGGCGGGTTATTGGGTTATCGATAATTCAAAGTAAACTTGGGCTGAGTATAGTATACATGAACTTTAAAAACTATACTTCACCTCCCTAGCTCTTACTGCACTGCGACTTTTGTTTTTCTTAACCGACCTTGATACAAGTTTTTACAATAGATTCTTTCGAGAGAATCGGAAATTAACTCGGCTGTTGATACTGATCAATTATATGGTGTCGGAGATACTTCCTTTTGCCTTTTACATACTTTTGCATAAAACCATTTTCCCCTTTTTAACCATTTCCAATAGGTTCAGGGAATAAAAATTCCAGTTGAGTACCGAGAATCCGCACTTTGGGTTTATATTGGAGCCATGCGTTGCGATTTTATTTAAATTTTGTGATTCCAGTAGGCCACATACGAAGCGACCGGTTTTTCAACAATAAAAAAAAGCAAAAATATTGATGGAGCTTTTATGGAAGGAGAAGGTTGCCTGGGATGACTTAGTGCCAGAAAATGCTAAGAGAGAATCGAAAAAGTTTTTTAAATGCTCTACCCACTATATACACAACGCACCATCAGAATTACATATCTTTTGTGATGCATACCGGCATTGATCGGCAGCATATTTACGTGTTTCAACTGGCCAACACACATTTCACATTGAACTGCTGCTGTCAAAGTCTAGGTTAGCACCTGCTAAGCAATAATTAACGATACCCAAAGCTGAGTTGTGGGCTACGCTTGAAGCTGTACAAATTTACCGCTGATGTAAACTTATGTAATACCATTTTTTTGGTCAGATTCTATGATAACCGTTAATAGAATCAGAGCAGGAGCTGTAAACGGGTGTTTGGTGAAGATGTTTGTTTCAATTCACATAAGCAAAATTCTGGAGGTCTCGAATGGACGACAATGAAAACATGTGGCCTCGGAGCATAGTCCTGCTGACACTCTGAGTCGCGAAATTAGTGCATCTAAGCTGGCGTCATGTGAACTGTGGTGGCAAGGACTACAGTGGCTACAACAGTCGGAAACAGGACGGTCATACAATGCCTTGAATGAACGGACACTGTTAGTTGTGAGAAATAATAACAGAATCTTGACTTGCCAGAAGATTGGAAGAGATGCCCAGTTTCAATTTTATAGGTCAATATTCTTCCTGTACACGACTTCTCAGGACTATGGCATATGTTAAACGCTTTATTCGAAATTGAAGCACACTAGAGTCCGAGCGCAAAGGAAATGAGCTGTTAGTTAATGACCTAAAGGAAAGTCTTAGAGTCTTATTATACGAATGGTGCAGAAGGTCTGTTTTGGAATGGAATAGAAGGAACTTTCTTTTGAAAAAGCAATTCCAAAGGAGGAAGGTTGCCTGATGACCTGCTACCAATAAATGAGAAATATTTGTATAATATTTCCCTAAAAAACATTACTTTACGAGTCTTGTCGTAAACTATAGTCATGCGTGTATCTTACATGAGGGTTCACTGGTCACGCTCAAAATCTGGACCATCAATGGGAGTTACGCTGTTCGGTTTGGTGATAATAAATGTGTTACATGTTTTAAAATGAAACCTCAGTTTTCAAGACAACAAATGGGCAATTTGTCAGCGGTTCGCGTGCCCTTAAGAGCTTTCGTATCCGTTGGGGTTGATTGTGCTGGGCTGATGAATATTACGCCAACCAAAGGGAGAGGACGTGTAGCCCAAAAGGGATACTTTGACATTTTTAAGTGTTTGGTGACCTGGCCATACATTTAGAGCCGGTTGAAGACTTAACAGCAAATATGTTTTTAGGAGCTTTACATCGCTTTAGGCAATCTTGGTCTATGTTCAGATATTCATAGTAATTGTGGTACAAATTTTGTTGGAGCCAACAATAAATTACAAGCTGATAAATTGGCATACTGTTCTTATATTTCCAAGTTGATTGTGCCATATTTGATAAATAAAGGAATAACTTGGCAGTTCAACACTCCATCAGCTCCACATTTTGGCGGATTATGGAAGGCGGGAGTGAAATCGATGAAGTATCATCTCAAAAGAACCATTGGTGAGCGAGTATTAACCTCTGAGGAAACTGCAACAGTTTTGGCACAAATTGTGTCTTGCCTTAATTCAAGACCTTTATGTCCTTTGTCGAATGATCCTGAGCATCTTGTTGTATTGACACCAGGTTATTTCTAACTGGTGACTCACTCTTGTCGCCTCCCATACCAGAAGTAGCTAAATTGAGTTAAGTAGAACGGTGGAAAAATTGTCAATACTACGCACATTATTTTGGAAAAGTTGGAATTTTGAATATTTGACACGACTAAAGAGAAGACCAAAATGGTTGCAGCTGAAACAAAATAAAGATATTGGATGCGTAGTGTTGATCAAGGATGAACGATTTCCTTTTAATCGATGGTCTTTGTGTTAAATCATACACACGCATGTGAGAACAGATGCCTTAGTAAGAGTTGTTACTCTAAAAACAAGTAGTGGTGTTGTCAAGCGGCCAGTTATACAGCTGTTCCAATTGGCCATGCAAGACAACTGGATTGACTGTGAAACCGAACTTTTTTATTTAAATATTAAGTTGCACTATTTTCAGTTCAAGTTAAGAGAGCTGGTGGACGAAGGTTTGATGATGCACGCTGCTATCATCCGAAGGGGGGATAATGTTTGGGCTACAGCTGTAACTTTAGGAGCGAAAGTGGTGATATCTAAGAGCGCATTATAAAAGAGTAAATGTGAAATATAAATGGGCGAATACAGAGGTAAACGCAGATTCGCTTAGATCAGCCTATATAAGCGGGCGAGCTTTAAGTCCAGTTAGTTTAAGTTATCTTTATTAGTTTATATATATATATGTGGGATTTTATTAAAGTTAATATGTGTAACAAATAATTATTGTAATGTTTCAAGTTACAAGTGATTTTATCTTAAGATCTCGTTTGGGAAACAGCTCTCACAACTTCTTTCGTCAAAGGCCGAACTGCAACTCCCCGTTCGTCGTCTTCTGCCCGCTTCCCGTCTTTTTTTTCTCTTTGTCGTCGTCTCTCACTTTGGCGGATTTGCAGACATGCGAATTCGCCTTCGTCTCAAATGTTGCTACTATCTTTGCTGGTTGTTGTCTAGGGATCTTGTTGCTGCTGATATTGACTCGAAAATGGGAAATGGCATGTTCCTTGAAATACCAACCCACATATATATATATATATATATATATATATATATATATATAATTTTTTAGGCTTTGAAATTTGCTGGCTGGGCAACCGCGGGAGTTGCTAAGCGATTGAAGTCTATAAGTGTCAGCCCAAATGATAGCACGCTCCTTCTGTGTATCTTAAATTGCATAATTGTAATTTGGGTTAAGCTTAATAAAATTGAATTTTTGCAAAAGGAACAATATTGTGAATAATTTGAGATGAGCGACTGAGCTTACGTCTCCATTTCCATACATTACAACAATCGTGGCAACCCTTAAAGCCGCCTCAGTTGGTAACTACGGCGCAGTCCGCATCATATCCTTTGGGACTTCGCACATGGCGCAGCCGATATCCATCAGTCATGATCTGTCCTTGTGTAGTTTTCTTGGTAATAATTATGACGAGATGCTTGGTGAGCCTAAATGTGGTTGAAGGAAATGATTCAACTAATTTATGTTGGATGAAAGCTAATATCGGGAGTTCACATAATATCGCATTCACGACGTCTGCATTTACTATATCTTGGATGTTTGTTATATAGACTCATGGTCTGAAAATCGGGCAATGTGCAATGCAACATCTTATATTGGTAAAATTTCTCTGGCGTTAACGTGTTGTCGTGATATAGCGTCAGCAACGTAATATGCATGAGTAAAATTCTCTGCCTGTAGTAAGTTTCACAATTTTTCGAAAGCTTTTAGTTGCTCTTTTGTCAAGTCGATGCCCGTGAATTAATTTAACTTGAAACAGGGTCTCAACTGCCAGGAAGCTGAAAACTGATTCTTCGAAGCTCCCGTGTCTATCAATAATATAATTATGTGTCCTGCTACTGTGCGTGTGTACGGTAGCAGGGACTCTTCCCTTAAAAATTGCATGCTTCTGCATCGGATAAATTTCGTCGACAGGTGCAGCCTTAGTCTGAGCCCTAGACTCATATTTCTGATCGCTTATCTGCTCTTGGGCACCTCTACGCGAGGTAACGATCTAGGGGCAAAAGCATATTCCAGCTCAAAAATTTCGTATAAACAATTTTGTGACGAAGGATATTCAATTAAATATAAGTTCAATTCCAAAAATTTAAAAAAATAGTTGGGAATAAGCACATTACAAAAAGGTTTTTTTTATTTATACCTACTATTTATACCCTGAAACCATTGAAAATGGGTAAAAAGGGTTTTGTGCAAATGTATGTAACAGGCAGAAGGAAGCATCTCCGACCCCCATAAAGCAGTCGATTAAGCCATGTCCGTCCGTCTATCCGTCTGCATGAACGCAGCGATCTCGGAAACTACAAAAGCTAGAAACCTAAAGCTATAGATTCTCCTAATCCATACGCAGTACAAGTTTATCATTTTTTTTCGATATCTTGCTCCGTTTCATTATTATCGATAAAAATAGATTTTAAGACTGGGTTCTCTTGGCATATCTCGGAGACTAAAAGAGCTGCTGCCATCAAATTTAGGTGTTTCTGTGCTCGTAGATACGCAGCTTAGGAATATTTCGGATTTTTTATACCGCCCCCCATTGGCCCCCACTGTAAAAAAAACCCAAATCAAGTACTATTGACTTGCGCTTTGATTTATACATAGATTCTGATGCTCTTCGTAACCACTGAAAATATCATAACTATCAAACTTTTAGTTAAGAAGTTATTCAAGAATTAATGTTCCTTTGTGGGGCCAAGCGCAGCCAAATTGCAAAGTGCTCAGTTTGCTGCGAGCGTTGGTGTGCGTGTGTAGGTGTGACTTTATAAGTGTGTTTAGGAATGTAAAGAGGTTAAAATTTATGTAACGACATCTCGCCGCTGGGTTCAGAGTATCTCCTAGTCGGGGGCACCCGACTGGAGCCATCTTACTTCTTTTTTATAATTTTGAATTGTTCATATATTAAATAGAATATCCTTCGTAACAAAATTGTGTATAAGATATTTTGGAGCTGGAATGTGCTTTCGCCCCTAGATCATTACCCCGTGTAGAGGTATTTTTGTTTAAAGTGAAGTGAATCAAAATCAGTTGACGCAATCCGTAAATGCAGATATAAACATAAACGTACCTAAGAACAAAAAGGTACGCCAAGGTACGCCTACCTTTCAAACAATATATAGAACATACCTTAATCTTCTACTGGGGGTGTCAATTTGAGCTGATTTTAGCGTTTTCCGCCAAACTGGCGGGTTTATCCAAAAGTCGTTAAACAAAAGTTTCTTGGTTCATTAAAGGGAACAAGCTCACAAAGTTCCATGAAACCATCTCAACGCTATCATACGCGAAAATGTATAGCAAAATTAACATTAACTTTTCCGGAAACACACAAATAATGTATTTTCTTAATAACTATTGAACGAGTTATAGGATTTGAATACGTGAGGTACCATTCGACGCGTATTCGAAACACACATTTTTAGATGCCTAAAAGCGTTTCTGAAAGCCCCCAACAGCCCCATCAGCTCCAAAAATGAAATTTTTTGTCGTTTACCGCTATATATCTCATGAACGAAATGAGCTATTACATGTTCTTCTTTTTTTGCTAGCCGCTTTTGCACACTACATCGTACTTCGCACCTAGCGCAGACTACCGTCCGCAGTGATAAACTAGTCTTCTGAACCCTGGGTTAGTCTATGATTTGTTTGTTGTCTGAAGCGA
Organism: Drosophila colorata; assembly: GCA_035041545.1. Taxonomy (NCBI): domain Eukaryota; kingdom Metazoa; phylum Arthropoda; class Insecta; order Diptera; family Drosophilidae; genus Drosophila; species Drosophila colorata. The sequence goes on along the minus strand of JAWNLD010000111.1, from coordinate 106,417 downwards.
AGAATTCATCTCCATTGGCTCTGGGCCATCTGAGAGTCTACTGACGATGTCCTTTGAAACCTATTTGATGAGTTACCTTTTCGCCTCCCCTGGGAGCGTTGGCCATCGGGTTTTTGCGACTTATTATACGCTGAACTCATAGAAAATGGGTAAAAAATGGTATAATGGTTTTGTGCAAATTTATGTAACAGGCAGAAGGAAGCATCTCCGACTCCATATTGTTTATATATTTTTTATCAGGATCAACAGTCGAGTCGATCTGGCCGTGTCCGTCTGTCTGTCCGTTCGTCCGTCCGCCCGTATCTATAAACGCGTTGATCTCGGAAACTATTAAAGCCAGAGACTTCAACTTTTCGAATATAGACTAGTTCGTGAAACGCGCAGATCAAGTTTGGTGCTAGCCATGTCCGTCTGTATCTACAAACGCGTTGATCTCGGAAACTATAAGAGCTAATGGCTTCAACTTTTTGAATATAGACTCGTCCTTGGCACGCGCTGATCAAGTTTGTTTTAAATGATCGATAACTCGCAAAAATCGATATACCGGAAAGTACAAATGGGTAACACGTGTATGCTTCCCACAATTCTAAAGCTAGAGCCACCATATTGGGTATATAGATTGAATCTCAGACACCACCGCCCCCCACGAATCGCGACAGCCTACATCTACCTCAGTTTTAGAGCTAGACCCCAAATTTGGATGGTAGATTACTGATCATAAGACCTTTAAAGATCGGTCAAAAAAATGTTTAGCCACGCGCCCTCCCGTCCCCGCAAATCGTGAAAATCGATACCTCCCGCAGTTTTAGTGCTAATCCCCAAAATTGAAAGGAAGATTACTGGTCGCGCCTCTTAAAGAGCTGTAAAAAATGTTCCACCCACGCTCGCTGGGGGTGGGGCATTTCGATAAAATCTATGTTCTCCCTCAGCTTTGTAGCTAGAGACATAAAGTTTTTTCAGGCAGATTTTAATATTCTAGACATTTCTGGACAGATAACTAATGACCTCCTCTAAAGATTGCAAAAAATGTTTTGGATATGCTCACTGGGGCGGTAGCAAATCGATCAAATCCATATACCTTGCGGCGGGTGAGGCGCGAAAATGTATATCTTCCACAACTTTAGAGACAGAGTCACCAAATTTAGTAACAGTTTGCTGGTGACCTCCTCTAAATATACAGCCGAGAAAGGACGGCTGTCGCCCACTTTCTCCCCCTAAATTACAAAAATCTAAATTTTTCTAAAATAACAATGATAGTTAGTCGGTTAGCTCTCTTACTTGTTTTTGAATCAAATTGATCAAATGATTAAACTCAATGATAACAGTATTTTTGTTATTTTTTAGTTTTTAACAATCACCCTGGCTTACCCTTGCTTGTCTACTATTGCATTTATTTGATATTTATTAACAGAAGGAACGTCTCACTTACATGAACATTATGTTGCTAAATATATATCTGGTTCGCTTGGTGGCGCGTTGAATTTGTATCTGGAGCGTTCGTTGAATTATTTAATTTTAATTAAACCGTTGAAGTATTGATGATTTATCTCTATCAACAGCTAGGCCTTGGCTCTGGCATTTTGGCTTTACTTTTTATACGCGTTCACAAAGTGAAACTAGTATATTGAGTTTGTGCAAAGTCCGTTATACTGACCGTTTGGCTGTCCGGATAAACGCAACTTTTTTCGGCACTATTGAAGCTAGAGACTTGAAACTGGAATATATACTTGTAGTTATCTGCTTCGGACAAAGTGTTAAGATCTCTGTGCCACGCTCACTGGGCGGCTAGCAAATCGATAACATGTCGATACAGCTCAAAGCGCTCCTCCGTAAAAGGTGTATTTTCACAAAATTTTCAAACTAAAGTCACCAAATTTGGTATGTAGATTGCTGGTGACTTTCCCCAAATATTGCCACCTTGACACCGGCAACACCCATTAGAATGCCCCCAACGCCCCTCCCAAAAAATCGGAAATGCCTATATCGCCCACAGTTTTTGGGCTAGAGTCACCATATTTGAAATATATCTTACTGGAAATCTCCCCAAATATCACAAAACAAGTTTTTCGGGCACGCCACCTCCCGCTCCCGTAATCGCAAAAATCTATATACCTTAAAACTCAAACCCCGAAAATTGCGAAAATCTATATCTCCCGCAGTTTAAGAGCTTAAGTCCCCATATTTAAAAGGTAGATTACTGGTCACCCTCTTTAAGGATTCTTAAAAAATTTCCGCCCACACCCACTTCGATACAATTGTTGCATCTCCCTTAGTTTTAAAAATTGAGACAGATTACAGACCGATTTTCAGACAGATTACCAATGACCTCCTCCAAAGAGCGCACAGAATATGTCTTGGAAATGCCCACTTGGGGCGTCGCATTTCGATAAAAGTTATGTATCTCCCTTAGTCTTAAAGCTAAAGACATACATTCTTTCAGGCGGAATACTAATGAGCTCCTCTAAAGATTTCATAAAAATTGTTTTAGATACGCCCATTGGGGGCGTGGCAAATCAATAACATCTTTATATATTGGGACGCGTAAGCCGTGAAAATTCATAACTCTCACAATTATAGAGCTGGATTCATCAAATTTGGTAATCAATTTTCTGATAGGAATATGGGAAATTCTAGAGAAAGTGGGCTTAGTCACGCAATTAGAAACGCGTGTCGTCATTAAAATAATATTTGATACAATGCAATAACACAAAATCAAAAAATAGCTAGTAAGAACGTTGCTGTCGGGTGTAACCGACTGCGCAATACTCGTTCATGGTCTCAGTTATTATTGTTATTTTGGAATCAATCAAAAACACAATAAAAATACAACCACATTACAAATCGGCTGTGCTTGGCCCCACTATGGAAAATGAATTCTTCAATAACTTTTAAACTAAGAGTAGTTGATCGTTATGAAATTGTTAGTGCTTAATAAGAGCATCCAAATCTATGTACAAACCAAAGCGCAAGTCTGAAATTGATTTGCGTTTTTTGATATGGGGGGCAAATGGAGGTAGGTATGCAAAATTCGAAATATTTAATCTGTAATTTGCGTGTCCTTAACGAGCACATATTAAACCAAATTTGGTGGCTCTGCCTCTTATAGTTTCTGAGATATGCTCAACAAACCGGATAAAAAACCGACAAATATCGATAATAAGAAAACAGACACCCGTGTTATCGATAATTTTTAATGGCCTTAATCTGCCTATGGTATACACGAACTTAAAAAACTAAACTTTAATCCCTAGCTCTTATTGCAGCACTTGCTGCCAATTGGATTGTCAAATTAGTGCTTCTTAACCGATTTTATGAATCTTAATGCAAATTTTTGTGTCTCTTGGTCTCATAATCTACGAAATAAGCTTAACAAATTAGATCATTACCTCGTGTAGAGGTATTTTTGTTTAAAGTGAAGTGAATCAAAATCAGTTGACGCAATCCGTAAATGCATAAACATAAACGTACCTAAGAACAAAAAGGTACGCCAAGGTACGCCTACCTTTCAAACAATATATAGAACATACCTTTATCTTCTACTGGGGGTGTCAATTTGAGCTGATTTTAGCGTTTTTCCGCCAAACTGGCGGGTTTATCCAAAAGTCGTTAAACAAAAGTTTCTTGGTTCATTAAAGGGAACAAGCCCACAAAGTTCCATGAAACCATCTCAACGCTATCATACGCGAAAATGTATAGCAAAATTAACATTAACTTTTCCGGAAACACACAAATAATGTATTTTCTTAATAACTATTGAACGAGTTATAGGATTTGAATACGTGAGGTACCATTCGACGCGTATTCGAAACACACATTTTTAGATGCCTGAAAGCGTTTCTGAAAGCCCCCAACAGCCCCATCAGCTCCGAAAATGAAATTTTTTGTCGTTTACCGCTATATATCTCATGAACCAAATGAGCTATTACATGTTCTTCTTTTTTTGCTAGCCGCTTTTGCACACTACATCATACTTTGCACCTAGCGCAGACTACCGTCCTCAGTCTTCTGAACCCTGGGTTGGTCTATGATTTGTTTGTTGTCTGAAGCGAAGAATTCATCTCCATTGGCTCTGGGCCATCTGAGAGTCTACTGACGATGTCCTTTGAAACCTATTTGGTGAGCTACCTTTTCGCCACCCCTGGGAGCGTTGGCCATCGGGTTTTTGCGACTTATTATACGCTGAACTCATTGAAAATGGGTAAAAAATGGTATAATGGTTTTGTGCAAATTTATGTAACAGGCAGAAGGAAGCATCTCCGACTCCATATTGTTTATATATTTTTTATCAGGATCAACAGTCGAGTCGAACTGGCCGTGTCCGTCTGTCTGTCCGTTCGTCCGTCCGCCCGTATCTATAAACGCGTTGATCTCGGAAACTATTAAAGCCAGAGACTTCAACTTTTCGAATATAGACTAGTTCGTGAAACGCGCAGATCAAGTTTGGTGCTAGCCATGTCCGTCTGTATCTACAAACGCGTTGATCTCGGAAACTATAAGAGCTAATGGCTTCAACTTTTTGAATATAGACTCGTCCTTGGCACGCGCTGATCAAGTTTGTTTTAAATGATCGATAACTCGCAAAAATCGATATACCGGAAAGTACAAATGGGTAACACGTGTATGCTTCCCACAATTGTAAAGCTAGAGCCACCAAATTGGGTATATAGATTGAATCTCAGACACCACCGCCCCCCCACGAATCGCGACAGCCTACATCTACCTCAGTTTTAGAGCTAGACCCCAAATTTGGATGGTAGATTACTGATCATAAGACCTTTAAAGATCGGTCAAAAAAATGTTTAGCCACGCGCCCTCCCGTCCCCGCAAATCGTGAAAATCGATACCTCCCGCAGTTTTAGTGCTAATCCCCAAAATTGAAAGGAAGATTACTGGTCGCGCCTTTTAAAGAGCTTTAAAAAATGTTCCACCCACGCTCGCTGGGGGTGTGGCATTTCGATAAAATCTATGTTCTCCCTCAGCTTTGTAGCTAGAGACATATAGTTTTTTCAGGCAGATTTTAATATTCTAGACATTTCTAGACAGATAACTAATGACCTCCTCTAAAGATTGCAAAAAATGTTTTGGATATGCTCACTGGGGCCGTAGCAAATCGATCAAATCCATCTACCTTGCGGCGGGTGAGTCGCGAAAATGTATATCTTTCACAACTTTAGAGCCAGAGTCACCAAATTTAGTAACAGTTTTCTGGTGACCTCCTCTAAATATACAGCCGAAAAAGGTCGGCTGTCGCCCACTTTCTCCCCATAAATTACAAAAATCTACATTTTTCTAAAATAACAATGATAATTAATACCATGAACGAGTATTGCGCAGTCGGTTAGCTCTCTTACTTGTTTTTGAATCAAATTGATCAAATGATTAAACTCAATGATAACAGTATTTTTGTTATTTTTTAGTTTTTAACAATCACCCTGGCTTACCCTTGCTTGTCTACTATTGCATTTATTTGATATTTATTAACAGAAGGAACGTCTCACTTACATGAACATTATGTTGCTAAATATATATCTGGCTCGCTTGCTGGTGGCGCGTTGAATTTTTATCTGGAGCGTTCGTTGAATTATTTAATTTTAATTAAACCGTTGAAGTATTGATGATTTATCTCTATCAACAGCTAGGCCTTGGCTCTGGCATTTTGGCTTTGCTTTTTATACGCGTTCAAAAAGTGAAACTAGTATATTGAGTTTGTGCAAAGTCCGTCATACTGACCGTTTGGCTGTCCGGATAAACGCAACTTTTTTCGGCACTATTGAAGCTAGAGACTTGAAACTGGAATATATACTTGTAGTTATCTGCTTCGGACAAAGTGTTAAGATCTCTGTGCCACGCTCACTGGGCGGCTAGCAAATCGATAACATGTCGATACAGCTCAAAGCGCTGCTCCGTAAAAGGTGTATTTTCACAAAATTTTCAAACTAAAGTCACCAAATTTGGTATGTAGATTGCTGGTGACTTTCCCCAAATATTGCCACCTTGACACCGGCAACACCCACTAGAACGCCCCCAACGCCCCTCCCAAAAAATGCCTATATCGCCCACAGTTTTTGGGCTAGAGTCACCATATTTGAAATATATCTTACTGGAAATCTCCCCAAATATCACAAAACAAGTTTTTCGGGCACGCCACCTCCCGCTCCCGTAATCGCAAAAATCTATATACCTTAAAACTCAAATCGGTAACATGTGAGTGCTTCTCACATTTTTAAAACTGGAGTCTCCAACTTTGGAGTGTAAATTAATGGTCATCCATTTAAAGATTGGTAAAAAAAACAGACATGCCCACCACCTCCCCCGAAAATTGCGAAAATCTATATCTCCCGCAGTTTAAGAGCTTAAGTCCCCATATTTAAAAGGTAGATTACTGGTCACCCTCTTTAAGGATTCTTAAAAAATTTCCGCCCACATCCACTTCGATACAATTGTTGCATCTCCCTTAGTTTTAAAAATTGAGACAGATTACAGACCGATTTTCAGACAGATTACCAATGACCTCCTCCAAAGAGCGCACAGAATATGTCTTGGAAATGCCCACTTGGGGCGTCGCATTTCGATAAAAGTTATGTATCTCCCTTAGTCTTAAAGCTAAAGACATACATTCTTTCAGGCGGAATACTAATGAGCTCCTCTAAAGATTTCATAAAAATTGTTTTAGATACGCCCATTGGGGGCGTGGCAAATCAATAACATCTTTACATATTGGGACGCGTAAGCCGTGAAAATTCATAACTCTCACAATTATAGAGCTGGATTCATCAAATTTGGTAATAAATTTTCTGATAGGAATATGGGAAATTCTAGAGAAAGTGGGCTTAGTCACGCAATTAGAAACGCGTGTCGTCATTAAAATAATATTTGATACAATGCAATAACACAAAATCAAAAAATAGCTAGTAAGAACGTTGCTGTCGGGTGTAACCGACTGCGCAATACTCGTTCATGGTCTCAGTTATTATTGTTATTTTGGAATCAATCAAAAACACAATAAAAACACAATCAACAAGTAGATGGCTGTAGTCGGGGGTCCCCGACTAGGAGATACCCTGAACCCCGCAACAGCTCGCCGCTGGGGCGGCATTTGAACCTCTTTCCATCTATGCACATATTCACAAAGGCACACACACACATACACACAAACGAACGCAGCAAACTGAGCACATTACAAATCGGCTGTGCTTGGCCCCACTATGGAAAATGAATTCTTCAATAACTTTTAAACTAAGAGTAGTTGATCGTTATGAAATCGTTAGTGCTTAATAAGAGTATCCAAATCTATGTACAAACCAAAGCGCAAGTCGGAAATTGATTTGCGTTTTTTGATATGGGGGGCAAATGGAGGTAGGTATGCAAAATGCGAAATATTTAATCTGTAATTTGCGTGTCCTTAACGAGCACATATTAAACCAAATTTGGTGGCTCTGCCTCTTATAGTTTCTGAGATATGCTCAACAAACCGGATAAAAAACCGACAAATATCGATAATAAGAAAACAGACACCCGTGTTATCGATAATTTTAAATGGCCTTAATCTGCCTATGGTATACACGAACTTAAAAAACTAAACTTTAATCCCTAGCTCTTATTGCAGCACTTGCTGCCAATTGGATTGTCAAATTGGTGCTTCTTAACCGATTTTTATGAATCTTAATGCAAATTTTTGTGTCTCTTGGTCTCATAATCTACGAAATAAGCTTAACAAATTAGATTATTACCTCGTGTAGAGGTATTTTTGTTTAAAGTGAAGTGAATCAAAATCAGTTGACGCAATCCGTAAATGCATAAACATAAACGTACCTAAGGACAAAAAGGTACGCCAAGGTACGCCTACCTTTCAAACAATATATAGAACATACTTTTATCTTCTACTGGGGGTGTCAATTTGAGCTGATTTTAGCGTTTTTCCGCCAAACTGGCGGGTTTATCCAAAAGTCGTTAAACAAAAGTTTCTTGGTTCATGATAGGGAACAAGCCCACAAAGTTCCATGGAACCATCTCAACGCTATCATACGCGAAAATGTATGCCAAAATTAACATTAACTTTTCCGGAAACACACAAATAATGTATTTTCTTAATAACTATTGCGTATTCGAAACACACATTTTTAGATGCCTGAAAGCGTTTCTGAAAGCCCCCAACAGCCCCATCAGCTGCAAAAATGAAATTTTTTGTCGTTTACCGCTATATATCTCATGAACCAAATGAGCTATTACATGTTCTTCTTTTTTTGCTAGCCGCTTTTGCACACTACATCGTACTTTGCACCTAGCGCAGACTACCGTCCTCAGTGATAATCTAGTCTTCTGAACCCTGGGTTAGTCTATGATTTGTTTGTTGTCTGAAGCGAAGAATTCATCTCCATTGGCTCTGGGCCATCTGAGAGTCTACTGACGATGTCCTTTGAAACCTATTTGATGAGTTACCTTTTCGCCACCCCTGGGAGCGTTGGCCATCGGGTTTTTGCGACTTATTATACGCTGAACTCATTGAAAATGGGTAAAAAATGGTATAATGGTTTTGTGCAAATTTATGTAACAGGGAGAAGGAAGCATCTCCGACTCCATATTGTTTATATATTTTTTATCAGGATCAACAGTCGAGTCGATCTGGCCGTGTCCGTCTGTCTGTCCGTTCGTCCGTCCGCCCGTATCTATAAACGCGTTGATCTCGGAAACTATTAAAGCCAGAGACTTAAACTTTTCGAATATAGACTAGTTCGTGAAACGCGCAGATCAAGTTTGGTGCTAGCCATGTCCGTCTGTATCTATAAACGCGTTGATCTCGGAAACTATAAGAGCTAATGGCTTCAACTTTTTGAATATAGACTCGTCATTGGCACGCGCTAATCAAGTTTGTTTTAAATGATCGATAACTCGCAAAAATCGATATACCGGAAAGTACAAATGGGTAACACGTGTATGCTTCCCACAATTGTAAAGCTAGAGCCACCAAATTGGGTATGTAGATTGAATCTCAGACACCACCGCCCCCCACGAATCGCGACAGCCTACATCTACCTCAGTTTTAGAGCTAGATCCCAAATTTGGATGGTAGATTACTGATCATAAGACCTTTAAAGATCGGTCAAAAAAATGTTTAGCCACGCGCCCTCCCGTCCCCGCAAATCGTGAAAATCGATACCTCCCGCAGTTTTAGTGCTAATCCCCAAAATTGAAAGGAAGATTACTGGTCGCGCCTTTTAAAGAGCTTTAAAAAATGTTCCACCCACGCTCGCTGGGGGTGTGGCATTTCGATAAAATCTATGTTCTCCCTTAGCTTTGTAGCTAGAGACATATAGTTTTTTCAGGCAGATTTTAATATTCTAGACATTTCTAGACAGATAACTAATGACCTCCTCTAAAAATTGCAAAAAATGTTTTGGATATGCTCACTGGGGCCGTAGCAAATCGATCAAATCCATATACCTTGCGGCGGGTGAGTCGCGAAAATGTATATCTTCCACAACTTTTGAGCCAGAGTCACCAAATTTAGTAACAGTTTTCTGGTGACCTCCTCTAAATATACAGCCGAAAAAGGTCGGCTGTCGCCCACTTTCTCCCCATAAATTACAAAAATCTACATTTTTCTAAAATAACAATGATAATTAATACCATGAACGAGTATTGCGCAGTCGGTTAGCTCTCTTACTTGTTTTTGAATCAAATTGATCAAATGATTAAACTCAATGATAACAGTATTTTTGTTATTTTTTAGTTTACTTACCTCACCCTTGCTTACCCTTGCTTGTCTACTATTGCATTTATTTGATATTTATTAACAGAAGGAACGTCTCACTTACATGAACATTGTGTTGCTAAATATATATCTGGCTCGCTTGCTGGTGGCGCGTTGAATTTTTATCTGGAGCGTTCGTTGAATTATTTAATTTTAATTAAACCGTTGAAGTATTGATGATTTATCTCTATCAACAGCTAGGCCTTGGCTCTGGCATTTTGGCTTTGCTTTTTATACGCGTTCAAAAAGTGAAACTAGTATATTGAGTTTGTGCAAAGTCCGTCATACTGACCGTTTGGCTGTCCGGATAAACGCAACTTTTTTCGGCACTATTGAAGCTAGAGACTTGAAACTGGAATATATACTTGTAGTTATCTGCTTCGGACAAAGTGTTAAGATCTCTGTGCCACGCTCACTGGGCGGCTAGCAAATCGATAACATGTCGATACAGCTCAAAGCGCTGCTCCGTAAAAGGTGTATTTTCACAAAATTTTCAAACTAAAGTCACCAAATTTGGTATGTAGATTGCTGGTGACTTTCCCCAAATATTGCCACCTTGACACCGGAAACACCCACTAGAACGCCCCCAACGCCCCTCCCAAAAAAATTGGAAATGCCTATATCGCCCACAGTTTTTGGGCTAGAGTCACCATATTTGAAATATATCTTACTGGAAATCTCCCCAAATATCACAAAACAAGTTTTTCGGGCACGCCACCTCCCGCTCCCGTAATCGCAAAAATCTATATACCTTAAAACTAAAACCCCGAAAATTGCGAAAATCTATATCTCCCGCAGTTTAAGAGCTTAAGTCCCCATATTTAAAAGGTAGATTACTGGTCACCCTCTTTAAGGATTCTTAAAAAATTTCCGCCCACATCCACTTCGATACAATTGTTGCATCTCCCTTAGTTTTAAAAATTGAGACAGATTACAGACCGATTTTCAGACAGATTACCAATGACCTCCTCCAAAGAGCGCACAGAATATGTCTTGGAAATGCCCACTTGGGGCGTCGCATTTCGATAAAAGTTATGTATCTCCCTTAGTCTTAAAGCTAAAGACATACATTCTTTCAGGCGGAATACTAATGAGCTCCTCTAAAGATTTCATAAAAATTGTTTTAGATACGCCCATTGGGGGCGTGGCAAATCAATAACATCTTTACATATTGGGACGCGTAAGCCGTGAAAATTCATAACTCTCACAATTATAGAGCTGGATTCATCAAATTTGGTAATAAATTTTCTGATAGGAATATGGGAAATTCTAGAGAAAGTGGGCTTAGTCACGCAATTAGAAACGCGTGTCGTCATTAAAATAATATTTGATACAATGCAATAACACAAAATAAAAAAATAGCTAGTAAGAACGTTGCTGTCGGGTGTAACCGACTGCGCAATACTCGTTCATGGTCTCAGTTATTATTGTTATTTTGGAATCAATCAAAAACACAATAAAAACACAATCAACAAGTAGATGGCTGTAGTCGGGGGTCCCCGACTAGGAGATACCCTGAACCCCGCAACAGCTCGCCGCTGGGGCGGCATTTAAACCTCTTTCCATCTATGCACATATTCACAAAGGCACACACACACATACACACAAACGAACGCAGCAAACTGAGCACATTACAAATCGGCTGTGCTTGGCCCCACTATGGAAAATGAATTCTTCAATAACTTTTAAACTAAGAGTAGTTGATCGTTATGAAATCGTTAGTGCTTAATAAGAGCATCCAAATCTATGTACAAACCAAAGCGCAAGTCGGAAATTGATTTGCGTTTTTTGATATGGGGGGCAAATGGAGGTAGGTATGCAAAATGCGAAATATTTAATCTGTAATTTGCGTGTCCTTAACGAGCACATATTAAACCAAATTTGGTGGCTCTGCCTCTTATAGTTTCTGAGATATGCTCAACAAACCGGATAAAAAACCGACAAATATCGATAATAAGAAAACAGACACCCGTGTTATCGATAATTTTAAATGGCCTTAATCTGCCTATGGTATACACGAACTTAAAAAACTAAACTTTAATCCCTAGCTCTTATTGCAGCACTTGCTGCCAATTGGATTGTCAAATTGGTGCTTCTTAACCGATTTTTATGAATCTTAATGCAAATTTTTGTGTCTCTTGGTCTCAAAATCTACGAAATAAGCTTAACAAATTAGATTATTACCTCGTGTAGAGGTATTTTTGTTTAAAGTGAAGTGAATCAAAATCAGTTGACGCAATCCGTAAATGCATAAACATAAACGTACCTTAGAACAAAAAGGTAAGCCAAGGTAAGCCTACCTTTCAAACAATATATAGAACATACATTTATCTTCTACTGGGGGTGTCAATTTGAGCTGATTTTAGCGTTTTTCCGCCAAACTGGCGGGTTTATCCAAAAGTCGTTAAACAAAAGTTTCTTGGTTCATGATAGGGAACAAGCCCACAAAGTTCCATGGAACCATCTCAACCGTATCATACGCGAAAATGTATACCAAAATTAACATTAACTTTTCCGGAAACACACAAATAATGTATTTTCTTAATAACTATTGCGTATTCGAAACACACATTTTTAGATGCCTGAAAGCGTTTCTGAAAGCCCCCAACAGCCCCATCAGCTCCAAAAATGAATTTTTTTTTTGTCATTTACCGCTATATATCTTATGAACCAAATGAGCTATTACATGTTCTTCTTTTTTTGCTAGCCGCTTTTGCACACTACATCGTACTTCGCACCTAGCGCAGACTACCGTCCGCAGTGATAAACTAGTCTTCTGAACCCTGGGTTAGTCTATGATTTGTTTGTTGTCTGAAGCGAAGAATTCATCTCCATTGGCTCTGGGCCATCTGAGAGTCTACTGACGATGTCCTTTGAAACCTATTTGATGAGTTACCTTTTCGCCACCCCTGGGAGCGTTGGCCATCGGGTTTTTGCGACTTATTATACGCTGAACTCATAGAAAATGGGTAAAAAATGGTATAATAATTTTGTGCAAATTTATGTAACAGGCAGAAGGAAGCATCTCCGACTCCATATTGTTTATATATTTTTTATCAGGATCAACAGTCGAGTCGAACTGGCCGTGTCCGTCTGTCTGTCCGTTCGTCCGTCCGCCCGTTTCTATAAACGCGTTGATCTCGGAAACTATTAAAGCCAGAGACTTCAACTTTTCGAATATAGACTAGTTCGTGAAACGCGCAGATCAAATTTGGTGCTAGCCATGTCCGTCTGTATCTATAAACGCGTTGATCTCGGAAACTATAAGAGCTAATGGCTTCAACTTTTTGAATATAGACTCGTCATTGGCACGCGCAGATCAAGTTTGTTTTAAATGATCGATAACTCGCAAAAATCGATATACCGGAAAGTACAAATGGGTAACACGTGTATACTTCCCACAATTGTAAAGCTAGAGCCACCAAATTGGGTATATAGATTCCTGGTGACCTCCCCCAAAATTTGAGACATTCATATCCCGGCCACGCCCACTAGAACGAACCTCAGCCACCTCCGCCCCCACGAATCGCGACAGCCTACATCTACCTCAGTTTTAGAGCTAGACCCCAAATTTGGATGGTAAATTACTGATCACAAGACCTTTAAAGATCGGTCAAAAAAATGTTTAGCCACGCGCCCTCCCGTCCCCGCAAATCGTGAAAATCGATACCTCCCGCAGTTTTAGTGCTAATCCCCAAAATTGAAAGGAAGATTACTGGTCGCGCCTTTTAAAGAGCTTTAAAAAATGTTCCACCCACGCTCGCTGGGGGTGTGGCATTTCGATAAAATCTATGTTCTCCCTTAGCTTTGTAGCTAGAGACATATAGTTTTTTCAGGCAGATTTTAATATTCTAGACATTTCTAGACAGATAACTAATGACCTCCTCTAAAGATTGCAAAAAATGTTTTGGATATGCTCACTGGGGCGGTAGCAAATCGATCAAATCCATATACCTTGCGGCGGGTGAGGCGCGAAAATGTATATCTTCCACAACTTTAGAGACAGAGTCACCAAATTTAGTAACAGTTTGCTGGTGACCTCCTCTAAATATACAGCCGAGAAAGGACGGCTGTCGCCCACTTTCTCCCCATAAATTACAAAAATCTACATTTTTCTAAAATAACAATGATAATTAATACCATGAACGAGTATTGCGCAGTCGGTTAGCTCTCTTACTTGTTTTTGAATCAAATTGATCAAATGATTAAACTCAATGATAACAGTATTTTTGTTATTTTTTAGTTTTTAACAATCACCCTGGCTTACCCTTGCTTGTCTACTATTGCATTTATTTGATATTTATTAACAGAAGGAACGTCTCACTTACATGAACATTATGTTGCTAAATATATATCTGGCTCGCTGGTGGCGCGTTGAATTTTTATCTGGATCGTTCGTTGAATTATTTAATTTTAATTAAACAGTTGAAGTATTGATGATTTATCTCTATCAACAGCTAGGACTTGGCTCTGGCATTTTGGCTTTGCTTTTTATACGCGTTTACAAAGTGAAACTAGTATATTGAGTCTGTGCAAAGCGCTGCTCCGTAAAAGGTGTATTTTCACAAAATTTTCAAACTAAAGTCACCAAATTTGGTATGTAGATTGCTGGTGACTTTCCCCAAATATTGCTACCTTGACACCGGCAACACCCACTAGAACGCCCCCAACGCCCCTCCCAAAAAAATCGGAAATGCCTATATCGCCCACAGTTTTTGGGCTAGAGTCACCATATTTGAAATATATCTTACTGGAAATCTCACCAAATATCACAAAACAAGTTTTTCGGGCACGCCGCCTCCCGCAAAAATCGCAAAAATCGATATACCTTAAAACTCAAATCGGTAACATGTGAGTGCTTCTCACAGTTTTAAAACTGGAGTCTCCAACTTTGGAGTGTAAATTAATGGTCATCCATTTAAAGATTGGTAAAAAAAACCGACATGCCCACCACCTCCCCCGAAAATTGCGAAAATCTATATCTCCCGCAGTTTAAGAGCTTGAGTCCCCATATTTAAAAGGTAGATTACTGGTCACCCTCTTTAAGGATTCTTAAAAAATTTCCGCCCACACCCACTTCGATACAATTGATGCATCTCCCTCAGTTTTAAAAATTGAGACAGATTACAGACCGATTTTCAGACAGATTACCAATGACCTCCTCCAAAGAGCGCACAGAATATGTCTTGGAAATGCCCACTTGGGGCGTCGCATTTCGATAAAAGTTATGTATCTCCCTTAGTCTTAAAGCTAAAGACATACATTCTTTCAGGCGGAATACTAATGAGCTCCTCTAAAGATTTCATAAAAATTGTTTTAGATACGCCTATTGGGGGCGTGGCAAATCAATAACATCTTTATATATTGGGACGCGTAAGCCGTGAAAATTCATAACTCTCACAATTATAGAGCTGGATTCATCAAATTTGGTAATCAATTTTCTGATAGGAATATGGGAAATTCTAGAGAAAGTGGGCTTAGTCCCGCAATTAGAAACGCGTGTCGTCATTAAAATAATATTTGATACAATGCAATAACACAAAATCAAAAAAGAGCTAGTAAGAACGTTGCTGTCGGGTGTAACCGACTGCGCAATACTCGTTCATGGTCTCAGTTATTATTGTTATTTTGGAATCAATCAAAAACACAATAAAAACACAATCAACAAGTAGATGGCTGTAGTCGGGGGTCCCCGACTAGGAGATACCCTGAACCCCGCAACAGCTCGCCGCTGGGGCGGCATTTAAACCTCTTTCCATTTATGCACATATTCACAAAGGCACACACACACATACACACAAACGAACGCAGCAAACTGAGCACATTACAAATCGGCTGTGCTTGGCCCCACTATAGAAAATGAATTCTTCAATAACTTTTAAACTAAGAGTAGTTGATCATTATGAAATTGTTAGTGCTTAATAAGAGCATCCAAATCTATGTACAAACCAAAGCGCAAGTCTGAAATTGATTTGCGTTTTTTGATATGGGGGGCAAATGGAGGTAGGTATGCAAAATTCGAAATATTTAATCTGTAATTTGCGTGTCCTTAACGAGCACATATTAAACCAAATTTGGTGGCTCTGCCTCTTATAGTTTCTGAGATATGCTCAACAAACCGGATAAAAAACCGACAAATATCGATAATAAGAAAACAGAAACCCGTGTTATCGATAATTTTAAATGGCCTTAAACTGCCTAATCTGGTATACACGAACTTAAAAAACTAAACTTTAATCCCTAGCTCTTATTGCAGCACTTGCTGCCAATTGGATTGTCAAATTGGTGCTTCTTAACCGATTTTTATGAATCTTAATGCAAATTTTTGTGTCTCTTGGTCTCATAACCTACGAAATAAGCTTGACAAGCTTGTTGTTAAGCACCTTAATTTTCTGCCTTACCTCATGAAATGTGGTGGGTGTAACGGGGAGGGACATTTGGTGTGAGGCCTCGAGGATCTGTGCGACTCGCTGCATCCTGGCTTGCGTCTCAAACAGGTCTCAAACGGCTTGAAACGCTCCTCCAAGCTCCTGGCAAAGGCTTCCGCTCTGTCCTTTGGTGATCTGGCTCAGGTGCCATCGGGGTGGCGTACGCGGAATTTTGGCGCAGCTTGCCTTTTATATTTCCTGGTGAGTTTCCAGAGCGCAACTTAGAACTCTCGTCTGCCGTTGCTTACTCCAGCATGTTGGCTGTGGTTTTCCTTTTATGTTTGTCAACTAATTCCTGACCGTTTTCCCTATACGGCGGTAGATCCTGTGGATCCTGGGGTCCTGGGTACGGACGTACTCCCTTCTCAGTACAAGTAGGCCTTCACCAAAGGGGGAAAGTGTCCTTGAGTGCTGGCTTGAGTGTGTGGGGGTTGCTTGTAACGGCGCAGCGTTGGCAGCAGCGAGTGTTTAAGTTGATCATGCCATTTAGATCTGCCTTAAACCGTTGAATGGCTGATCAAGGGGGGACAAGTCTGTGATTTTTTGGGTCCTTTGAGCAGACGTAGAGATTGTTGCAAGGAGTGGCAGGTGTTCGGATGAGAGCTCATACTCTACACGAACCGATAATACGCTGTTGGGGACACCCTTGTATATAAAAAAGTCAATACAAGAAGGAGTACTTTGCCCGTTGTACGGGAAGTGGGTGGGTCTCCCGGTGGCCAGGACCTGGGCTGAGCAGCTAGTGATCGCTTCATGCAGCGCCCTGCCTCTGCTGTCAGCTTGGAAGCTTCCCCACAGCCTATGTTTGGCGTTAAAGTCGCCTCCAACAATGAATTTATGTCCAAGCTGACCAAACAGGGAATCGAATCCAGCTCGGCTCCAGGAGATGCTTCTGAGAGAAGCATGACGTCTACTTCGTGTTTTCTTAGAACCAGTTTGAGCTCGTTAGCATTTTAGATGACGATGCGAGCATTGCACGATCCGAAGTGCAACTTATTTGTGGTTGTTGCAACTGCGGCATTTAGTGCTGCGATCGACTGCTGAAGTCCTTGGAGGAGACTTCCGAGGGACGCGTCTTGTCCCTAGGCAATTTGCTGTGGTTGATGTGGTTGCATTGGCGTAGCGGCGGACTGGAAATGACGCGGTGTCGGGTTGGTGCTCTTGTGCATGTTGGTGATGAATGTTGCGGCCTAGTCACAGCGCATCTGCATACAACAGGCCCTGTTGAACAATTCGGGAAGGTACCAACCGCTGGTTGATGCGCCGTTGTCGTCAGTCGTTGCTGGTATGCTTTGCCCCCTTTACAGGATGCAGCATGGATTCCCCTCGCAGTTTGATCAACGCAGGTCCGCCACCGTTTTCGCCACGCACTGCTCATAGTTGGTCCAGTGGGGATGCCCGCCCCGAAACATTGCCTAACGCTATTGTTTTTTCTCGAGAGCTCGACAAGCACCCATTGTCGGCAAACCTTGTTGATGCGCAGTGCGTCCCTGTTGTAAGGAGCCTTCTTTATGACTACATACAAAAATTTGCGACTTGGCGGGTCGTTGGTGTTGTCAGCACTGACATCACATGCGAGTAGTCTGATTTGGATCAGGCTCCCTGATTTGGCTCTTATGGGTAAAGGCAGCCAGGTTTTTGACCACTACTCGGAACGGTCTGTCTTCCTTGAGGCAGAAGTGCGTAAATTGAACCCTGACCTCAGTGAGATTGTGAATAGTGGCTCTGTGAGAATGGGTAAAAAGGGTATAATGGTTTTGTGCAAATGTATGTAACAGGCAGAAGGAGGCATCTCCGACCCCATACAGTATACATATTATTGATTAGGATCTAGAACAAATCTACAACAATCTCAAAATTTGTAATCTTATTTCTTATACTTTTAGAGCTAAGGACACCAAAATTGGTTCAAATGAGTATGTGAATATACTATAGGACTGGAAGATTCTATTCCCAGAAGTTTCTCAAGATCAGTTAAATTAAAATAATACAAATTTCAAATGTCAATTAGCAGCAAGCGTAAGCAGTCCAACCATACATTTGCGTGTGAAGACTTTTTCCTAGAATTTTTTGTGCTGCTTGCGATTGTGTCGAATGGAGTTTGTTAAACTTTGCAAACCTAACCGCTAAGTAAAGTGCGCATGTGTGATTTTATGTATGTTTGTATGAATTTGCATTCATAAACGTTTAAATGATTGTAACGACAGCTCGCAGCTGGGTTCAGGGTAGTGGTGGGTTCTTAGCCTTATCTACCGGCGATATCCCTGTCACCGACCTGATACCGCGAACTGCATGGTGACTTTGTATATTTTTGAATGTTAAGGGGTTGAAATGTATGTAGCAATAGCTCGCAGCTGGTTTCAGGGTATCTCTTAGTGGGGCACCCCCGACTAAAGTATTCTAAGTTGTATTAAAATACATTTTATCCAAAATATTTATTACAAATTTATTACAGCACCCAATATTATACGTCGTCCGATACAAAAGGATATAAATAAGAAAAACCTCTGGCTGCCTTCACCAAATATGATTGTGGATTTTATTGCTGGGCTCCTTGGAGGTAATATATTTAACATATTTTAATGTAAAATATTATAATAAAAAATAAAAAAATAAGAACGATGCATGTGTAAGCGACTGCGACATACTCGATCATAGTATAATAACGAAAACAATGATTAAACATGTAAGATGGATCTAGTCGGGTGTGTCCGACTAGCAGATACCCTGAACACATCAGCAAGCTGTTACATACATTTAAAGCTCTCTGGATTCATACACATTCACAAAGTCACAGCTTAACACACACAAACTCAAACACAAAGCAGCAAGCTGCGCACCTTACACATCGGCTTCGCTTGGCCCCACTATGGAAAATGAATTCTTGAATAACTTATAAACTAAGAGTGAGATCGATATGAAACTTTCAATGTTTAATAAGAGCATATAAATCTAAGTACAAACCAAAGCGCAAGTCTGTAGTATTTGATATGGGGGGCGAATGGGGGAGGTATCCGAAATCCGAATGGATGCTTTCTTCTGCCTGTCGCTCAAAATCGTTTCCGATTCCATTATTCTGAGTAGTGCGGAACGCAAAACAGAGCGCTTATCGCGTTAAAAATGTGAACTCTCCTATTGCAATTCCCTATTTCTGGCGTCGCCAGGCAGGTACATTTGGGTGAATTTAGTATAGAGACAACAAAGTTTACTGACATATGCCAAAATATACAAATAATGCGGGTTACCACGATCTTAACCAACATCTTGTCAATGTATGGTATTGTAAAATGCATGGCCACCACGTAGTGTTTTCTGGCTACCAAGTATATTTATGTATAATTATAAATCGGGATCAAGAAAAGAATGCATACGTATTTAATTATTAATTTATATTAATTTATAATAATTAGATAGTTTTGTTTTTTTTTTATTATTATTTAAATTCGTTTTAAATTGGCATCAGAGTTTGACGCTGTCGATTACGTTCGACTGCAACGTTCTTAATAATAATATAAAATATAAATAATATAAACTAGTTTCACTTCGTGAACGAGTATAATAATTGAAATGGTATAAAACCATATAGTTGAATTTGTGACAAGTTTTTCGGATTTTCATACCAACTTTACTATTAAATAAATATTTTCTGGCGTTGCCAGTCTGTTGCATTGGTAGATTATAGATCTTCGCACGCGCCAAAAAGTAAACAAACACTAAAACAGAAAAGGAAAGGAATGGGGACGAGAAAAAATATTCGTACGTACATCTTTCATTTGCTTATATGTTTATATGAGTTAATGACGAACTCGAGCAAAAATGCATGCACACGAGCTCATGCAATCACGGACCCGATGCATGCACTTTTGCCACGTGCGCTGCGTCAGAGCATTCTACCAAACAGCGCAACCGTGCGAGCGCACCATGGAATAGGTCACGTTAGGCAAGCCACAAAGGAAGCGACAGCAACAACAGCAGCGGCAACAGCGACAACAGCGGCAGCAGCGGCAACTGCTGCAGCAAAAGCGGCAGTAGCAGAGTTTTAGCTTTAGTATCATTTGTATTGACCATTGTAATTTATTTCTAAAATAGCACGATAAATAAAAGACCATTAAAGGAAAGAATTCCTTAATTGGCGCCAGAGCAGGGACCGGTGAAAGAAAAGGATAACGCATCGCGAAACTCAAGTGCCACAAAAGGAGCCACAACGCGCAGAAGTAATTAACAATTTATTCGATAAAGTGCCCTAAAACGAGCCACAGCGCGAGTGCGATTTTGTAAAAGACTATCTTTATCGTGTCTGATTTTAAACCTTCACCGGTCGATACCGCCGACATTCTCGGTAGTATCCATTCGCAGTGAACCACGAATCGAAGTGTCACCAAGGAACCCCAGTCGCCTGCCGCACCGCTGTTGTCGCAGGACAAAAAGGAAACATTCCGAAGGACCATCATGGAAGATTCGCCAGAATGTTAATCGTATTGAAAGCATAGTGTTTAAGGAAAAGTATACAGAATAAGTGAAAGTTTATATTATATATTATATTATATTATATTTGTCTATTTAGAGTCTATATATTTTAATAATTTTTAATTGCGACAATAATCAACGATTTTTCCTAACCCAATCGTTTTTAATTCAACCTGTCTCTACGGATTTCATATTTTAAGAACCTTTACATAAAGCTTAAGAAAATGAACAAGTATTTAGAGAATTATTATTCACTCTCGCTCAAACATATTTGTGAAAAAAAAGAAAGAAAACGTGATTAAGTTAAAAATCAGTGGTCCGTGAAGTTACATTCGTGCAGTCCGAGTTAGAAGTCCGATAGTTAAAATAATCATGCAAGAAGAATTGGCCGAAGGTCAGCATTGGGGAAGGCACACATAACCGCCACTTACCACCCAGCACTTCGGGGGTCAGACGACCAGCTACCAGTACGCCCATTGCTAGCCCAGATCTTAAGGATGTAATAGTAAGCTTAATCAAAGAAACTCTTGGCGGAGGATATTTGACAAGGCGGGCTATAGACAACACCGATAGCCTAGATATTTTATCCGATATCCCAATTACCAGGCCAGGGCCCGAAAGTGACCAAGAAAAATATATAACACGATTAATTAGGGAGTTCTCAGGGGACAACTACATTTAGTTCCTGGCGGAAGAATGTAGAGCGAATAACTGTACGCAATGAAATAGTCGGCGAAGCTGATGTAGTACTGGAGTCTTACAACACTCCCATGAACTGGAGGGCAATATCTTAGAGTCTGACGTCGCATTATGCTGATAAAAGAAGCCTTAAGACCCTCGAATACCAAATGTTCTCATTGTCAGAGAGACGAATGAGCATAAACAAGTTTTATCAGCTGTCCTTAATACTCAACCAGATCAGTTCGCAGGAAGAATCTCCAGAAACGGTGAGAGCCCTGACTAAACATTATCGGGATAAAGCCTTAGACACCTTTGTACGCGGGCTTAACGGCGATTTACCCCGTTTACTAACCATCAAAGAACCAAGAGACTTAAGTCATGCATGAACGGTAGGACACTTAGATTTTTAATTGATACAGGATCCAACCAAAATTACATACAGTCCGGATTAGTCCGAAACCCCAAACTTAACGAACAACCTTTTTTCGCAAACTCCGTCGGTGGGCAAACTAAAGTTACCCATCATACTCGCCTTAACCTTTTTGGTTTAAAGGACGTACCAATTAAATTTTTCCTGTTACCCACATTAAAAACCTTTCACGGCATTCTGGGTAACGATACTTTAAAACAGTTGAATGCAGTCATAGAAGTTAAAAACGGCGTTTTGATTATAAATGGAAATTACCGCAATTACATAAAGTAACTAGAAACGCAAGCGGTTAATGCCATAAAAGTTAGAACAGAACACACGTCCGAAACACAGAAAAAATTTATCAATCAATTAACCGAAACGCATGCGGAAGTATTCGCTGACCTTGACATGAAGCTCACTTATACCACTAAGGTAGAAAGAGAAATTATAACATCATCGGACACCCCGGTGTACTGCAAACATTACCCATACCCTGCATCCCTGAAAGCGGAAATAGAGAAAGAGTTACAAAAATTGCTGAGAGACGGCATTATCAGACCTTCACGGTCACAATATAACGCACCCATATGGGTGGTACCGAAAAAGAGTGACGCCCGAGGGGAGAAAAAGTACAGAATGGTTATCGATTATAAAAAACTGAACGACGTGACAGTTTCAGATCGATATCTAATACCCGAAATCGGAGAAATAATCGCACAATTACGCGAAAATAAATATTTCTCAGTTATTGATTTAAAGACTGGGTTCCATCAAATCCCACTCAAAGAGAGAGATATTGAAAAAACGGCTTTCGCCGTTAATGGTGGAAAATTCGAATTCACTAGACTGCCCTTTGGTCTAAAGAATTCCCCATCAATATTTCAAAGAGCCTTAGATGATATTCTAAAGGACCACATCGGCAAGATATGCTATGTATATATAGACGATATCATCGTCTTTAGTCAGTCCGAAGAAGAACACGGTGAGCACCTAGAAAGGGTCTGCACGACCTTAGGTAAAGCTAATATGAAAATCGAAATCGACAAATGCGAGTTTTTCAAGGCCGAAGTCGATTTCTTGGGCTTCACTTTTTCGAAAAATGGTATTAAAACCAATAGTGAAAAAGTTAAAGCCATTGAGGCTTTCCCAATGCCTAAAACGTTGAAAGATCTACTCTTTTCTGGGTTTGTTGAGCTATTATCGTAGATTCATACGAGACTACGCCAAAATAGCCAAACCCCTTACTACCCTCCTTAGTCAAAAAACGATGGGGTGGAATAAAAATTACAGTAGATAATGTCCTTGGACTCATTCAATAAAATTAAACGAACGCTAGCCTCACAAGACGTGATCTTGGCATACCCTAACTTTAACAAGGAATTCCAGTTAACAACTGATGCTTCGAGTTTTACCATTGGATCAGTACTCGAGCAGAATGGTAGACCGATTACTTTTATTTCCCGCATTTCCCTTTCGAAAGCCGCAGAAAATAATGCCGCAAACGAAAAAGAGATGCTGGCCATAGTTTGGGCTCTCAGAGCTTGCATATGTACCTATACGGTACCGCTAAGGTGGTCATATTTACCGACCACCAACCTTTGACCTTTGCTCTTAGTACCAAGAACCATAATGGTAAACTCAAGAGGTGGAAAAGTTACCTCGAAGAGTTCAATCACGAGCTCAGGTATAAGCCTGGAATATCCAACGTAGTAGCGGATGCATTGTCCAGAAATCCCATCGAGCAACAAATAAATAGTAACAGTGCCACTGTACATAGTGACGAGAGCTCTTAACACAATCTAATACCCGTTATGGAAGTCCCTATCAATGTGTTTAAGAACCAAGTTTTTTACTAACTGCAGACGAGGAGTCATATGAATTCAGCATACTTTACCCATTTTGTCACAGACATACAATAAAGAAAAATTATTCAGAAAAAGACCTAATCGAAATTTTAAAGATAGGACTTGATCCGAAAATTGTGAACGGTTTGTTCACCGCGGAAGATATTATGGGTAAAATACAAAACATATTTCCCTTACATTTCAGTTCTTATAAAGTCCGATACACTCAGTAACACGTAGTAGAAGTGATAGACGAAAACGAACAAAACAATATACTAGCGAAAGAACATACCAGTGCTCATAGGAACTCCATAGAAAACAAGATACAAATCTTAAGTCGATTTTTTTTCCCAAGTATGAAAAAGAAAATAGAAGCTTTTACAAAAGTATGTGAAACATGCAAAGAAACTAAATACAACAGACAACCAACACAGGGAGAAATACAGACAACGCCAATCCCTTCACATCGATCTATTCATAACACAAAATAACTTAGAACTCACTGCCATAGCAAATTTTCAAAATATGCTCAAATTAAAATACCTTAATCAAAGGCTGCTAAAGACCTAAAACACCCGTTGCTCGAAACCATGATAGCTTTCGGTATGCCGAAATTAGTCGCCATGGATAATGAAAAAGCTTTGAGCGCGTCCTCCATAAAATGCTGCAAGACCAGCTAAAGGCCACAGTCTACACGACGCCACCATATACATTTAGTAGTAATGGGCAGGTTGAAAGATTTCATTCAACATTAACCGAAATTATCAGATGTATAAAAAAAGACGAGGGTATTACAAACTATATAATCAATCAGTGCACTCTACAGTGAAAGCGAAACCAATAGACATTTTTTCGGTAACCAAAATGTAAGAGACCCCCAACAATTAGAATTGGACAGACAAAAAATTAGAGAAAAAATTATCACAAAACAAGAAAAAGATTTGACTTACCACAACACAAAGAAGAAGCAATTAAAGAATTATAGCGTCGTTGACACGTTGTACGTAAAAATAGATAAAAGATTAGGTTCAAAACTCATCCCTAAGTACAGAAGAGAGATAGTAGCAGAAAATGGGAGCACTACTATTAAGACAAAAACGGGTAGGAAAGTTCACAAAACTAATATAAAAACATAATACAAAACAAAATTAACGAGATAAGCGGACTCACTAACGAGATAATTAAATAAGCTGAAGAAAACAGAAATTTTAATGAAGAAAAAATTACAATATTTAAAGTCAAGTTTCAAATTTTTAAAGACGTTATAACAAATCTAGTTCATGCAATAGATTGGGCAAAGACAAATATAGTAAATTCAGTAGTATTGTCGGAATTAGAAGTAAAAACAATAAAACAAGTTTTGGAAAAAGAAAAGATCATGTTTTTGAATGCCGAAGAATTATTAGAATTTGCACAAATTAAAATAGCAACAAATGGCAGGAGCATGCTCTACATAATTAACATACCATTAATTGCAAGCGAAGTATGTATTGCTATGTTATTACAGCCCATTTAGAAATTAAATATAATAAACGAAATAAAACATCAGAATATTGTAAGATATGGACAAATAATATATGCTATAAAAGACTCTTGCGAATCCCATAACGATAAGACCATTTGTAATAGAAATAATTTTATAGATTTAAGTAACGATACTTGTATAACCGCACTATTAAGAAGTCAATCCCCAAATTGCAAGATGATTAATAGCCAACATGTACCAAACTACGAAGAACTATTCGTGTCAACAATCTTGCTCAACGACTTCGATGGCAAGATAGAAACCGATAAAGAGGAAATGGAACTCAGAGGAACATTCCTAATACCGTTCCAAAACTCGACCGCTGCGTCGGTGCATTCTACCAAATAGCGCAGCCGTGGGAGCGCACCATGGAATAGGACACCTTTGCCAAGCTACAACGGAAGCGACAGCAACAACAACAGCAGCAACAGCGGCAACAGCGACAACAGCGGCAGCAGCGGCAGCGGTTGCGGCGACAGCGACAGCGGCAGAAGCAGAGTTTTAGCTTTAGCATAATTTGTCGTGTCTTTAGTTCTTAAATAGCACGACAAATAAACGGTCTTTTTTTAAAGACCGTTAAAGGAAAGAATACCTTCATTTATGTATAGATGTTCAAGAATATTGTTAAAACAAAAACAAAACTAAAATTATTTTAACTCTAATGCTACGACATTCAAACGCGGGAGTGGGTGTGACCGGAAGGTTTTTTTTTTTACCGATTTTTAAAGGGGCTGGCCAGTATTCTACTATCAAAATTTACGAACTCTAGACTACGGAAGATATTGGCTTTCACGATTTGTGGGGGTGGGGACGTTTTAGTGGGCGTGGCCGGGATATTAAAGTCTTAATTTTTGAAAGAGCAATCTATATACACAATTTGGTGGCTCTAGCTTTAGACTTGTGGGAAGCATACACTTGTTACCGATTTGGGCTTTCATGTAAATCGATTTTTAAAAAATAAGTTTTTGATGTTTGGGGGAGCTTTCCAGATATATATATTCCAAAAATGGTGAATATAGCTCAATAACTGTGGACTTTATAAGTATTTTCGTTTCATTGGGCGGGAGCGCTGATGGGCGTTTTAGTGCGCAGTCTACATACCAAATTTGGTGACTCTAGCTTTAAAATTGTGGAAAAATTTCATCTATTATCTATTTTCGATTTGAGGTGGATCGACAAGTTATCGATTTGCCAGCCTCCTAGTGAGCGTGGCACAAAAATCTTAACACTTTGCCTGAAGCTGATAACTACAAGTATATATTTAATGTTTTAAGCCTCTGACTTTAATAACGCTAAAAAAGTTGAGTTCATCCGGACAGACAGACGGACATTACATAAACCCAATATACTAGTTTCGCTTCGTGAACGAGTATACAAATAGTAATAACATATATATAATAATAATGTCGTATTTATTATCGTTAAAAAATATATAATTTGGTTAAACATTAAACTACAACAAGATGGCTCTACTCGGGAGTGCCCGACTAGAAGATACCCTGAACCCAGCGGCGAGCTGTCATTATATACATTTATTAAATCCCCTCTCCATTCATACACACGACTCCACAGCCGTACTGAATAGAATAAAAAGATGCCTCTAGTCGGGAGCTCCCGACTAGGAGATACCCTAAACCCAGCGTCGAGCTGTTACATACATTTAATTCTTCACAAAGTCACACAAACACATACACAAAATCGCATGCAGAAAGCTGCGCACTTTACACATCGGCTGCGCTTGGCTCCACTATGGAAAATGAAGTCTTGAATAACTTCTAAACTAAGAGTATGATCGTTATGAAATTTTCAGTGCCTAATAAGAGCATCTAAATCTATATACAAACCAAAACGCAAATCTGTAGTATTTGATTACCGTTTTTTTGATATGGGGTCGAATGGGAGCAGGTATCCAAAATCCGCTATACTCGGAATCTGCGTAATACTGATGAGCACATACTAAATCAAATTACATGGCTCTAGCTATATACTATAATATCATTTTATTTAAACTATTAGAAGAATTAAGAAGAACCTTTGCATCAAGAGCGGGAGCTGCACCAGAGCACCATCGATCACTTGTTTTTGGTGTGACGAAATTCAATATAAATGCTAAGAAATTAGCTTTTCTTTGAAATTTCTTATGTAATCATTTGTTTGATAAAAAAGAAAATAGTTAAAGACTATTCCTATAATCGTCTGTCATATTACATTGTCCAAGAGTGTTTACAGATATAATAGAAAAATTAATAAGAAATAATAATTTTAGCTGCATTTTATACTACAAGTTGTGACAAAACAGCCGCACACAAATTCTACTAAACGCCATTTACCGACCAGTGATCAGTGACCACTTAATTTCCCGTGTGACAAACTAATTGAACACTTGTTCTATTCTAATGAAACCAAATAATAATTACCAAAGTATGCAATAGATGTCGCTAGCAATGTTGCACTGGCATCATTGAAGTTGTGCACGTATCGAGTTTTGGACATTGTGGGCGCGATAGTGGGCATTGCCATATAAGTTTAAGTGCGATCTTTATAGGAGATTATCAGCATATTACTTTGACCTAGAGTGGTTACAGATAATTGAATAATTAATTAATAATTTAATTAATTTAGTAAATTTAAATTTTCGATTCATTTAATCAATTTACTTAATTATTTAATTAATTTGCTGCATCATCACACTACCCGTTGATCAAGTTGTGACAAAACTCAACTCAAGTTATATGACAAGTGCACAATCGCAAACAGCCGCACGCAAATTCTAAGAATACGAAAATGTCTATCATTTAAGCGCCATCTACCGACCAGTGGTCACTGACCACTTAATTTCCCATGTGACAAACTAATTGAATAGTTGTCCAACACTACTCTAATGAAACCAAATAATAAGTACCAATAAGGATGCAATAGATTACGCTTGATATGTTGGCCCGGCTCAATTGATGTTGTGCACATATCGAGCTTTGGATATTGTGGGAGCGGTAGTGGGCGTAGCCAAAAAAGTTTGCATGCTATCTGTAAAGGAGACCATCAGAAATTTGTCGTTATTTTTTTTATGCATCTAGCTTTAAATGAGAGGGAGGTATATTGATTTAATCGAATTGCCACGCCCACCGTGGGCGCAACCCGAACCCCTTAACACTTTATCTGACGAGGGCATACACGAGTATATATTTTTAATTTTAAGTCTCTAGTTTCAATAGCGGCGAAAAAAATGCGTTCATACGGACAGACGGACAGACGGACGGACGGACAGCCGGACGAACAGCCGGACGGACAGCCGGACGGACAGCATAACGGACTTTGCACAAACCCAATATACTAGTTTCACTTCGTGAGCGAGTATAAAAATTAATGCTCGCGCTTCGCTCTTGCTTTTAATATTTGCAGGCACATTTAGGTATGTCGTAGTTGAGAAATTTCTCGCAAAATTTTCACATTATAGGAAACTACAAGTATATCTTTCAAATTGGTTGCAGTTGCTCAGCGAAAACTTTTTGGGAGTGTACATGCCAAATACCAATTTTCCCCATTTTGTTGCATCAGAATATATCAAATCGCAGATATCCCACCATTCAGTTACACTTGGACCAATAAGTGCGTTAAGTTTAAAAAAACACAAGCCAGATTCGAACCCGCTTCTGATAGCGCGCCAGGCAACATCTCTACCACCGATCCACAGTTGTATTTCAATTGCCTCCGTCAAAATCTGATATTAGACACACACGTACAACCAATCGCTTGAGAATTCGAAAAAGAATGTGCATATACATAGGTATGTATATGTTTGCATGTATGTATATATGTGTGTACATGCATGTACAACACGTGGTTCACCAATATACAAATAGATTTTCTTCAATAACTTCTGTGTTTCTTAACCGATTTGCATGAAACTTGTTTTAATGTAGTCTTATTGTACCATACCAGCGGCAAGCTGTCATTACATACATTTAAAGTTCTTTGCATTCACACACACATTCACAAAGTCTCACACACACATACACACTCTGAAGTGACGATCAAACCTTGGCTGTGTTCTTTTAGAATTCTTTTATTGCGTGAGATCGCATTTGAGTGCCCTCCAGACTTAGGGTTTATGTATCAGCTTGGGTTTGCGCTGCGTCTACAGTTTTAACTGGGCGTTTTATTTCAAGAGGATGTTTACACCAAGGGTTTGATTTCGAATTATGTTTACATTTGTATTTGCATGTGTATTATGTATGTCCCTATATATATAATATATGTATGAAATTATTAATAATAATAATAATTATAATATAATTAAAATATTTAAATGTAATACAAATCAAAACACCAGACCCAGAGCATCACCACATTTTTTCCATTACGATCTCGTTTTTTGCGCTGAGATTCGAAGGTTTATTTATGTTTTGCACTCAAATTTGAATAAATTTAAAGGGACTTCTCATTGACCAAAATACTGTGAATATAAATAGGAAACTAAACTAAACAAGTAAGATAGCTCTAGTCGGGAGGGCCCGACTAGGAGATACCCTGAACCCAGAGGCGATCTGTCGTTACATCAATTATAACACTTTTGCATTCATACACACATTCACAAAATCACACATAAACACGCACAAACACATGTCGATTGCTGCTTATTATACCCTGAACCCATTGAAAATGGGTAAAAAGGGTATAATGGTTTTGTGCAAATGTATGTAACAGGCAGAAGGAGGCATCTCCGACCCCATAAAGTATATATATTCTTGATCAGCAGCACTAGCCGAGTTGATCTAGCCATGTCCGTCAGTCTGTCCGTCCGTCCGTCCGTCTGTCTGTATGAACACGTCGATTTCAGAGACTACAAGGGATACAGAGCTAAACTTGTACTTTTTAGATTCGCATACTCAGATGAAGTTTATTTCAAACGATCGAAAACTTGCCCCGTTTTCTTATAATCAGTGTTTATCGATTTCTATTTATCGATTTATCAAAAACTATAAGACCTGAAGACACCACATTTTTTTAATATGTTCCCGTGAACGAAACGCAGATAACAACTATTTCGGATTTTGGTTACCTTCTCCCATTCACCCCCCATATAAAAAAAATAAAAATAAAATAAAATCCGCAAACCAAGTACTACAGACTTGCGCTTTGGTTTGTACACAGATTTCTTGTTGCGTCCTGAAAATTTCAAACCGATACTATTCTTAGTTGAGAAGGTATTTAGGAATTAACTTTCCTAATTGGGGGCCAGGCGCAGCTGCTTGAGCATATCTCAGAAACTATAAGAGCCAAGGCCACCAAATTTGGTTCATGCTGCTATATAATTGTACTTTAGTACAATACGAATGCATTAAAACAAATTTCATCCACATCATTGCAAAAATGCAATGATTTTTCCTGGCTTAAGCGTTCTAATTTCTCTTGTGCTAAGAGTCTCGGCAGTCCTTTAAATTAAGTTTCGGTGTTATGTCCAGACCCTTCAGGCACAGTCTGCAAAAGCCATCTTCCATTACTTCGTGCCTCTGTTCGAATACTTTGCTTCAATATGCTTGGTCGTATTCCACAAAAAGGTTCTGGCCCCCATAACGGGGAACTCGCGCCCTTTCTGGCTAGTTCACCTGCTACCTCGTTCCCTGGTATCCCAGTAGATGGTCATTTTGCTGGTTTCGCCTAGCTTATTCAGGGACCCAAGGTATTGATATACAAGCTCAGATATTGCTGCTTGGCTGTCCGAGAAAATTGCGATGTCTTTATGGGTGTACCCTCTTTCATGGTTGAATGGCGTATATCTCTGCCTGGAAAATGCTTCCGAATTTGGCGATTCGTGGTAGTGGACTCTGGGTTCACAGACCGCAGTTCCTGCACCATCCTCTGTGAGCGACCCGGCTGTATACTACCTTAGAGAGAGATCTCAGCTTGAGAGTGATTGACGTGCTTTATTTTGTGCTCCAACACTTTTATTAATCGTTGCACTAATTAACTGTCTTTTATTTTGCATTTCATTTTATTTTATGCTTTATTTAAAAAGCTTTATTTTTTCAAGCAAAGCGCTTTCAGTTGTGCATTGTAAATCTTTATATATTAAATCAATTTAACTAACACGGCGTCAGTGCTGAGTTGTTGTTAGTGTCTGTGTTGGTAATCTGTTTACATATTTGGAGCTTCCCTGTGCATTGTTTGTGCGTGTGTTTTCTTTTGCATCACACTCCCGCAATTCTGATTTAATTCAGTTACTGCTTTTGTTCCACACAAGAACTGTTTGTGTAAAAGATTCCTTCGTTTGAGGGTTTGCTTGCTCTTTTTTCGTGTGCCGTTGTTCGTCTGCTTTGCGCTCTCGCACCAAAAGTAAATTTCGTTTGACCCCTGTAGTCAATATGTCGTGCTGCAAAGAAACTTGCACAGTCAAGCAGGCTGATAATTCTGCACCACCGCAAGTTGTTAATTGCTGGTTGTGTGAAAATATGATGTATGCGAAATGTGCAGGTCTCACTGGGCGTGATAGCGATAAATTATCCGCTATGGTCAAAAACGGACTGTGGTGGACTACGATGGTCTTGCCCAGTTTGCATTGATATTCAAATTGATTTCTCTAAAATGTGTAATTCTGTGAGAAATCAATTCTTAAAACGTAATAATGTCACTAAGCAGCTTTCGAGTGACTTTGACTCAGGCATCTAGTTGCTTAGCAATTATAAATTTGAGTCTCCACCTAATCGCCGGTTGTGTTCCCTCACCCTTGCCACCTTAATCTGCCCATCCACCTTCGACAGTTTTGGATATGCCTCATCACTTGGACGTATCCCCTATGTACTCCAATCGATTTTCCGATAACCCCTCTAGTTTCTGAAGAGCTGCCCATTGACCCAATTATTGAGGCGGCTCTGATCAATAAGCCTAATACTGCTCTTGCAGTTCCTGGTCGCAGAAGTAGACACTCGCGCAATTCAGCCCAAGCTTCAAACAGCAATCATGCTGCCGTGTTTCTACCCCGCCTGCTCCGACTTTAACAGTTGTTTCGCATCGCAAATAAGTCTTTGTGCTTAGGCTTTTCTCTGACACAACTTGTGAGTCTTTGGCAGCTTATATCGCTTGTAAATCTGATGCTGGTGTAACAATTAGCAAATTCCATTTCCCCACTCCTCGAGAAATATCCTCTTTTAAAATTAATGCTCCCTTGTTTCGCTTACAATCATTTGCGATCCAAAATGTTGGCCACCTAACATGATTGTTCATGAGTTTAAGCCTAAAAAGAGAAATCAGCCTTCACCTGTCAACCTCCCGGTTTCCTCAGTTCAAGAATCAAGTGGTATTACATCAAAAAACTGAAGCGACATTCCGATAATTTTTCCATTTTATACAAGAATGTCAGAGGCCTTATATCCAAACTGAAAAATCTTTTTATGTTTAGCACCTTCTTTTTATCTGACATTACCGCTTTTTCAGAAACTTGGTTAAATTCTACCATATCTGACTGCGAAATGTTTTCAAATAACTTTACAGTTTATAGACACGATTGACCGACTCGTCGAGGTTTGTGCTTAGGCTTTCCTCTGACACAACTTGTGAGTCTTTGGCAGCTTATATCGCTTGTAAATCTGATGCTGGTGTAACAATTAGCAAATTCCATTTCCCCACTCCTCGAGAAATATCCTCTTTTAAAATTAATGCTCCCTTGTTTCGCTTACAATCATTTGCGATCCAAAATGTTGGCCACCTAACATGATTGTTCATGAGTTTAAGCCTAAAAAGAGAAATCAGCCTTCACCTGTCAACCTCCCGGTTTCCTCAGTTCAAGAATCAAGTGGTATTACATCAAAAAACTGAAGCGACATTCCGATAATTTTTCCATTTTATACAAGAATGTCAGAGGCCTTATATCCAAACTGAAAAATCTTTTTATGTTTAGCACCTTCTTTTTATCTGACATTACCGCTTTTTCAGAAACTTGGTTAAATTCTACCATATCTGACTGCGAAATGTTTTCAAATAACTTTACAGTTTATAGACACGATTGACCGACTCGTCGAGGTGGTGGGGTATTAATTGCAGTTAAAACCTCACTCCAGTCGGAACTTTTCCATTTAACTGCGCCTACTGATGCAGAGATTGTTTCTGTAAAAGTCACCCTCCCATCTTGTGCTTTATCTTCTAATATTGAGGTTTATATGCAGTATTTGGCATGCATTAACGAAGTATCTTCTCAAGTGCGCGATAAAGACTTATTTGTTGTGTTGGTTGATTTGAATATACCAAACATTTCTTGGTCATTATTCTCATCCTCAAATTATCTTGTACCTTCAGCCCATCATGCCTTTTAAGATGGTATGCTTGATCTCTCGTTGTTCCAGATTAATTCTATCTCTAATCAATTAAACTTGTCCTTGTCAACGATCATCGTATCGTTGATATCTCTAGGTCAGCCCCTCTTTCTGTCCCTGAGGTTATTATCCTTCTACTCTTGCGGTGGCAAAACTCAAAATTTACATTCGACCACGCATCATAAGTCCCGCCGTTGCTTTCGCAAAGAAAACTTTGCCTTGCTTAATAAACTTATTTATGCAACCGATTGGTCCATTCTTTATAACGCGGTTGATA
The DNA here is from genome assembly GCA_035041545.1 of Drosophila colorata. Taxonomy (NCBI): domain Eukaryota; kingdom Metazoa; phylum Arthropoda; class Insecta; order Diptera; family Drosophilidae; genus Drosophila; species Drosophila colorata. The sequence continues at coordinate 72,726 of JAWNLD010000111.1, read as the reverse complement.
TAGATAATGCTACTAAGATATTTTATAAAATTCTAAGCTCTCGTCTAGATATCTGCATTTCTAATTGCATTCCTCGCCTTGATTAGGCTAAACCTCCCTGGCTTACTCCCAGACTATCAAACTTAACATTAAATCTAAATGTTTTAAAAAGTTTAAAAAGTCTGGTTCTAATTCTGACTTGTCGAAGTGGCCAAGTCAAACTTTTTTATATTCAGAATTCTCAGTGCTATGCAAATTATATTGCCCGTTGCAAAATGCAATTTACTCAAGACCCTAAGCAATTTTAAAGTTTTGTAAATTCGAGGCGCAAATCGTCATGGTTGCCTTCCTCTTTTTTTTCTAGGGATGAAAAAGCAAGCAATGATTCTGCTGCCTCTGATCTCTTTAATAACTTCGTTCAGTCAACCTATTCCTGTGTCTCCTGTGTTTGTATGTCTTATCCTTACCACATTGTTCCTTCTAATTCTATCTTTATGCGTATCATACCTCCCTTCTTTCTGCTATTAAATCTTTAAAAACTTCTTACTCTTCTGATTCCTAGTTGTCTACTCAAAGAGTGTAGTGCTTCCCTTCTTTGCCCATTGCTAAAGCTTTTTAGTCTATCCCTTGAATCTGCTTTTTTCCATATCTGTAGAAAAAAGCGTTTATAATTCCTCTCCACAAAAAAGGTGGTAGGTCTGATATAACAAACTATAGGGGCATTGCAAAACTATCTGCTACACCTAAATTATTTTAAAAAAATAGTTACTTCCACTTTGCAGCATCTCTGCAAATCAAAGAGTCTCTCTTAGTTCTGAAATTTCTAAACAGATTTATGTTACGTCAGGTGTACCTCAAGGTAGTCAACTTGGGCCTTTACTTTTTCTCTTTTCATAATTGACCTCCGCTCTATAATATCACATGCTCGCATTCTTATGTATGCAGATGATGTGAAACTTATTTACTCGTACGTCGAGTACATTAGTTTACAGGATGATTTGAACTCTATGCAACTTTGGTGTTCGACCAATCAGTTGTACCTAAATTGTTCAAAATGCATGTTTATGACTTTTAGTCGTTCTAAGTCACACTCAGTTAGATATACAATTGACAATTTTCCATTGCAACGTATTGAACAGTAAAACTCCTTCGAGTTCTCCTTATTATCTTTCAAAGCTGACCTTAAATTTTTACATATCCTCTATTGTAAACGAGCCTAAAGGTGTTCTTGGGTTTATTATACGTTGGTCGAAGCGGTTCCCTTCACAATGAAACTTCTCTACATTTCACTTGTCCGCCCAATCCAGGAATACTGCTCGTGTATCTGGTATCCGCAATACAAAATTCACCAGGACCACATCGAGTCCGTCCAGAAGCAATTTCTGCTCCTTGCCTTACGTGGTTTAGACTGGAATCCCAATCTTCGTCTGCCATCGGACTCCAGTAGGCTTTTACTTCTTAATCTTCTGTCTCTAATCAACCGTAGGACAATCCTTGCTGTTGTTTTCCTAAATAAGTTGATTATTGGCGACATTGATTCCTCGTTTCTGTTAGCTCGCTTGAACTTCTCTGTTCCCTTTAGACCTACTAGAAACTATTACCCTTTATTTCTGCCTACATGCACTGTCGTGCATCTATGCTTTGCACAATTCTTTTCGTGTATTATGTCTACAATATAATATCCGATACTATATCCACGTGTTCTCCTCAGAACTCTCTCTTCCACTAATAAAATCTTTGCTTTCAGGAAAATACCCCCATAGTGTCGGTGATGTTATTAAAAATCTTTATAACTCGTTAGGCTTTTAGCTTTTAATATTTTTAGCTTTAATATTTATGTATATATACTTTTTTGTAACTATAAATTTTCGTTGACACTCGCTTTGTCGGCTGTTTATAAAATATAATAAATAAAAAAAAAAGCTAGCTACATTAGCTTAGCATAGATATTACTAATGGCTTCCTCTAAAGATCGCACAAAAAATATTTTGGGTACGCTCACTCGGGGCGAGTTAAATCGAAAAATAATCAATATATCCTGAGCCGCTAAATTCCATTTCTCCCACAATTTTAGCGCTAATGTCACAAAATGAAGTAAACAGTTTTCTGATGACCTAAATATAGAGCCGTACAATTTTGGCTATGCCCACTGCCTCGGGTTACGGCCACAGTCGGTTATGCCTGACTGCAACGACATTACTTGCTTTAACAATATTTCGTAGATTATGAGAGCTAACGATACATTTGGTTAACAAGCGCAAGCCATTTTTGGACGAATTTGCGTGTTGTATAATTTTTATGAAATTTGTTGTTCTATTTGTGTGTTAATTTTGCATAGTGGTGGCAAGTGCCGCGTGTGTGTGTGTGTTTTTGTGTATGCAAATTTTAAGGAAAGGGTGCTGAAATGTATGTATCAACAGCCGGCTGCGAGGTGCAGGGTATCTATAAGTCGGGCATTCCGACAGAGCAATCTTTCTTGTCATACCCTGATTCCATTGATGGGTAAAAAGGGTACAATGGTTTCGTGAAAATGTATGTAACAGGCAAAACGACCCCATAAAATATGTATAAGTTATTGATCAGGACGACATATTGAGTCGATTTAGCCATGTCCATACTTCCGGTTGTCCGTCCGTCTATCCGTCAGTACAAACGTAACAGTCTCGGAAACTACAAAAGCTAAAGACTTCAACTTTTTGACTATACATTTTCCTAAACCAGTCCAATAAGTTATGACATTATTCAGTGCGTTTTTTGACATAACTGCTTAACAGTTTCTCACTTTGTCTTGCACACTGTGACGCTGGCCAGTATTTTTTTTTGCATTCCCGTCGTCCCTCTGAGCAAATACTTGCAATACGTGAGCATATCTCAGAAACTATAAGAGCCAAGGCCACCAAATTTGGTTCATGCTGCTATATAATTGTACTTTAGTAAAATACGAATGCATTAAAACAAATTTCATCCAAATCATTGCAAAAATGCAATGATTTTTCCTGGCTTAAGCGTTCTAATTTCTCTTGTGCTAAGAGTCTCGGCAGTCCTTTAAATTAAGTTTCGGTGTTATGTCCAGACCCTCCAGGCACAGTCTGCAAAAGCCATCTTCCATTACTTCGTGCCTCTGTTCGAATACTTTGCTTCAATATGCTTGGTCCTATTCCACAAAAAGGTTCTGGCCCCCATAACGGGGAGCTCGCGCCCTTTCTGGCTAGTTCACCTGCTACCTCGTTCCCTGGTATCCCAGTAGATGGTCATTTTGCTGGTTTCGCCTAGCTTATTCAGGGACCCAAGGTATTGATATACAAGCTCAGATACCACCTTATAAGCATTTAGTCCTTTTATTGCTGCTTGGCTGTCCGAGAAAATTGCGATGTCTTTATGGGTGTACCCTCTTTCATGGTTGAATGAGGCACACCTCTCTATGGCGTATATCTCTGCCTGGAAAATGCTTCCGAATTTGGCGATTCGTGGTAGTGGACTCTGGGTTCACAGACCGCAGTTCCTGCACCATCCTATGTGAGCGACCCGGCTGTATACTACCTTAGAGAGAGATCTCAGCTTGAGAGTGATTGACGTGCTTTATTTTGTGCTCCAACACTTTTATTAATCGTTGCACTAATTAACTGTCTTTTATTTTGCATTTCATTTTATTTTATGCTTTATTTAAAAAGCTTTATTTTTTCAAGCAAAGCGCTTTCAGTTGTGCATTGTAAATCTTTATATATTAAATCAATTTAACTAACACGGCGTCAGTGCTGAGTTGTTGTTAGTGTCTGTGTTGGTAATCTGTTTACATATTTGGAGCTTCTCTGTGCATTGTTTGTGCGTGTGTTTTCTTTTGCATCACACTCCCGCATTTCTGATTTAATTCAGTTACTGCTTTTGTTCCACACAAGAACTGTTTGTGTAAAAGATTCCTTCGTTTGAGGGTTTGCTTGCTCTTTTTTTGTGTGCCGTTGTTCGTCTGCTTTGCGCTCTCGCACCAAAAGTAAATTTCGTTTGACCCCTGTAGTCAATATGTCGTGCTGCAAAGAAACTTGCACAGTCAAGCAGGCTGATAATTCTGCACCACCGCAAGTTGTTAATTGCTGGTTGTGTGAAAATATGATGTATGCGAAATGTGCAGGTCTCACTGGGCGTGATAGCGATAAATTATCCGCTATGGTCAAAAACGGACTGTGGTGGACTACGATGGTCTTGCCCAGTTTGCATTGATATTCAAATTGATTTCTCTAAAATGTGTAATTCTGTGAGAAATCAATTCTTAAAACGTAATAATGTCACTAAGCAGCTTTCGAGTGACTTTGACTCAGGCATCTAGTTGCTTAGCAATTATAAATTTGAGTCTCCACCTAATCGCCGGTTAGAGTCTCTATTTTTGGGTGTTCCCTCACCCTTGCCACCTTAATCTGCCCATCCACCTTCGACAGTTTTGGATATGCCTCATCACTTGGACGTATCCCCTATGTACTCCAATCGATTTTCCGATAACCCCTCTAGTTCCCGAAGAGCTGCCCATTGACCCAATTATTGAGGCGGCTCTGATCAATAAGCCTAATACTGCTCTTGCAGTTCCTGGTCGCAGAAGTAGACCCTCGCGCAATTCAGCCCAAGCTTCAAACAGCAATCATGCTGCCGTGTTTCTACCCCGCCTGCTCCGACTTTAACAGTTGTTTCGCATCGCAAATAAGTCTTTGTGCTTAGGCTTTCCTCTGACACAACTTGTGAGTCTTTGGCAGCTTATATCGCTTGTAAATCTGATGCTGGTGTAACAATTAGCAAATTCCATTTCCCCACTCCTCGAGAAATATCCTCTTTTAAAATTAATGCTCCCTTGTTTCGCTTACAATCATTTGCGATCCAAAATGTTGGCCACCTAACATGATTGTTCATGAGTTTAAGCCTAAAAAGAGGAATCAGCCTTCACCTGTCAACCTCCCGGTTTCCTCAGTTCAAGAATCAAGTGGTATTACATCAAAAAACTGAAGCGACATTCCGATAATTTTTCCATTTTATACAAGAATGTCAGAGGCCTTATATCCAAACTGAAAAATCTTTTTATGTTTAGCACCTTCTTTTTATCTGACATTACCGCTTTTTCAGAAACTTGGTTAAATTCTACCATATCTGACTGCGAAATGTTTTCAAATAACTTTACAGTTTATAGACACGATTGACCGACTCGTCGAGGTGGTGGGGTATTAATTGCAGTTAAAACCTCACTCCAGTCGGAACTTTTCCATTTAACTGCGCCTACTGATGCAGAGATTGTTTCTGTAAAAGTCACCCTCCCATCTTGTGCTTTATCTTCTAATATTGAGGTTTATATGCAGTATTTGGCATGCATTAACGAAGTATCTTCTCAAGTGCGCGATAAAGACTTATTTGTTGTGTTGGTTGATTTGAATATACCAAACATTTCTTGGTCATTATTCTCATCCTCAAATTATCTTGTACCTTCAGCCCATCATGCCTTTTAAGATGGTATGCTTGATCTCTCGTTGTTCCAGATTAATTCTATCTCTAATCAATTGAACTTGTCCTTGTCAACGATCATCGTATCGTTGATATCTCTAGGTCAGCCCCTCTTTCTGTCCCTGAGGTTATTATCCTCCTACTCTTGCGGTGGCAAAACTCAAAATTTACATTCGACCACGCATCATTAGTTCCGCCGTTGCTTTCGCAAAGAAAACTTTGCCTTGCTTAATAAACTTATTTATGCAACCGATTGGTCCATTCTTTATAACGCGGTTGATATAGATAATGCTACTAAGATATTTTATAAAATTCTAAGCTCTCGTCTAGATATCTGCATTTCTAATTGCATTCCTCGCCTTGATTGGGCTAAACCTCCCTGGTTTACTCCCAGACTATCAAACTTAACATTAAATCTAAATGTTTTAAAAAGTTTAAAAAGTCTGGTTCTAATTCTGACTTGTCGAAGTGGCCAAGTCAAACTTTTTTATATTCAGAATTCTCAGTGCTATGCAAATTATATTGCCCGTTGCAAAATGCAATTTACTCAAGACCCTAAGCAATTTTAAAGTTTTGTAAATTCGAGGCGCAAATCGTAATGGTTGTCTTCCTCTTTTTTTTCTAGGGATGAAAAAGCAAGCAATGATTCTGCTGCCTCTGATCTCTTTAATAACTTCGTTCAGTCAACCTATTCCTGTGTCTCCTGTGTTTGTATGTCTTATCCTTACCACATTGTTCCTTCTAATTCTATCTTTATGCGTATCATACCTCCCTTCTTTCTGCTATTAAATCTTTAAAAACTTCTTACTCTTCTGATTCCTAGTTGTCTACTCAAAGAGTGTAGTGCTTCCCTTCTTTGCCCATTGCTAAAGCTTTTTAGTCTATCCCTTGAATCTGCTTTTTTCCATATCTGTAGAAAAAAGCGTTTATAATTCCTCTCCACAAAAAAGGTGGTAGGTCTGATATAACAAACTATAGGGGCATTGCAAAACTATCTGCTACACCTAAATTATTTTAAAAAAATAGTTACTTCCACTTTGCAGCATCTCTGCAAATCAAAGAGTCTCTCTTAGTTCTGAAATTTCTAAACAGATTTATGTTACGTCAGGTGTACCTCAAGGTAGTCAACTTGGGCCTTTACTTTTTCTCTTTTCATAATTGACCTCCGCTCTATAATATCACATGCTCGCATTCTTATGTATGCAGATGATGTGAAACTTATTTACTCGTACGTCGAGTACATTAGTTTACAGGATGATTTGAACTCTATGCAACTTTGGTGTTCGACCAATCAGTTGTACCTAAATTGTTCAAAATGCATGTTTATGACTTTTAGTCGTTCTAAGTCACACTCAGTTAGATATACAATTGACAATTTTCCATTGCAACGTATTGAACAGTAAAACTCCTTCGAGTTCTCCTTATTATCTTTCAAAGCTGACCTTAAATTTTTACATATCCTCTATTGTAAACGAGCCTAAAGGTGTTCTTGGGTTTATTATACGTTGGTCGAAGCGGTTCCCTTCACAATGAAACTTCTCTACATTTCACTTGTCCGCCCAATCCAGGAATACTGCTCGTGTATCTGGTATCCGCAATACAAAATTCACCAGGACCACATCGAGTCCGTCCAGAAGCAATTTCTGCTCCTTGCCTTACGTGGTTTAGACTGGAATCCCAATCTTCGTCTGCCATCGGACTCCAGTAGGCTTTTACTTCTTAATCTTCTGTCTCTAATCAACCGTAGGACAATCCTTGCTGTTGTTTTCCTAAATAAGTTGATTATTGGCGACATTGATTCCTCGTTTCTGTTAGCTCGCTTGAACTTCTCTGTTCCCTTTAGACCTACTAGAAACTATTACCCTTTATTTCTGCCTACATGCACTGTCGTGCATCTATGCTTTGCACAATTCTTTTCGTGTATTATGTCTACAATATAATATCCGATACTATATCCACGTGTTCTCCTCAGAACTCTCTCTTCCACTAATAAAATCTTTGCTTTCAGGAAAATACCCCCATAGTGTCGGTGATGTTATTAAAAATCTTTATAACTCGTTAGGCTTTTAGCTTTTAATATTTTTAGCTTTAATATTTATGTATATATACTTTTTTGTAACTATAAATTTTCGTTGACACTCGCTTTGTCGGCTGTTTATAAAATATAATAAATAAAAAAAAAAAGCTAGCTACATTAGCTTAGCATAGATATTACTAATGGCTTCCTCTAAAGATCGCACAAAAAATATTTTGGGTACGCTCACTCGGGGCGAGTTAAATCGAAAAATAATCAATATATCCTGAGCCGCTAAATTCCATTTCTCCCACAATTTTAGCGCTAATGTCACAAAATGAAGTAAACAGTTTTCTGATGACCTAAATATAGAGCCGTACAATTTTGGCTATGCCCACTGCCTCGGGTTACGGCCACAGTCGGTTATGCCTGACTGCAACGACATTACTTGCTTTAACAATATTTCGTAGATTATGAGAGCTAACGATACATTTGGTTAACAAGCGCAAGCCATTTTTGGACGAATCTGCGTGTTGTATAATTTTTATGAAATTTGTTGTTCTATTTGTGTGTTAATTTTGCATAGTGGTGGCAAGTGCCGCGTGTGTGTGTGTGATTTTGTGTATGCAAATTTTAAGGAAAGGGTGCTGAAATGTATGTATCAACAGCCGGCTGCGAGGTGCAGGGTATCTATAAGTCGGGAATTCCGACAGAGCAATCTTTCTTGTCATACCCTAATTCCATTGATGGGTAAAAAGGGTACAATGGTTTCGTGAAAATGTATGTAACAGGCAAAACGACCCCATAAAATATGTATAAGTTATTGATCAGGACGACATATTGAGTCGATTTAGCCATGTCCGTACTTCCGGTTGTCCGTCCGTCTATCCGTCTGTACAAACTTAACAGTCTCGGAAACTACAAAAGCTAAAGACTTCAACTTTTTGACTATACATTTTCCTAAACCAGTCCAATAAGTTATGACATTATTCAGTGCGTTTTTTGACATAACTGCTTAACAGTTTCTCACTTTGTCTTGCGCACTGTGACGCTGGCCAGTATTTTTTTTTGCATTCCCGTCGTCCCTCTGAGCAAATACTTGCAATACGTGAGCATATCTCAGAAACTATAAGAGCCAAGGCCACCAAATTTGGTTCATGCTGCTATATAATTGTACTTTAGTACAATACGAATGCATTAAAACAAATTTCATCCAAATCATTGCAAAAATGCAATGATTTTTCCTGGCTTAAGCGTTCTAATTTCTCTTGTGCTAAGAGTCTCGGCAGTCCTTTAAATTAAGTTTCGGTGTTATGTCCAGACCCTCCAGGCACAGTCTGCAAAAGCCATCTTCCATTACTTCGTGCCTCTGTTCGAATACTTTCCTTCAATATGCTTGGTCCTATTCCACAAAAAGGTTCTGGCCCCCATAACGGGGAGCTCGCGCCCTTTCTGGCTAGTTCACCTGCTACCTCGTTCCCTGGTATCCCAGTAGATGGTCATTTTGCTGGTTTCGCCTAGCTTATTCAGGGACCCAAGGTATTGATATACAAGCTCAGATACCACCTTACAAGCATTTAGTCCTTTTATTGCTGCTTGGCTGTCCGAGAAAATTGCGATGTCTTTATGGGTGTACCCTCTTTCATGGTTGAATGAGGCACACCTCTCTATGGCGTATATCTCTGCCTGGAAAATGCTTCCGAATTTGGCGATTCGTGGTAGTGGACTCTGGGTTCACAGACCGCAGTTCCTGCACCATCCTATGTGAGCGACCCGGCTGTATACTACCTTAGAGAGAGATCTCAGCTTGAGAGTGATTGACGTGCTTTATTTTGTGCTCCAACACTTTTATTAATCGTTGCACTAATTAACTGTCTTTTATTTTGCATTTCATTTTATTTTATGCTTTATTTAAAAAGCTTTTTTTTTCAAGCAAAGCGCTTTCAGTTGTGCATTGTAAATCTTTATATATTAAATCAATTTAACTAACACGGCGTCAGTGCTAAGTTGTTGTTAGTGTCTGTGTTGGTAATCTGTTTACATATTTGGAGCTTCTCTGTGCATTGTTTGTGCGTGTGTTTTCTTTTGCGTCTTTTCTTGTCTGCTTTGCGCTCTCGCACCAAAAGTAAATTTCGTTTGACCCCTGTAGTCAATATGTCGTGCTGCAAAGAAACTTGCACAGTCAAGCAGGCTGATAATTCTGCACCACCGCAAGTTGTTAATTGCTGGTTGTGTGAAAATATGATGTATGCGAAATGTGGTGGACTACGATGGTCTTGCCCAGTTTGCATTGATATTCAAATTGATTTCTCTAAAATGTGTAATTCTGTGAGAAATCAATTCTTAAAACGTAATAATGTCACTAAGCAGCTTTCGAGTGACTTTGACTCAGGCATCTAGTTGCTTAGCAATTATAAATTTGAGTCTCCACCTAATCGCCGGTTAGAGTCTCTATTTTTGGGTGTTCCCTCACCCTTGCCACCTTAATCTGCCCTCGACCTTCGACAGTTTTGGATATGCCTCATCACTTGGACGTATCCCCTATGTACTCCAATCGATTTTCCGATAACCCCTCTAGTTCCTGAAGAGCTGCCCATTGACCCAATTATTGAGGCGGCTCTGATCAATAAGCCTAATACTGCTCTTGCAGTTCCTGGTCGCAGAAGTAGACCCTCGCGCAATTCAGCCCAAGCTTCAAACAGCAATCATGCTGCCGTGTTTCTACCCCGCCTGCTCCGACTTTAACAGTTGTTTCGCATCGCAAATAAGTCTTTGTGCTTAGGCTTTCCTCTGACACAACTTGTGAGTCTTTGGCAGCTTATATCGCTTGTAAATCTGATGCTGGTGTAACAATTAGCAAATTCCATTTCCCCACTCCTCGAGAAATATCCTCTTTTAAAATTAATGCTCCCTTGTTTCGCTTACAATCATTTGCGATCCAAAATGTTGGCCACCTAACATGATTGTTCATGAGTTTAAGCCTAAAAAGAGAAATCAGCCTTCACCTGTCAACCTCCCGGTTTCCTCAGTTCAAGAATCAAGTGGTATTACATCAAAAAACTGAAGCGACATTCCGATAATTTTTGATTTGAGATTTGAGATTGTTTCTGTAAAAGTCACCCTCCCATCTTGTGCTTTATCTTCTAATATTGAGGTTTATATGCAGTATTTGGCATGCATTAACGAAGTATCTTCTCAAGTGTGCGATAAAGACTTATTTGTTGTGTTGGTTGATTTGAATATACCATACATTTCTTGGTCATTATTCTCATCCTCAAATTATCTTGTACCTTCAGCCGATCATGCCTTTTAAGATGGTATGCTTGATCTCTCGTTGTTCCAGATTAATTCTATCTCTAATCAATTGAACTTGTCCTTGTCAACGATCATCGTATCGTTGATATCTCTAGGTCAGCCCCTCTTTCTGTCCCTGAGGTTATTATCCTCCTACTCTTGCGGTGGCAAAACTCAAAATTTACATTCGACCACGCATCATAAGTCCCGCCGTTGCTTTCGCAAAGAAAACTGTGCCTTGCTTAATAAACTTATTTATGCAACCGATTGGTCCATTCTTTATAACGCGGTTGATATAGATAATGCTACTAAGATATTTTATAAAATTCTAAGCTCTCGTCTAGATATGTGCATTTCTAATTGCATTCCTCGCCTTGATTGGGCTAAACCTCCCTGGTTTACTCCCAGACTATCAAACTTAACATTAAATCTAAATGTTTTAAAAAGTTTAAAAAGTCTGGTTCTAATTCTGACTTGTCGAAGTGGCCAAGTCAAACTTTTTTATATTCAGAATTCTCAGTGCTATGCAAATTATATTGCCCGTTGCAAAATGCAATTTACTCAAGACCCTAAGCAATTTTAAAATTTTGTAAATTCGAGGCGCAAATCGTCATGGTTGCCTTCCTCTTTTTTTTCTAGGGATGAAAAAGCAAGCAATGATTCTGCTGCCTCTGATCTCTTTAATAACTTCGTTCAGTCAACCTATTCCTGTGTCTCCTGTGTTTGTTGTCTTATCCTTACCACATTGTTCCTTCTAATTCTATCTTTATGCGTATCATACCTCCCTTCTTTCTGCTATTAAATCTTTAAAAACTTCTTACTCTTCTGGTTCCTAGTTGTCTACTCAAAGAGTGTAGTGCTTCCCTTCTTTGCCCATTGCTAAAGCTTTTTAGTCTATCCCTTGAATCTGCTTTTTTCCATATCTGTAGAAAAAAGCGTTTATCATTCCTCTCCACAAAAAAGGTGGTAGGTCTGATATAACAAACTATAGGGGCATTGCAAAACTATCTGCTATACCTAAATTATTTTAAAAAAATAGTTACTTCCACTTTGCAGCATCTCTGCAAATCAAAGAGTCTCTCTTAGTTCTAAAATTTCTAAACAGATTTATGTTACGTCAGGTGTACCTCAAGGTAGTCAACTTGGGCCTTTACTTTTTCTCTTTTCATAATTGACCTCCGCTCTATAATATCACATGCTCGCATTCTTATGTATGCAGATGATGTGAAACTTATTTACTCGTACGTCGAGTACATTAGTTTACAGGATGATTTGAACTCTATGCAACTTTGGTGTTCGACCAAAATTCACCAGGACCGCATCGAGTCCGTCTAGAAGCAATTTCTGCTCCTTGCCTTACGTGGTTTAGACTGGAATCCCAATCTTCGTCTGCCATCGGACTCCAGTAGGCTTTTACTTCTTAATCTTCTGTCTCTAATCAACCGTAGGACAATCCTTGCTGTTGTTTTCCTAAATAAGTTGATTATTGGCGACATTGATTCCTCGTTTCTGTTAGCTCGCTTGAACTTCTCTGTTCCCTTTAGACCTACTAGAAAGTATTACCCTTTATTTCTGCCTACATGCACTGTCGTGCATCTATGCTTTGCACAATTCTTTTCGTGTATTATGTCTACAATATAATATCCGATACTATATCCACGTGTTCTCCTCAGAACTCTCTCTTCCACTAATAAAATCTTTGCTTTCAGGAAAATACCCCCATAGTGTCGGTGATGTTATTAAAAATCTTTATAACTCGTTAGGCTTTTAGCTTTTAATATTTTTAGCTTTAATATTTATGTATATATACTTTTTTGTAACTATAAATTTTCGTTGACACTCGCTTTGTCGGCTGTTTATAAAATATAATAAATAAAAAAAAAAAGCTAGCTACATTAGCTTAGCATAGATATTACTAATGGCTTCCTCTAAAGATCGCACAAAAAATATTTTGGGTACGCTCACTCGGGGCGAGTTAAATCGAAAAATAATCAATATATCCTGAGCCGCTAAATTCCATTTCTCCCACAATTTTAGCGCTAATGTCACAAAATGAAGTAAACAGTTTTCTGATGACCTAAATATAGAGCCGTACAATTTTGGCTATGCCCACTGCCTCGGGTTACGGCCACAGTCGGTTATGCCTGACTGCAACGACATTACTTGCTTTAACAATATTTCGTAGATTATGAGAGCTAACGATACATTTGGTTAACAAGCGCAAGCCATTTTTGGACGAATTTGCGTGTTGTATAATTTTTATGAAATTTGTTGTTCTATTTGTGTGTTAATTTTGCATAGTGGTGGCAAGTGCCGCGTGTGTGTGTGTGATTTTGTGTATGCAAATTTTAAGGAAAGGGTGCTGAAATGTATGTATCAACAGCCGGCTGCGAGGTGCAGGGTATCTATAAGTCGGGCATTCCGACAGAGCAATCTTTCTTGTCATACCCTGATTCCATTGATGGGTAAAAAGGGTACAATGGTTTCGTGAAAATGTATGTAACAGGCAAAACGACCCCATAAAATATGTATAAGTTATTGATCAGGACGACATATTGAGTCGATTTAGCCATGTCCATACTTCCGGTTGTCCGTCCGTCTATCCGTCAGTACAAACGTAACAGTCTCGGAAACTACAAAAGCTAAAGACTTCAACTTTTTGACTATACATTTTCCTAAACCAGTCCAATAAGTTATGACATTATTCAGTGCGTTTTTTGACATAACTGCTTAACAGTTTCTCACTTTGTCTTGCACACTGTGACGCTGGCCAGTATTTTTTTTTGCATTCCCGTCGTCCCTCTGAGCAAATACTTGCAATACGTGAGCATATCTCAGAAACTATAAGAGCCAAGGCCACCAAATTTGGTTCATGCTGCTATATAATTGTACTTTAGTACAATACGAATGCATTAAAACAAATTTCATCCAAATCATTGCAAAAATGCAATGATTTTTCCTGGCTTAAGCGTTCTAATTTCTCTTGTGCTAAGAGTCTCGGCAGTCCTTTAAATTAAGTTTCGGTGTTATGTCCAGACCCTCCAGGCACAGTCTGCAAAAGCCATCTTCCATTACTTCGTGACGCGTTCGAATACTTTGCTTCAATATGCTTGGTCCTATTCCACAAAAAGGTTCTGGCCCCCATAACGGGGAGCTCGCGCCCTTTCTGGCTAGTTCACCTGCTACCTCGTTCCCTGGTATCCCAGTAGATGGTCATTTTGCTGGTTTCGTCTAGCTTATTCAGGGACCCAAGGTATTGATATACAAGCTCAGATACCACCTTACAAGCATTTAGTCCTTTTATTGCTGCTTGGCTGTCCGAGAAAATTGCGATGTCTTTATGGGTGTACCCTCTTTCATGGTTGAATGAGGCACACCTCTCTATGGCGTATATCTCTGCCTGGAAAATGCTTCCGAATTTGGCGATTCGTGGTAGTGGACTCTGGGTTCACAGACCGCAGTTCCTGCACCATCCTATGTGAGCGACCCGGCTGTATACTACCTTAGAGAGAGATCTCAGCTTGAGAGTGATTGACGTGCTTTATTTTGTGCTCCAACACTTTTATTAATCGTTGCACTAATTAACTGTCTTTTATTTTGCATTTCATTTTATTTTATGCTTTATTTAAAAAGCTTTATTTTTTCAAGCAAAGCGCTTTCAGTTGTGCATTGTAAATCTTTATATATTAAATCAATTTAACTAACACGGCGTCAGTGCTGAGTTGTTGTTAGTGTCTGTGTTGGTAATCTGTTTACATATTTGGAGCTTCTCTGTGCATTGTTTGTGCGTGTGTTTTCTTTTGCATCACACTCCCGCATTTCTGATTTAATTCAGTTACTGCTTTTGTTCCACACAAGAACTGTTTGTGTAAAAGATTCCTTCGTTTGAGGGTTTGCTTGCTCTTTTTTCGTGTGCCGTTGTTCGTCTGCTTTGCGCTCTCGCACCAAAAGTAAATTTCGTTTGACCCCTGTAGTCAATATGTCGTGCTGCAAAGAAACTTGCACAGTCAAGCAGGCTGATAATTCTGCACCACCGCAAGTTGTTAATTGCTGGTTGTGTGAAAATATGATGTATGCGAAATGTGCAGGTCTCACTGGGCGTGATAGCGATAAATTATCCGCTATGGTCAAAAACGGACTGTGGTGGACTACGATGGTGTTGCCCAGTTTGCATTGATATTCAAATTGATTTCTCTAAAATGTGTAATTCTGTGAGAAATCAATTCTTAAAACGTAATAATGTCACTAAGCAGCTTTCGAGTGACTTTGACTCAGGCATCTAGTTGCTTAGCAATTATAAATTTGAGTCTCCACCTAATCGCCGGTTAGAGTCTCTATTTTTAGGTGTTCCCTCACCCTTGCCACCTTAATCTGCCCATCCACCTTCGACAGTTTTGGATATGCCTCATCACTTGGACGTATCCCCAATGTACTCCAATCGATTTTCCGATAACCCCTCTAGTTTCTGAAGAGCTGCCCATTGACCCAATTATTGAGGCGGCTCTGATCAATAAGCCTAATACTGCTCTTGCAGTTCCTGGTCGCAGAAGTAGACCCTTGCGCAATTCAGCCCAAGCTTCAAACAGCAATCATGCTGCCGTATTTCTACCCCGCCTGCTCCGACTTTAACAGTTGTTTCGCATCGCAAATAAGTCTTTGTGTTTAGGCTTTCCTCTGACACAACTTGTGAGTCTTTGGCAGCTTATATCGCTTGTAAATCTGATGCTGGTGTAACAATTAGCAAATTCCATTTCCCCACTCCTCGAGAAATATCCTCTTTTAAAATTAATGCTCCCTTGTTTCGCTTACAATCATTTGCGATCCAAAATGTTGGCCACCTAACATGATTGTTCATGAGTTTAAGCCTAAAAAGAGAAATCAGCCTTCACCTGTCAACCTCCCGGTTTCCTCAGTTCAAGAATCAAGTGGTATTACATCAAAAAACTGAAGCGACATTCCGATAATTCTTCCATTTTATACAAGAATGTCAGAGGCCTTATATCCAAACTGAAAAATCTTTTTATGTTTAGCACCTTCTTTTTATCTGACATTACCGCTTTTTCAGAAACTTGGTTAAATTCTACCATATCTGACTGCGAAGTGTTTTCAAATAACTTTACAGTTTATAGACACGATATTAATTGCAGTTAAAACCTCACTCCAGTCGGAACTTTTCCATTTAACTGCGCCTACTGATGCAGAGATTGTTTCTGTAAAAGTCACCCTCCCATCTTGTGCTTTATCTTCTAATATTGAGGTTTATGTGCAGTATTTGGCATGCATTAACGAAGTATCTTCTCAAGTGCGCGATAAAGACTTATTTGTTGTGTTGGTTGATGTGAATATACCAAACATTTCTTGGTCATTATTCTCATCCTCAAATTATCTTGTACCTTCAGCCCATCATGCCTTTAAAGATGGTATGCTTGATCTCTCGTTGTTCCAGATTAATTCTATCTCTAATCAATTGAATTTGTCCTTGTCAACGATCATCGTATCGTTGATATCTCTAGGTCAGCCCCTCTTTCTGTCCCTGAGGTTATTATCCTCCTACTCTTGCGGTGGCAAAACTCAAAATTTACATTCGACCACGCATCATAAGTCCCGCCGTTGCTTTCGCAAAGAAAACTTTGCCTTGCTTAATAAACTTATTATATGCAACCGATTGGTAAGATATTTTATAAAATTCTAAGCTCTCGTCTAGATATCTGCATTTCTAATTGCATTCCTCGCCTTGATTAGGCTAAACCTCCCTGGTTTACTCCCAGACTATCAAACTTAACATTAAATCTAAATGTTTTAAAAAGTTTAAAAAGTCTGGTTCTAATTCTGACTTGTCGAAGTGGCCAACTCAAACTTTTTTATATTCAGAATTCTCAGAGCTATGCAAATTATATTGCCCGTTGCAAAATGCAATTTACTCAAGACCCTAAGCAATTTTAAAGTTTTGTAAATTCGAGGCGCAAATCGTCATGGTTGCCTTCCTCTTTTTTTTCTAGGGATGAAAAAGCAAGCAATGATTCTGCTGCCTCTGATCTCTTTAATAACTTCGTTCAGTCAACCTATTCCTGTGTCTCCTGTGTTTGTTTTCCTTCTAATTCTATCTTTATGCGTATCATACCTCCCTTCTTTCTGCTATTAAATCTTTAAAAACTTCTTACTCTTCTGGTTCCTAGTTGTCTACTCAAAGAGTGTAGTGCTCCCTTCTTTGCCCATTGCTAAAGCTTTTTAGTCTATCCCTTGAATCTGCTTTTTTCCATATCTGTAGAAAAAAGCGTTTATCATTCCTCTCCACAAAAAAGGTGGTAGGTCTGATATAACAAACTATAGGGGCATTGCAAAACTATCTGCTATACCTAAATTATTTTAAAAAAATAGTTACTTCCACTTTGCAGTATCTCTGCAAATCACTTTTATCCACTGCTCAGTATGGTTTTATTAAGAGCCTGGTCAACTACGACCAACTTGCTTGAATTTACCTTGCTGGTAAATTATGCTTTAGTAACGCATTTGACTCTGTACACCATGAACTTTCACTGCTAAACCTCGACCGTATTGATTTCTCTCCCTCTCTTCTGTCTTACATTTTAGCTTTTATAAAGGGTACAACTTAAAGAGTCTCTCTTAGATCTAAAATTTCTAAACAGATTTATGTTACGTCAGCTGTACCTCAAGGTAGTCATCTTGGGCCTTTACTTTTTCTCTTTTCATAATTGACCTCCGCTTTACAGGATGATTTGAACTCTATGCAACTTTGGTGTTCGACCAATCAGTTGTACCTAAATTGTTCAAAATGCATGTTTATGACTTTTAGTCGTTCTAAGTCACACTCAGTTAGATATACAATTGACAATTTTCCATTGCAACGTATTCAACAGTAAAACCCCTTCGAGTTCTCCTTATTATCTTTCAAAGCTGACCTTAAATTTTTACATATCCTCTATTGTAAACGAGCCTAAAGGTGTTCTTGGGTTTATTATACGTTGGTCGAAGCGGTTCCCTTCACAATGAAACTTCTCTACATTTCACTTGTCCGCCCAATCCAGGAATACTGCTCGTGTATCTGGTATCCGCAATACAAAATTCACCAGGACCACATCGAGTCCGTCCAGAAGCAATTTCTGCTCCTTGCCTTACGTGGTTTAGACTGGAATCCCAATCTTCGTCTGCCATCGGACTCCAGTAGGCTTTTACTTCTTAATCTTCTGTCTCTAATCAACCGTAGGACAATCCTTGCTGTTGTTTTCCTAAATAAGTTGATTATTGGCGACATAGATTCCTCGTTTCTGTTAGGTCGCTTGAACTTCTCTGTTCCCTTTAGACCTACTAGAAACTATTACCCTTTATTTCTGCCTACATGCACTGTCGTGCATCTATGCTTTGCACAATTCTTTTCGTGTATTATGTCTACAATATAATATCCGATACTATATCCACGTGTTCTCCTCAGAACTCTCTCTTCCACTAATAAAATCTTTGCTTTCAGGAAAATACCCCCATAGTGTCGGTGATGTTATTAAAAATCTTTATAACTCGTTAGGCTTTTAGCTTTTAATATTTTTAGCTTTAATATTTATGTATATATACTTTTTTGTAACTATAAATTTTCGTTGACACTCGCTTTGTCGGCTGTTTATAATATATAATAAATAAAAAAAAAAGCTAGCTACATTAGCTTAGCATAGATATTACTAATGGCTTCCTCTAAAGATCGCACAAAAAATATTTTGGGTACGCTCACTCGGGGCGAGTCAAATCGAAAAATAATCAATATATCCTGAGCTGCTAAATTTCATTTCTCCCACAATTTTAGAGCTAATGTCACAAAATTAAGTAAACAGTTTTCTGAGGACCTCCTCTAAATATAGAGCCGTACAATTTTGGCTATGCCCACTGCCTCGGGCTACGCCCACAGTCGGTTATGCCTGACTGCAATGACATTACTTGCTTTAACAATATTTCGTAGATTATGAGAGCTAACGATACATTTGGTTAACAAGCGCAAGCCATTTTTGGACGAATTTGCGTGTTGTATAATTTTTATGAAATTTGTTGTTCTATTTGTGTGTTAATTTTGCATAGTGGTGGCAAGTGCCGCGTGTGTGTGTGTGTTTTTGTGTATGCAAATTTTAAGGAAAGGGTGCTGAAATGTATGTATCAACAGCCGGCTGCGAGGTGCAGGGTATCTATAAGTCGGGCATTCCGACAGAGCAATCTTTCTTGTCATACCCTGATTCCATTGATGGGTAAAAAGGGTACAATGGTTTCGTGAAAATGTATGTAACAGGCAAAACGACCCCATAAAATATGTATAAGTTATTGATCAGGACGACATATTGAGTCGATTTAGCCATGTCCGTACTTCCGGTTGTCCGTCCGTCTATCCGTCTGTACAAACGTAACAGTCTCGGAAAATACAAAAGCTAAAGACTTCAACGTTTTGACTATACATTTTCCACAACCAGTCCAATAAGTTATGACATTATTCAGTGCGTTTTTTGACATAACTGCTTAACAGTTTCTCACTTTGTCTTGCACACTGTGACGCTTGCCAGTATTTTTTTTTGCATTCCCGTCGTCCCTCTGAGCAAATACTTGCAACAATAAAATTGGTCTTTGTCCACAAAAAATTTGAGGCTCCAATAATTAAGAACTGGCCTACTTCCCGGCTGGTTCATCTGCCACTTCATTCCCCAGAATATCAGCGTGACCTGAAAGACCTGGCATCACCCTATTTGCCTTGCCAACCTGTTCAGAGAATCTAGATATAGCTCAGACGCCATCTTATAGGCAGTCAACACTGTTATTGCTGCACACATCTCTATGGCAAGGATGTCTGCTTGAAAAGCGCTTGCTCATTTCCCTAGTAATGCGTGGTACTTGACTCAGGGTCCGCAGACCCCAGCTTATGTACTCTGTAATCTACGGGCGGAAAAACAAGTAGTACCTCAATCGCTGCAGAAGGACAGGAGCGTAAGCTCCCGAAATGCAGTTTCACGCAAGCTTTTGGAGCTTGCCCAGTTGATTTTTCATACATTCCAGCTCTCTTCGTTAGGCCCATGCAGCAGCGCCGTAGCTAACCATTGCTACATACTTCCACATTCGAATTTTCAGAGACAAGCCCTCACATTTTACAGAAATCTACCGCTCATCAGAGCGAGAGTAGGCTTTTTGATAATCTGCTCAGTGTGAAGCTTCCATTTTAATCTTTGATTACGGATGACTCCCAGATACTTGACTTCCGGTATAGTAACGTCCCCAATTTTGATTGGTCCAAGTGAGCTTAGTCTTAGCTGGATTTATATTCAGTCCAAACGTCCTGCACTGGAC
Organism: Drosophila colorata; assembly: GCA_035041545.1. NCBI lineage: Eukaryota > Metazoa > Arthropoda > Insecta > Diptera > Drosophilidae > Drosophila > Drosophila colorata. The sequence goes on along the minus strand of JAWNLD010000111.1, from coordinate 52,634 downwards.
TCCATTTACGCACAGTCTTTGCGCGGTCCTGCCGCATAATTGTGCTCAAATTTCCATTTGCTGACTATGGTATTGTCGTCAACATATCCCTGAAATTCTATGCCGTTGTCCGAAAGCTCGTCTATTACCTGACTCAACAGTAAAGCCCACAGCACCACGCTTGCGGACATTCCATGGTAGTACGAGCCCCGAATGTTGTGGTGCTAACTGGTACCTCAGCTATCCTGATCTCTAGAAGTGGCCCTAACCACTTTATTAGGTTTACGTCGACACTCTTTTTTTACACCCTGAACGCATTGAAAATGGGTAAAAAGGAAATAATGGTTTTGTGCAAATGTATGTAACAGGTAGAAGAAGCATCTCCGACCCCATAAAGTATAAATATAAGGCCTGTCCGTCTGTATGAACGCAGCTATCTCAGAAACTACAAAAGCTAGTGACCTAAACTTATCGACTATAGATTCTGCTAAGCCATAGGCAGTAAAATTGTATAATTTTTTTTTTTTGATGTCTTGCTCCGTTTCATTATTATCGATCAAAATCGATTTTTCGTGGAATATCTCGACTATAAGAGATTGCGTCGCCAAATTTGGTCCTCATCCCCATAGCAAACCAGTGAGAACTTTGCATTCGGGTGTAACCGAAAGCGGATTACTCGTTCACAGTGTAATAACAACTAAAACATGTACCCTAGCACAATGTGTATTAATAATAATAATAGTATACAAGTATAAAATACCAAAAAAAAAATGGTACTGTTATGGTACTGTTATGCCACAGTTCAATTTATGTTCAGTATTAAATATATGTATATTTAAGTGTGTATGTATATATATACTTCAGAGAGAATGCAAATAATTAAAAATAATAATTTTAGCTGCATTTTATACTGCACCACTGCCATACTAGTTGAGTGCTTGCGATTTCTTCAAGGGCAGACTCTGTCGGTCTGCTGGTTCGATAAGATTGTCCACTATCATTTATAAAATAAAATAAAGAATTGAAAGGATTTAGATTATAAGGCGGACGCCATACTACCTACATTTCCTACCTTAGGGATAACAATTAAGAGTGTTTTAGTTAATAGCTTCCAGCTAGGAAATATTCTTAACCCAGTTACATCCTTCATACACACAAAAACGCACGCGTCAAGCTGCTCACTTTACTCAGCGGCTGTACTTGGAAGCACTACGGAAAATCAAATCTTGAAAATTACCTTTACGAAGTAAATGAAATGTACATACAAACCAAAGCGCAAGTCTGTTGTACTTGAATTGCCTTATCATACTTGTTCGGTTCAGCAGCAGCTTATTCGTAATAAATTCAATTATTTAATTTCTAACATATATAAATTAACGTAACGAACTATTCCTGATTTGAAGTTGCTTATTATATAGATATGTAAGTAACATATGTAAAATGTAAACTCGGCTTCGGCAACGCTCTCTCTATCACTGTTGTCTGCCGCTGTGCAAGCACTGTTGCAGGACTGGGTATTGAGATAGCCGTCGGTCGTAGTTAGTCGTCGCTTTGTTCGAAGCCACAGCTACATATGCATAAGAGTGCATAAATTCTTAAATAAACATTTTTATAACGTTGCTGCTAAATTCGGACTTTGCGTTTTGTTTGCGCAGGGCTTAGATAGTGAATCACCATACAGCTGTTAAAAAAAGCTTAGTAGCTCAATATTTGGAGGCGCCGGTGAGATACTGACATTACTAAATTTATATATATAATAAATTCATAATTCGCGAGTATTTAAGTGCCGTTCATTCCTTGCCAACTGCAAGTGTGATTGCTTGACTTCTCATTTTCTTCTTTCGTCGCGCTGTTCGAGAGTGGTGCGTTGACCTTTGTGCAGCGGTACGAACAAAGGCACATACTATGTGTATAATCACCGTACTTTCAGCAAAGGGCTATTGTTCGTGCGTTTCTTTCACTCCCGCGTTCGTTAATTGCGCTTGCGGTTCAAGCTTGTTGAGTTGAAAGCGATATTTATGCGTTTGACATTAAATCATGCTCAGTGTCAAAGAAAGTACAGTGCCGGCTAAAAATAGTGTACAACTGATAAGGTGCATCTTTTTAAACGTAAAGCCAAATCAATACACACAAGTGCGCGAAGGCTTAATGCTTCTTTAAATGAAGAAAGGATCAGAAGATTTCGCTCAACTGAGCTTATGGTTCGTTTGGAGTTGCTTGAGCAAACGGAATAATCGTTTAATCTAGCCAACAATGGTTGGAGGAGCTAGATTATTCTGAGATTGGCAGCCAGTTACGGGATGATTTTGATGTTCTAGTGCTCTTAACGAAGTCTCGACTGAGAGTGCAAATTAAAAATCGAAAGTCGCAGATACCGCCCTCGTCAACTATGTGTCATGTTACATATAGCAAGCTGATATTAGTGCAAATGATCTGATACATAGACTTCGTCTGCCGAACTCAAATTACCCACATTTTCTGGTGGATACTCGGATAACGTCAACTTCTTCCCCATGTTCAACTCGGTCATCGACATGATCCGATTTATAAATTGAAAACTGCAGCATCTACGCTGCCGCTTATCTGGCTCGGCATGGGATTCAGTTCGATCGTTGGAAATTTTCAGTGCTAATTATCGTGTAGCTCTGGATATTTTAAGTAAGCGCTTTAATAATTAACGTCTTGATTTCCGGGCACACATCAAAGAGAATTTTGGGCTCAAGAGAGTGGACGTCTGCTACGAAACTTCGTGAACTCTCAGACAAGGTCAACTATCATATACAAGCATTGCATAGCTTGGGATTTGGATTTGGAGCAAATCGCATGATTGTTTATATGCTGCTGCAGAAGTTGGATGCTGCAAGTAAGACCAGCTGAGAGGAGAGTACATCGGTTGACCAAATACCATCTGTTGAGGAGTTTTTTGCATATTTGGATAAGCGCAGTCAAAAATTTGAAAATGTTCAACACGCTATGGCTTATCATACGCCAAACCCTCAGATCAGAATAACTAATGTGAATACTAATCTCAGTAGAAAGGCTTTTGTTGCAGCTCAAACTGACCCAAATGGCTATTTATTTTGAAATGCTACCAGCAATGGACCGTATTCATGCAGTAGGTTTGGAAATTTGATGCATTAGAAAGGGACATCAAACGCGTACATGCAATGGAGGCCATTGCCGAGTTTGCGGCGCAAAGCATCACACTCTGCTGCACTTTGATGCATCGCACTTTGATGCATCGCAGTCAGCAGTTCCAAACTCAATGACTGGCTTGACAGAACCTCAAACTTCTGCATCTGTAGCATTGCCCTTGAATGACAAAACACCTGTAGAGTCATCGCATTCTTCCGCCTCTCTTGCTGCCCAGCGTCTTCAGTCTGATGTTATGCTCTTGGCTACCGCTATCGTTCTGGTAAAAAACTTGAACTTCAGCTACTGTCTCAGATTTTGGAGATACAATCATTTCTACAGACGGATCTACAGTTGACATTTTCATGCAGCCTAGAATTTCGGAATATTCTACTGCCTTAGATCTTCTCATTTGGGTGGATTTATTCTATGAGCTTCTGTGTGTTGGGCAAATCAAGCTGTTGCCAGGATTGCCACTTCTACAGAAGACTCGACTTGGTCTCCGGTGGAGCTCAATGGCAAAGTAATGTAGTATTCTTAGCAGCTCGCAGAGCGTCTGAAGATGACGCTATTCACACGGACATTAATCTTGACGAGTTGGTTCGTCGATATTTGTTAATTGATAGCTGTGATAAATCGTTGGTCTAGGCTAGTAAAGAGCAAATGGCAGTGCGAAGAGCATTAGGTCTGTTAGGAGAGTCTTATACTTAAGTATATCGGCAATTTCTCAGTCTTGAACGCAAATTATTGCAGCAACCGTATCTTGAGAAGCAATATTCTGCATATATCGGAAGAAGATAAGGAGAACAATTTGAGATTTGATGATGGTAGCGATATTACCAAAACTCTTGGTCTGGCTGGGGATCCTGTCTCCGACCGGCTGCTGTTTTCATTGTCGCCCATAGCAGCCCATTCCAAGGCTTTCCGTTTTGTCCACAATTGCTCGGTTTTATGATCCACTCGGTTTGCTAGGACCAGTTATTGCCAAGGTTAAGATATTTCCGCAACAGCTTTGCAATGAAAAGGCGACATGGGATGAGAGCTTGCCCTTCGTGCGGAGCACGGCTTGGAAGAAGCTATGTATTAGTTTCCATATCGTTGGTCGTCATGTCCTACGACACTGAACCCTGCCGACATGCATTCTAGAGGTGTTCGTGGCCCATCGTATCTTACGATCAATCGCGACGATTGGCCTGCTTCTTGTCTTTCAGACAAACCCACTCTTTAATTGCAAATATGCTATATACATTTGCATATATATTTAAATTTATAAGGGGCATAGGACACCACGATGTCACAGTTCCAGATATGCATCATGGCACTCAAAAATCAAAATCAAATCTTGAAAATTACCTTTACGAAGTAAATGAAATGTACATACAAACCAAAGCGCAAGTCTGTTGTACTTGAATTGCCTTATCATACTTGTTCGGTTCAGCAGCAGCTTATTCGTAATAAATTCAATTATTTAATTTCTAACATATATAAATTAACGTAACGAACTATTCCTGATTTGAAGTTGCTTATTATATAGATATGTAAGTAACATATGTAAAATGTAAACTCGGCTTCGGCAACGCTCTCTCTATCACTGTTGTCTGCCGCTGTGCAAGCACTGTTGCAGGACTGGGTATTGAGATAGCCGTCGGTCGTAGTTAGTCGTCGCTTTGTTCGAAGCCACAGCTACATATGCATAAGAGTGCATAAATTCTTAAATAAACATTTTTATAACGTTGCTGCTAAATTCGGACTTTGCGTTTTGTTTGCGCAGGGCTTAGATAGTGAATCACCATACAGCTGTTAAAAAAAGCTTAGTAGCTCAATATTTGGAGGCGCCGGTGAGATACTGACATTACTAAATTTATATATATAATAAATTCATAATTCGCGAGTATTTAAGTGCCGTTCATTCCTTGCCAACTGCAAGTGTGATTGCTTGACTTCTCATTTTCTTCTTTCGTCGCGCTGTTCGAGAGTGGTGCGTTGACCTTTGTGCAGCGGTACGAACAAAGGCACATACTATGTGTATAATCACCGTACTTTCAGCAAAGGGCTATTGTTCGTGCGTTTCTTTCACTCCCGCGTTCGTTAATTGCGCTTGCGGTTCAAGCTTGTTGAGTTGAAAGCGATATTTATGCGTTTGACATTAAATCATGCTCAGTGTCAAAGAAAGTACAGTGCCGGCTAAAAATAGTGTACAACTGATAAGGCACTCAACTTCTCCTGCGAGCAGTCCAGCTAGCAAACTTATGAGACGATATAAAGGAGCTACGACTGCATGGCCTTGTTAAGAAATCAAGCTCTATTGCTTCTCTGTCACCATTTATAGATGATTTTGGACTCGTTCGCGTTGTTGGTCGGCTAGGCAACTCATCGCTTGCATATGATGCTCAACATCCGATTATCTTGCCACGTCTTCATCCAATCACGTATGCAATTGCACTGCGTGCGTTGTTGGCTAAAATTCGGTTACGGTATTGGCCAATTGTAGGTCTAAAAACTGTTACCAAGGCTGTAGGCCGATGTGTTACATTCTTCAGATCCCAGCTGAAATTTATGGAGCCGATAATGGGAAATCTACCGAAGGAAAGATTGAAAACAATTCGAGAGCTTCCCGTCACTGGAGTTTATTATTGTGGTCCCTATGTCTACAAGTCGAAAGTTCATACCTAACGGCCCATTAAGTCGTACATAGCTTTATTCATTTGTTGCATAATTAAAGCAGTACATTTGGAACTTGTTAAGGATTTGTCCACTGCATCATTTCTGAGTGCCCTGATATGGCTTACAGCTACTTGTGGACGGCCCAGTCAAATCTGGTCCGACAACGCAACAAACTTTGTCGGTGCCAAGAACGAACTCTTGGAATTGGAGCGGCTTTTACAATCTGATTTATTTTCCCCTCGCTCTCCGCATTTCAAAGGATAATGGGAAGCAGCAGTAAAGACGGCAAAGCATAATTTCTATCGCTCCGATGGCCGGTCTTTGCTCAGCTTCGATGAACTTCGCACACTTTTCTGCTAGATTTCGGCCATCATTAATTATCGAGCACTACTCTCACTTTCAGAGAATCCTGAAGATTTAGATGTGTTGACAGCCGTCATCAAGCCCGATTTCAAGCATAATTATAATCGTCTGGATGGCTGGCACGAGGAGTATCTGACTTCTTTAACTTCTCTTCACTACGGCTAAGTTCCGCCTGCCTTCGAAGCCATTAGCCGTAAATGACATGGTGCTCATTAAGGATGAAAACATGCCTCCCATGCGCTGGCCACTAGCAAGAGTGGTATCTCTGATCCCTGGCGGTGATGGTGTCCATCGAGTTGCGGATCTCAAACCGGCACCTGGAGGGCCATCAACAAGCCTCGCCTGCTGCCCATCAATGAATTAGTTGAAAGACAGGCTTCCAACTGGGGAAGTATGATCTGTTCAGCAGCAGCTTATTCGTCATAAATTCAATTATTTCATTTCTAAGATATATCATGTATGTAAATAACATATGTAAAATGAAAACTCAACTTCGGCAACGCTCTCTCTATCACTGTTGCTTGTCGCTCTGCAAGCACTGTTGCACGACTGGGTATTGAGCTAGCCGTCGGTCGTAGTTAGTCATCGCTGAACTATTAGCACCACCGCCTACTACCGCTCCCGCAAATTGCGAAAATCTCTGTCCCGCAGTTTTAAAACTAGAAAAACCAAATTTTAAAGGTAGATTACTCATCGCCTATTTTAAAGGCCTTAAAAAAGAATTCTGCATACGCCCACGGGGAGCGTGGCATTTCGATAGAATCGATAATCACTTTTATAGCTAGAGACATACATTTTTTTAAAAGAGATTACTAATGACCTTCTCAAAAGATCTCACAAGAAATGTTTTGGATACGTCCACTGGGGGCGTGACAAATCCATAATATCCTTATATCTTGGGGCGGGTAAGCCGCAAAAATTAATTACTCCGACAAATTTGGTGGACTCCTCTAAATATAGTGCCAAAAAATTTCGGCTACGCCCTCTTCCGCCACCACATATTACAATTATCGACATTTTTCCAAAATAACAATAGAAATTAAGACCGTGAACGAGTCAGTTCGCCCGGCTGCAACATTCTTACTTTTTTATACCCTGAACCCATTGAAAATGAGTAAAAAGGGTATAATGGTTTTGTGCAAATGTATGTAATAGGCAAATGAAAGCATGTCCGAATCCATAAAGTATATATATTCTTAATCAGAGCGGCGAGCTGGGTCCGTCCGTCAGTCCCTCTGTATGAACGCAGTGCTCTCTGAAACTATAAAAGCTAGAGACCTAAAATTTTTTAAACTATAGATTTTTTGAAACCATACGTAAAACAATATTTTTCTTTTTATACTCGTTCACGAAGTGAAACCAGTATATTTGGCTTGTCCATCCGTCCGTCTGTCCGTATGAACGTAATTTTTTCACCGTTAATGAAGCTAAATGTATACTTGTGTATACCCGCGTCGGATAAAGTATTAAGGGTTTCGGGGTGTGCAATGGCGTGGAAATTCGATTAAATCTATATATCTCGCTAACTTTTAAAGCTAGATGTATAAAATGTATACCGACAGATTGCTGATAACCTCCTCTTAAGATCGAATCAAAACTTTTTTGGCTACGCTCACTACCGCGCCCACAATGTCCAAAACTCGAAATGTGCACAACATAATGATGCCAGTACAACATAATGTCGCCATCTATTGCATATTTCAGGTAATTAGTTTTCTTTAGTTTTGACTGCTTACAGATTCTGACTGCTACAATTCTTACAATTCCTAGAATTTGTAACATACATTTCATTAAGCTCCTCGGCATTCATACACACAACAACTAAGCCGAACTTAGTAAAATTCGGCCAATTTGTAATATATACTCACATAAAAACAAATTATTATATTTGCGTACAAATTTAAGTACGCTGTAGTTGTGAAATTTCTTGCAAAAATTGCACATAACAGCATTGATTTGAACTTGGAATAGAGGTGTGTTAAGTTTGACCAAAAAAAAAACAAGTAAGATGGCTCTAGTCGAGTGTGCCCGACTAGGAGATACCCTGAACCCAGCGGCGAGCTGTTAAATACATTTAAACCTATTTCCATTCATACACACATTCACAAAGTCACACATACACATACACACAAACGCTCGCAGCAAACAGCGTAACTTACACATCGGCTGCGCTTGCCCCACTATGGAAAATTTATTCTTGAATAACTTCAAAACTAAGAGTGTGATCCTTATGAAATTTTCGGTACTTAATAAGAGCATCCAAATCTATGTACAAACCAAAAAAGCAGTCTGTAATATTTTATTTGGGGGCAGGTATCCAAAACCCAAAATCTGCGTATCCTTTACGAGAACGTATTAAAACAAATTTGGTGGCTCTATCTATTAAAGTCTCCGAGATATGCCAAGAAAATCAAGAGTTAAAATCTATTTTTATCGATTATAACGAAGCAGAGCAAGATATCGAAAAAAACGATAAACTTGTACTGCGTATTGATTAGAGAATCTATAGCCGAAAAGTTTTGGTATCTAGCTTTTGAAGTGTCCGAGATCACTGCGTTCATACAGATGGGCGGACGGACAGCTCGTCGTTCCGATCAAGAATATATATACTTTATAGGGTCGGAGGTGCTTCCTTCTGCCTTTTACATACATTTGCACTAAACCATTATATCCTTTTTACCCATTTTTAATGGGTTCAGGGTATAACATATAGTAGGGCATTTGGGTGCACAGAAGTGGGAGATTTTTGCGTAAAGTGTAAGAACAAAAACGGCAAGGTAGAGAGCTATTGAAAATACAATATATAGAACATTCATGTATCTTTCATGGTTTGGAAACTGTCTATTTTAACGGATTTTTAGCGCATTCCAGCCAAACTAGCGGATTTTTCCAAAAATCGTAGAACAAACCTTTCTTGGATGGTAGGGAACAATCCCACAAAGTTCCATAAAGCCATCCATAAATTAACATTAACTTTTCGAAAACACACAAAAAATGTATTTTCTTAATAACAATTGAACGAGATGTCGGATTTGAATAGATGAGATACCATTCGACGCGTATTCGCATCACAAATTTGTAGATGCCTAAACGAATTTCTTAAAGCCCCCAGCTACCCCATCAGCTCCAAAATTTAAGTTTTTTGCGAATCGTTTACTATATATCTCATGGACCAGATGAGCTATCACATGTTGTTCTATGTTTTCTTCTAATTTTAACAATACCTTGCGATCGGTATATCACTCGATCTGATCGGGCTATCGTAGCAAAACTTCAGAAGTTCCCGTATATATTGCTAGCCGCTTCGTCATGCTTCACCCCTAGCGGAGACTATCGTCCGCAGTGATAAATCCAGATAAGACTACCATTGATTTACTTATACCAATCAAAATTGGGAACTTGACTATACCGCTCCCCACGGATGTCAAGTATCTGGGAGTCATTCGTAACCAAAGAATAAAATTGAAGCCACTGAGCAGGTTATCAAAAAAGCCACTATAGATGAACCGTAGAGTCCTGTAAAATGTGGGGCTTGTCTCTAAAAATTAGAATGTGGAAAAATGAACTCTCGAATAACTTCTAACAAAGAATATGCTAGAGCATTCAAATCTATGTACAAACTGAAATGCAAAGTTGGAGCTCTTGAATTGGCTCTTTTTTTTTTTTTTTTTTTTATTTGGGTCTCCTTATGCTTTACGAAAACATAACTATCAAATTTAGTGACTCTAGCGTTTATTGTCTCCGAGATATGCTACGAAAACCAAGTTAGAAAATCGATATCAATGAAATATATAAAAAAAAAAGTCAAAATTTGTTCTCCGTATGGTATAACAAAGTCGAGAAGTTCAAGTCTCTAGCTCCGGTAGTTTCGGAGAACGCTGTAATCGTACAGACGGGCAAACGATCGGACGGACATAAGGACATCGACTCAACTAGTTGTCCTGATTAAGAAAATAAGTTATCGACATGGCGAGTATTTTAGTAGTTAAATTAATATGGATTAGTAGATGGCAGTCGGTTTGACTTGCCAAATAATAAACTCAAACTTTTACGGGAGCCGTTGAAATTTACAAACTTGGTGCCGTTTATGAGGGCAGGAAGTACGTGCCGATGATGTTATTGTCAAGTCCGTTGGCCGTTGCCGTTAACAGGTAATCACAGCCAATCGCCTCCCTGCAGATCGCGATGTTAGTGAATCCGCTACATAAGTTGACCGCGGAATTTTATTATTGCACTCGGCCACGATGTTTTCTGGTTATTTCGCCGTTATCTGCCTACAAATATACATAGCTTTATGAAATTTTATGATAAAGTGAATTATGTCATTACTCTCCTAAATTTTAACGGTAGCTACATTCATTAATTAATTTCACTAATACCAGTGAAGTTCATATCCAGTAGTACTTTTAAATCACCGTTCATCAATTATTGTAGGATTCACTAGATTTATATTGGGCAACGTGATCGCTATCATTACATTCTCTAGTTCCAGTGTCAGTATTATATTTCTTGCCAAAATTGTTTAAAATAGATGGGAAGTATCGACTTCCTCTTTTTTCGTGACTTTTAAGATTTCAAGTACAGTGTTGGTCGGAGCATTGATCTGTTCTTGCGTTTTTTTATTTATAACTATTTGTCTATTATTTTCCCAAATCAGTTAAGCTTCTGTTAGTCGAGGCTCTTGAAGGTCGTCGTAATCAGGTATTCACTTGCAATCATTTTCAAAGAAGCGCCTAAAATATTTATGCTCCTAAAACATAAACAAAGTGTCGTGGGTCTGCTTCCAATAGTTTCCTCATGTGTGATTGCAGGTCTTTCATAGCTGTTATCTCCTGTAAAAACCTTAGATAGTTAGTTTCTTCCCAAACTACTGCGTCAAATATGGGGATGTATTTTGATTGAGTGTAGTGCAACACATAACAAAAGCAAATGAAAAAGTAGAAAATTACGTTATACTTTAAAATGAAGTAAGAGTACTATTTTACAGTAATATAAGGAAAATATCTGAAAAATGTTGTTTTTATACCATAAAAACCCATTGAAAATGGATAAAAAGGGTATGATGGTTTTGTGCAAATGTATGTAACAGGCAGATTATATATATTCTTGATCAGCATCACTAGCCGAGTCGATCTAGCCATGTCCGTCCGTCTGTCCGTCCGTCTGTTCGTCTGTCCGACCGTCTGTATGAATTTCAGAGACTACAAGGGCTAGAGAGCTGAGCTTAGACTTTTTAGATTCGTATATACCCATTGAGTAATAAAATACAGAGCGGAATTTTGGATCTCGAGCTTTTGCTCAAAATACTTTCTGAGCGACGATGAGGTTCCAAACACAAAATGGAAACGCAACGCCCAGTTGTCTATGCGCGCATTTTCTGTTGCTGTGCCTTGCAAAGTCACAAACATACGTCTTCTTTTTCTTGGCTTGGTTTCTACTTGCAGCAGGCCGGCCAAATTTTATAATTTTTCAGTTTTAGACGACCAGCACACCCTTTCCCTATGTAGGCTATTTTAACTTTTCCTTAGTGCTGCTAGTACTGAATCAAAAACTTCTAAATAAAATAGTATACCAATGTGAAGGGAAAATGTTAGTTCCTATTTGTATCATTACAATTGGAACTATTATTTAAAATATGTCTTGCATAGACATTTCATATATTAATTACATAAATAAAAGTAATTATGCTTCGACGCGCCTAAAAAATACACACATTGCCGAGCCAATGCAAAAGTATTTGTGTGCTCAGCCCTTTAACATGCATGAAAACCTGAAGGTTGCAACTTCTTTTCAACACGCGACGTCACAACTGAAGTTTCAGTGCTAGTGTGCAATTTTTGCATACCGAAAAGAAGCCGATGTGACGTCACGTCGTCGCGCCGAATTAGAGATCATTTGATTTTCTTAACTATGCTACTCAGGCAGGCAAAAGTTCTAGCTTCTGACGCCTCGCCTCGCTTAAGCAACAAGAACACCACTGCGCCAAAGAATAAACACAGACGTCTTCTTTTCGTCGTGGGCTGGGGCCTATGATCTGCACTCTTCTTTGCTTTTTCTTCGAAGATGCCCACGAACGCATATATGCACAGAAACCTCGATCAAAACAGAATAGAGGTATGGTAAATTTGCCTGTGTCTGACTTTGCGTTTGAGGACTAACCGCATCGCATGCTCATAAAGTGTTAACGGTAATAATTCATTATTATTTCATTACGCAATAACGTATGGCATTGAGTAATAAAATACAGAGCGGAATTTTGGATCTCGAGCTTTTGCTCAAAATACTTTCTGAGCGACGATGAGGTTCCAAACACAAAATGGAAACGCAACGCCCAGTTGTCTATGCGCGCATTTTCTGTTGCTGTGCCTTGCAAAGTCACAAACATACGTCTTCTTTTTCTTGGCTTGGTTTCTACTTGCAGCAGGCCGGCCAAATTTTATAATTTTTCAGTTTTAGACGACCAGCACACCCTTTCCCTATGTAGGCTATTTTAACTTTTCCTTAGTGCTGCTAGTACTGAATCAAAAACTTCTAAATAAAATAGTATACCAATGTGAAGGGAAAATGTTAGTTCCTATTTGTATCATTACAATTGGAACTATTATTTAAAATATGTCTTGCATAGACATTTCATATATTAATTACATAAATAAAAGTAATTATGCTTCGACGCGCCTAAAAAATACACACATTGCCGAGCCAATGCAAAAGTATTTGTGTGCTCAGCCCTTTAACATGCATGAAAACCTGAAGGTTGCAACTTCTTTTCAACACGCGACGTCACAACTGAAGTTTCAGTGCTAGTGTGCAATTTTTGCATACCGAAAAGAAGCCGATGTGACGTCACGTCGTCGCGCCGAATTAGAGATCATTTGATTTTCTTAACTATGCTACTCAGGCAGGCAAAAGTTCTAGCTTCTGACGCCTCGCCTCGCTTAAGCAACAAGAACACCACTGCGCCAAAGAATGAACACAGACGTCTTCTTTTCGTCGTGGGCTGGGGCCTATGATCTGCACTCTTCTTTGCTTTTTCTTCGAAGATGCCCACGAACGCATATATGCACAGAAACCTCGATCAAAACAGAATAGAGGTATGGTAAATTTGCCTGTGTCTGACTTTGCGTTTGAGGACTAACCGCATCGCATGCTCATAAAGTGTTAACGGTAATAATTCATTATTATTTCATTACGCAATAACGTATGGCATTGAGTAATAAAATACAGAGCGGAATTTTGGATCTCGAGCTTTTGCTCAAAATACTTTCTGAGCGACGATGAGGTTCCAAACACAAAATGGAAACGCAACGCCCAGTTGTCTATGCGCGCATTTTCTGTTGCTGTGCCTTGCAAAGTCACAAACATACGTCTTCTTTTTCTTGGCTTGGTTTCTACTTGCAGCAGGCCGGCCAAATTTTATAATTTTTCAGTTTTAGACGACCAGCACACCCTTTCCCTATGTAGGCTATTTTAACTTTTCCTTAGTGCTGCTAGTACTGAATCAAAAACTTCTAAATAAAATAGTATACCAATGTGAAGGGAAAATGTTAGTTCCTATTTGTATCATTACAATTGGAACTATTATTTAAAATATGTCTTGCATAGACATTTCATATATTAATTACATAAATAAAAGTAATTATGCTTCGACGCGCCTAAAAAATACACACATTGCCGAGCCAATGCAAAAGTATTTGTGTGCTCAGCCCTTTAACATGCATGAAAACCTGAAGGTTGCAACTTCTTTTCAACACGCGACGTCACAACTGAAGTTTCAGTGCTAGTGTGCAATTTTTGCATACCGAAAAGAAGCCGATGTGACGTCACGTCGTCGCGCCGAATTAGAGATCATTTGATTTTCTTAACTATGCTACTCAGGCAGGCAAAAGTTCTAGCTTCTGACGCCTCGCCTCGCTTAAGCAACAACAACAGCACTGCGTCGACGAATGAAGACAGACGACGAAAAAGTTTCTGTCTCTTTTCGTCGTGGGCTGGTGCCTATGATCTGCACTCTTCTTTGCTCTTTGCTGAACCCCGCGCCCCGCGAAGATGCCCACGAACGCATCTATGCACGGAAACTTCGATCAAAACAGAATAGAGTACAATGCAAACAGTTGTTGCTTTCAGAGTTTTGTTGTTGCATCCTATGGTAAATTTGCCTGTGTTTGACTTTGTGTTTGCAGACTAACCGCATCTCATTCTCATAAAGTGTTAACGGTAATAAAAGCTCGGATCCAAAATTCCGCTCCTTATTTTATTACTCAATGGTATATACCATACGGCGCGACGACGTGACGTCACATCGGCTTCTTTTCGGTATGCAAAAATTGCACACTAGCACTGAAACTTCAGTTGTGACGTCGCGTGTTGAAAAGAAGTTGCAACCTTCAGGTTTTCATGCATGTTAAAGGGCTGAGCACACAAATACTTTTGCATTGGCTCGGCAATGTGTGTATTTTTTAGGCGCGTCGAAGCATAATTACTTTTATTTATGTAATTAATATATGAAATGTCTATGCAAGACATATTTTAAATAATAGTTCCAATTGTAATGATACAAATAGGAACTAACATTTTCCCTTCACATTGGTATACTATTTTATTTAGAAGTTTTTGATTCAGTACTAGCAGCACTAAGGAAAAGTTAAAATAGCCTACATAGGGAAAGGGTGTGCTGGTCGTCTAAAACTGAAAAATTATAAAATTTGGCCGGCCTGCTGCAAGTAGAAACCAAGCCAAGAAAAAGAAGACGTATGTTTGTGACATTGCAAGGCACAGCAACAGAATATGCGCGCATAGACAACTGGACGTTGCGTTTCCATTTGGTGTTTGGAACAGCATCGTCGGTCAGAAAGTATTTTGAGCAAAAGCTCGGAATCCAAAATTCCGATCAGTATTTTATTACTCAATGACCACACACAGATCAAGTTTATTTCAAATGATCGATAACTTGCCCAATATTCTTATAGTCAGTGTTTATCGATTTTTTGACCCGGTTTTTTTGGAATAGCTCAGAAACTATAAAAGCAAGAGACACAAAATTTGGTTTTATATGTTCTCGTAAAGAATACGCAGATTATGAATATTTCGGATTTTGGATACGTGCACCCTCGCCCCCATATCAAAAAAACGCAAATCAAATACTACAGACTTGTGCTTTGGTTTGTACATAGATTTGGATGCTCCTATCAAGCACTATTAATTTCATAATGATCATACTCATTAATTCATTTTCCATAGTGGGGCCAAGCGCAGCCGATGTGTAAAACGCTCAGCTTGCTGCGTGCGTTTGTGTGTGTATGTATGTGTGACTCTGTGAATGAGTGTATGAATGCAAAGAGCTTTAAATGTATGTAACGACAGCTCGCCGCTGGGTTCAGGGTATCTCCTAGTCGGGGACACCCAACTAAAGCCATCTTACTTCTTCTTCACGTAAGGTTGTCCTTATGAGAACAGTTGTTCCCAAATCAGGTTATATTTTTTCATCCACGCATAAGGGGGTGAGTTTATTTCTAAGCCTTTTAATGGTCTTTACAAAAAAATTTTCCCCGACTCGATTACTATATTATGTTTAGACTGGTTGTTCTTATCCAACTGCAATTGTTGCGCTTTGTGGATTGTATTATATTGTGCCCTATTGATTTCGATGGTGTCTTTAAACTCTCTTTGCGTTGACAATCACCTGCCCATGCCACCTAAAGTGCTGTGCAGACGCAGAACTTATCCATTGACGTGCTATGTAGTGGTGAAGCGATAACTATATCGACACCATAAAAGTTTTTACACCATGAACCTATTGAAAATGAGTAAAAAGAGTATAATGATTTTGTGCAAATGTATGTAACCGGCAGGAGGTAGCAAATTCGACCCCATAAAGTATATATATTATTGATCAGAACGACGAGCTGAGTCAATTAAGCTATGTCTGTCTGTCTGTCTGTCTGTATGAACGCAGCAATCTCAAAAACTTGAAAAGGTAGACACCTAAACTTTTCGACTATATAAATTCAGTTTATTATGTTCTCGTAAAGTAGACGCAGAACCGGTATATTTCGGATTGTAGATACATCCTCCCATTCGCTTCATATACATCTAAAAAAAAAACAAGTAAGAACGTTGCAGTCGGGCGTAACCGACTGCGCAATATTCGTTCACGGTCTTCATTATTATTGTTATGGTGAACAAATTTAGATTTTTTTTAATTTGGGGGGGAGGAAGTGGGCGTGGCCGAAATTTTTCGAATGTATATTTAAAGAAGATCATCAGAAAACTGCTTACTAAATTTGCCGACTCTACCTCTCAAATTTATAGATTTGGATTTTCGCGGCTTACCCGCCACAAGTCATATAGATATTATCGATTTAACACGCTCACCGTGGGCGTAACCAAAACATTCTTTGTGCGATCATTAGAGGAGCTTTTTAGTAATATGCCTGAACAAATCTATGTCTTTAGCTTTAAAACTGAGGATAAAACATATATTTTACCGAAATTCCACGCCCCCAGTGGGCGTGGGCGGAACAATTTTTAAGAATCTTTAAAGGGGGTGACCAGTAATTTACCTCCAAAATGTGGGGAGTCTAGCTCTTAATATGTGGGAGATATAAGCTTGCGCGATTCGTGGGCGCGGTGGGCTATAGTGGGCGTAGCCGGGATATCAAGGTCTCAATTTTTGGGGAGGTCACCAGCAATCTCTATACCAAATATGGGGGCTTTAGCTTTACAATTGTGTGAAGTATAGACGTGTTACCGAATTGTGCTTTCAGGTATATCCATTTTTGCGATTATGGGGGCGGGAGGGGGCGCTGCCGGAAAATTTATTTGTGATATTTGGGGGAGATTTCCAGTTATATATATTCCAAATATGGTGACTCTAGCTCAAAATTGTGGGAGATATGAGCATTTCCGATTTTTGGGGCGTGGGCGCTGGGGTCGTTTTAGTAGCCGTGGCCGGTATGTCGCATATATCGGTATATATATTTTTTTGAGGAGGTCACAAGCAATCTATGGGAAATATTCACCTTTTATCGATTTGCGATTTGATGTGTTTCGACATGTTATCGATTGCCACCTTCCTGGTGGACAAAGCTCTTAACACATTGTCTGAAGCAGATAACTACCAGTATATTTTAAAAGGTTCAAGTCTCCAACTTCAATAGCGCCGAAAAAAGTTGCGTTCGTCTGGACAGACAGACAGACGGGCAGCATGACGGACATTGCACAAACCCAATATAAAAGTTTCACTTTGTGAAATATTATATAAAAAAGCAATTCAAGTACTACAGAATGGCGCTTTGGTGTGAACACAAGTGAATGCTATCACTGCGGACGGTAGTCTGCGCTAGGGGCGAAACACGACATAGTGTGCAAAAGCGGCAGCAATATATACGCGAACTTTTGAAGTTTTGCTATGATAGTCTGATCAGATCGAGTGATACACCGATCGAAAGGTATCATTTAAACTAAAAGAAAAACATATCACATAATGTGATAGACATCTGGTTCATGAAAAAAATAGCTGTAAGCGATTACAGGCATTACAAAATTTATGCTTCGAATACGCGTCGAATGGTATCTCACATATTCAAATTCGATAACTCGTTCAATAGTTATTAAGCAAATAAATTTGATGTGTTTTCGAAAAGTTTATGGCAATTTCAGTATAAATTTTCGCGTATGATAGCGATGAGATGAAATTTATGGGCTTGTTCCCTATCATGAACCAAGAAACTTTTCACTTTAAAACAAGTAAGATAGCTCTAGTTCCCGACAAGGAGATACCCTGAACCCAGCGGAGAGCTGTTAAATACATTTAAACCTCTTTTTCACATAAAAAATAAGTAAGATGGCTCTAGTCGGGAGTTCCCGACTAGTTAAGTTAGGTGAAAAAAATATATTAATAGCTTTACTTCGAAACAGTGCTGTGCCAAAACTTTTTTACAATATAAAAAAAAATTATACCTACATCTTGTTCCAATTAGCCCAGATCCATGTGTGTGAATTATGCATGCATAAGTATGATATGGTAGGTAAGTATGTGTTATGCACAACATTGCGAGCTGTGCCTGCCGATAAACGAATTTTGTAAGTTTTCTTGCGCCGACCGACTACATTTATATTTACATATATTTCTTAATGAAGTTGGGTCGGTACAAAATCTGCATCTGCTAAAGTCATTGTTAAATATTGCAATACATTGAAGTGATTAGGGTTTTACCGACAATGCCTCTGTAAAGAGAACAAATGCATGTAAATATAAATTAGGGAAATTCGCGGTCGGCACAAGAAATCTAACAAAACTATTTTTCCGCCAGCCAAAGTCAGCAACGCATTTGCCGAGCCGAGTACTGTCTATATTTAGCATTTTACGCTTTTCTAGTTGTGAGAGCGCAAGGGTACCTATTTCTTTTTGATTCTTTGTCCGAACCCAGCTGCGAGCTGTCGTTGCATGCATCTCAAAATCACACTTACGCAAGCATACATTCTCACTCAAACGGACGCCTCAAGCTGAGGAGTTCACTCAGCGGCTGTGGACTTTCCATATTGACTAGACTTATCCATATCGTTCAAAAATACTGTTTTTGCACAAAAAATCTTTTTATACTCGTTCACGAAGTAAAACTAGTATATTGGGTTTGTGCAATGTCCGTCATGCTGTCCGTCCGGCTGTCGGGAAGAACGCAACTTTTTTCGGCGCTATTGAAGCTAGAGAGTTGTAGTACGCCTACTAAAACGCCCCTCAGAGCCCGCGCCGTAAAAAAAAACGGAAATGCTCATATCTCCCACAGTTTTCGAGCAAGAGTCACCATATTTAGAATATATTTTACTGGAAAATTTTTCTGCCAAGCCCCCTTCCGCCACCGTAATCGCAAAAACCGATATAACTGAAAGCACAATTTGTAAAGCTCAGCCACAAAATTTTGTATTTAAAAAAATTGCTGGTGAACTCACCAAAAATTGAGACCTTAATATCCCGGTAACGCCCAATAGAATGCCCACCAGCCATCCTGCACCACAAATCTCGCAAGCCTATATTTCCCACAGTGTTAGAGGTAGAGTCCCCAAATTTGGATGGCAGATTTCTGGTCACCCCATTTAAAGATCGGGGACGTAGCATTTCGATAATATCGATGTATCTCCCTCAGTTTGATGGCTAAAGACATACATTTTTTTGGAAAAATTACTAATGACCTCCTCTAAAGATCGCACAAAAATGATTTGGATACGCTCACTGGGGACGTGGCTAATCCATAAAAACCGTCTTTTTTGTGGCTGGTAAGAAGCAAAAATCTATATCTCCCACAGTAAGCAGTTTTATTTAGAGCCGAAAATTTTGTCTCACAAATTACAAAAATTAAAATTTTTCCAAAGTAACAATAATAACTTAGATCGTGAATTAAAAGGCTGCTAATCTTTCTAATATATGACCAAAATCTTAAATTTAATTTTTAGTATTTAATTCAACTCAATGTAGAGATGTTTTTTTTATAAATTTTAGCAAGCCAAGATAATTGTTCTTTTGATTTAATAAAACACATTTTAAAATATAACTTTTTTGTTTTAGGTGCCGCGGGCGTACTTGTTGGCCACCCTTTTGACACAGTAAAAGTTCACTTGCAAACGGATGATCCAAAGAACCCAAAATATAAAGGAACACTTCACTGTTTGAAAACAATAATGTTCATGGATAATATTCGGGGACTATATCGGGGAATTAGCAGCCCAATAATGGGAATCGGCTTAGTGAACGCAATTGTATTTGGAGTTTATGGTAACGTGCAGAGATTGTCTGACAACCCAAATTCATTACTGTCACACTGTTGCGCTGGTGTCACTGCTGGAATAGCACAGAGCTTTGTATGTGCTCCTATGGAGTTGGCAAAAACACGACTTCAATTGTCGACACATATTGACAGCAACCACAAATTTAAAGGGCCCATTGATTGTCTGCTATACATACAACGAACAGAAGGTTTTAAAGGGACTTTTAAAGGACTTACAGCTACCGTGCTAAGAGATATGCCAGGTGATAAAAACCAAAAACCTTACTCACCTCATAATAAATAAAAAAAAAAAAACTTTTTTTTGCAAGGTTTTGCCGCCTACTTCGTATCTTACGAATTTTTAATGCAAGTTAAAGAAAGGCCCAACGTGCCCTATATGCTTCTTGCAGGAGGCTGTGCAGGAATGGCCTCATGGTTAGCTTGCTATCCTATTGATGTCATCAAAACACATATGCAAGCAGATGCCCTTGGACAACATGCTAAGTATATTGGCTTCGTCGATTGTGCAATAAAAAACTATAAATATGAAGGAATCAAGTTTTTTTTCCGCGGACTAAACTCAACATTATTAAGAGCATTTCCAATGAATGCAGCATGCTTTTTTGTAGTTGGATGGGTATTAGATTTTTGTAAGAAAAATGGAATCGATATGGTTGTACATTCAAAAGAATCCCTTAATATAGTTAATTTGGAGAACTGGACTCAAGCGTACTTACAACACGAGTTGAAAACAGATGACGAATTAGTACGAAAAATAATTTCAGAGAACGGAATAGAATTACGTGAATCCTCACATGAAGACCTTAATGGAAATTTTAAAGATTATTACCACATTGACAAAATATACGAAAGCAAAATCCGAAGCTCGCAGTTAAATATAAAAAATACTTCAAATCAATCATAATTATACTTACATTATAATTAAATAATAAACGAAAGCGCATTAAATATATGTTGTTTGTATTTAGCAATAATAATCAAAATTACTGGTCTTAGTAGAGTACGATTTTACACTTAAATTATTAGTATACCCTGAACCCATTGAAAACAGGTTAAAATGGTATTTTGTGCAAATCTATGTAACAGGCAGAATAAGGCATCAGCGATATCATAAAGTGTATATATTCTTCACCAGCGACACAACAAGGGCTAGAGAGCTGAACTTGGACTTTTTAGATTCGTATATACCATACGCAGATCAAGTTCATCTCAACTGATCGATAACTTGCCCAGTTTTCTTGTCAGTGTTTAACGGTCTATTGACCCAGTTTTTGAGCCTATCTCATAAACTAAAAGAGCTAGAGCCATTAAATGTTATATATGTTCTCGTAAACGATACGCAGATTATGAATATTTCCGATTTTGGATGCCTCCCCCATTCGCCCCGATATAAAGAAAATTAAAAAAAAACCGCAAATCAAGTATTACAGACTTGCGCTTTGATTTGTACACAGATTTTAATGATCTTGTTATGTCCTTAAATTTCATAACGATCCTATTCTTAGTTTAGAAGTTATTTAGGAATTATCTTCGCATAGTGGGGGCCAAGCGCAGCTGCTTGAGCATATCTCAGAAACTATAAGAGCCAGAGGCTCCAAATTTAGTTTAATAGGCTGCTCCTGAATACATAAATGGACTATAGTACAATAAGAGTGCATTAAACAAAACAAAATTCATCCAACTCGGTTAAAAAACACAGGAGTTATTAAAGAAAATGTATTTGTATATTGGCAAACTACGTGGTGGCAAGCGCTAACGCTGACATTTTCTGCACACGTGTGCACACGTACATACATACATATGTACTCATATGCACATTCTTATGGGTGAGGTCATTTTCGAATTCTCAGGCGATTGTTTGTGTATGTGTGTGTTTCTAACCTCAGATTTGGACAGAGGTAATCAAAATTTATTTGTTAAACTTAATACACTTATGGTTCCAAGTTCAACTTAATCGGATATCGGCGATTTGAAATATTCTGGAGCAACAAAATGGGGAAAAATTTGTAAATGGCATGCACACTCTCAAAAAGTCTTTGCAGATTAATTGCAACCAACATTTGAACGATATAGTTGTAGTTTAATATTTTCTGAAAATTTTTCGAGAAATTTCACAACTAAGGCATATTAAATTTTGACTGCAAATATTAAAAGCGAGTGCGAAGCGCGACTATTAATTTAGTGCGGCTGTGGTGTCGTGTGTATAAATGCAGAGGGGTTTAATTAAATGCATGTAATGACAGCTCGCCGCTGGGTTCAGGGTATCTCCTAGTCGTGCACTCCCAACTAGAGCCATCTTAGGTGTTAATATCAGTACTTTATTGTTTTAATTCAGCTTATCGATATGTTATAACTTTTATACCCTCTTTCTATTAAAAATGGTTAAGCAAGTTTATCAATTCATTTTGATATCTTCCCCCATATCCTTAAATAGACAATTGAAATTTGAAATATTAAAATCATATAATGTCGAGATCGGCTGCAGGGTAAAATGGACTTAGCTAGTTGACCTGATCTAGAATATATCCGTTGTGCGATTGGAGATGCTTTTATCTGTCTGTTAAATACATTTACACAAAACCATAATACCCTTGCAGAAATATTTTCAATGGGTACAAGGGTACAAAGTATAAGATGAAGAGGCTTTAATGAAAGATATATCCAACATGTTTACGTGGTTATGAAGTCTCTTAGTGTACCGACTTCTATATCGGTTAATTTGCTGCATTTCATACGGCACGGCATACTAAGGTACAGCACGGTGCTCCGGATACTTCTTTCAGAACAGCGTATGCAGCACGTGATCACACTTAACCCAATACCTTCCCACCCAATATTTTTGCCCCAGGCTATGAGAGCGTTAGATGAAGTTGCTAAATGACTTCAATAACCAGTTTATTTTTCCCGTTTGCACCTACATGCCGCTGGCAACACTTGCATGTTTTTGAGCTAAGTTAGCTTGATGTCTAAGGAAAGAACAGGTAGCGAACATGGTTGTACGGAAATATAGTTACTTCAAAGGTCGATTGGTTGCCTTTCAAGATACGACTGCCTTGATAATGGTTACGTGAAAGGCTGATCGGTTGCCTTTCAAGGTACGACTTGCTAGCTTTGTTAGACTTTTGTAAGATTTTTTAGCAACTACGACTTCTTTGTCGTGTACAATAAGGATAAAAGCAAAACCGTTTGGGTTTCGTAGTTTCATTTGCTTAATCTTTATTGGTACGGGCATACAGATCAAAGCTTATTATCTACTAACTTAGTATTAAAGAAGTTTTCTTAAAGCTTGGGGCTAAAAGCTCCAAGTTAATGCTTAGCTGACATGTGCGTTGTGTTTCGGGACGAGCATGCACGCACACTGTGAGGGTGCGAATAATTCTTGCAGTATGTGTGGTTTAAAAGGTCTGCACAATTTTAGTGACGTGCCTGTAAAGCTTTTATCGAAGCTAGTTACAAGTTACGAGTGGATAGTTACTGCAGTTGCGCAGCTGATGCAGCTTAAGAGAGCTTTTGGTCTGTCAAATGCTTGCTTTTTCTAGCCTAGTTAGAGTTTCGCTCTGCGCAAGCGTTCCAATCAAAAGAAAGCTCTGCCGAAAGGTCGCCAGTTTGCTGCTCTGCTTAGGTAATTATTAGTGAAGTCGTGTGGGGAGAAAAGAATATTTATCTTTTCCCTTTCTTAGCATACGTTCACACAATTACTTTTCGCTTGCTCGGATCGACTTCTTCTGTCCTTTACAAAAGATATTCATTTCGTTGGACAAAGTCATAATTTATGGTTTCACATAACCAAGATTGTGAGCGCGTTTGGTGGTGCCGGCTGTGGGCAGGTTGTGGTTGGAAACCATATATTGGGACAACCACGATCTCCGGCTAAGCCCCGCAGCTGCGAGCTCCTGCACCACACCGGTGGCCGTGCATTTCGCGGATGCCTTAGAAGTGTGCGCCACAAGCTCTACGCCGGTGCAGAACCACGCCCATGCCGTAGTACCACCCACACGCTGCACTGCCAAATGTCCATGGTGCACAACACCGGACTTCGTCTGATAACGTTTAATAGGACAAGTAACAAGCTGACAAAAACGTGTTAGAATACAGCGCCAATACTAGCCAATGTAACTCGGGCCATAGCTAGGCTTCACCTGCAGATTGTGCTACAGGTGGCCTGGAACTACATAGGCTAGCGCCTGCGCTACATTGTCCCTTTACATTTGAGTAAGTACGCATGTATATATTTGGTACATTTAACTCTTAATTGAATTTGTATTACATATAAGTAAGGAGTAGCATGAATATATAGGATTTTAATTGAAGAATATACGCTAATAAGAATGGAATAAATTATCTTTTGTAAGGGCACCTTATTTAGTAGCACCGCGGACACGCGTAGGGTAGGAGCATGCACTTGATTTGTTCCTACAGGTAGGGTGGGTAAAGACGGAGAACAACACCATCTCAGTTCTCCAATCTTATAAGATATAGAGTATATCTTGTGGTCCGATAAAGTTCGTTTGGTTTGTCTGTCCGATCACTTTTTATAGCCTGAACGCATTGAATATGGATAAAAAGGGTATAATGGTTTTGTGCAAATGTATGTAACAGGCAGAAGGGAGCGTCTCCGACTCCATAAAGTATATACATTCTTAATAAGGATAACCAGCCGAGTCGATCTAGCCATGTCCGTCAGTCTGTCCGACCGTCCGTCTGTCTGTATGAACGCGTCGATCTCTGAAGCTATAAGAGCTAGAGACTTCAAGTTTATTTCAAATGATAACCCATTCCGTTTTCCCAAAATCGATACAAATCTACAACAACCTCTAATTTTTGAAGCTTATTTCGTAGATTATGAGACCAAGAGACATAAAATTTAGAAGAATCTAGAAGAATGTATTGCATTAAGATTCATCAAAATCGGTTAAGAAACACAGAAGTTTTTAAAGATAACCCATTCCGTTTTCCCAAAATCGATACAAATCTACAACAACCTCTAATTTTTGAAGCTTATTTCGTAGATTATGAGACCAAGAGACATAAAATTTAGAAGAATCTAGAAGAATGTATTGCATTAAGATTCATCAAAATCGGTTAAGAAACACAGAAGTTTTTAAAGAAAACGTGTGGTAAAATTTGACCAATTTGTAAATCCAATTGTCAGCAAGTGCTGAAATAAGAGCTAGGGATTAAAGTTTAGTTTTTTAAGGTCGTTTATACCATAGGTTTTCTAGATTTTCTGACCCACTAGTAGACAAGGTGTGCTTGATGAGACATCGCTGCTTATGTCCGTTACAACACTCGCTCATTTTTATACCCGCAACCCATTAAAATGGGTAATAAGGGTGTAATGGTCTTGTGCAAATGTATGTAACAGGCAGAATGAGGCATCTCCGACCCCATAAAGTATATATATTCCTGATCAGCATCACTAGCCGACTCGATCTTGCCATATCCGTCTGTCTGTGTGTTTGTCCGTCAGTCCGTCTGTCCGTCCGTCCGTCTGTATGAACGCGTCGATTTCAGAGACTACAAGGGCTAGAGGGCTGAACTTAGACTTTTTAGATTCGTATTTACCATACGCAGATCAAGTTTATTTTAAATGATCGATAACTCGCCCCGTTTTCTTATAATCATTGTTTATCGGTTTTTTGAACCGCTATTTTGAGCATAACTCATAACTATAAGAGCTAGAGCTATCAAATTTGGTTTAGTATGTGCTCGTAACGGATACGCAGATTATGAATATTTCGGATGAATACTACAGACTTGTGCTTTGGATTGTACACAGATTTTAATGATCCCAGTCTTAGTTTAGAAGTTATTTAGAAATTACCTTTCCAGCGCAGGCTTAGCGCAGCTGCTTGAGCATATCTCAGAAACTATAATAGCCAGAGCCACCAAATTTCGTTCATGCTGCTATATAAATGTTTTATAGTACAATGTATTAAAACAAATTTCATGCAAATCGGTTAGGAAACACAGAAGTTATTAAAGAAAATTTATTTGTATATTGGCAAACCACGTGGTGGCAAGCGCCAAGCGCAGACGTATATACATATATGAATATGAACATTCTTTTTCGAATTGTCAAGCGATTGGTTGTACGTGTGTGTCTACTCTCAGATTGTGACAAAAACAATTGAAATGCAACTGTAACTCGGTGGTAGAGGCGCGCTATAAGACGTGGGTTCGAATCCGACATCGGCGATTTAATATATTCTGGAGCAACAAAATGGCGAAATATTGATACTTGGCATGATAGATATACTTGTAGTTTCCTATTTTCTGAAAATTTTGAGAGAAAATTCACAACGACAATATTCTTAAATGTACCTGTAAATATTAAAAGCGAGCGAGAAGCGCGACCATTAATTTTTATGATTTATTTTTTTTATTTTACTAAGTGCGGCTGTGGTGTCGAGAGTATGAATGCAGAGTGGTTTAATTAACTGCATGTAACGACAGCTCGCCGCTGGGTTGAGGCTATCTCCTAGTCGGGCACTCCGACTAGAGCCATCCTACTTGTTTTGATCCGGTTTTTTGAGCATATCTCGATAATCTCAGAATCACTCTCATTCATTTTTATTATTTATTTTTATTTTAGTTTAATATGTGCGGCTGTGGTGTCGTGTGTATGAATACAGAGGGGTTTAATTAAATGCATGTAACGACAGCTCACCGCTGTGTTCAGGGTATCTTCTAGTCAGGCAATCCCGACTAGAGCCATCTTTCTTATTGTACATATATAAGCATTTATGTATGTGCGTGTGTTTTGTTTGCCGCCTATGCGAAAATATTTTCTGCTTTACACATATTTGTTTTATAATTACATAATATTTATGTGAATGCATCGCAGATTTCATATATTATTATACCATGAACAAATTGAAAATGGGTAAAAAGGATATAACGGATTTGAGCAAATGTATGTAACAGTCTGAAGGAGGCATCTTCTACCGTAAAAAACATATATATACTTGATCAGCGTCACTAGCCGAGACGATTAGCTCCTGTCCGTCTGTCTGTCCGGCTGTCCGTCTGTATGAATGCGTCGATTTCAGAGATCACAAGGGCTAGAGAGCTAAACTTTGAGTTTTTAGGTTAATATATACCATACGCAGATCAAGTTTATTTCAAATGATCCGTTTTCTTATTATCTGTGTTTATCGGCTTTTTACCCTGAACCCATTGAAAATGGGTAAGAAGGGTATAATGGTTTTGTGCAAATGTATGTAACAGTCAGCAGGATGCATCTCCGACCCCATAAAGTATATATATATTATTGATCAGGATGTACAGCAGGGGGGATCTAGCCATATCCGTCTGTCTGTCTGTCTGTCCGTCCTTTCGTCCGTTTGTATGAACGCGTCGATCTCAGAATCAAGTTTATTTCAAATGACCGTTTGCACCGTGTGCCTAAAATCAGTAAAGATCCACAACTTCAAATAATGTAATCTTATTTCAAAGATTATAAGACCTAGAGACAAAATATTTGGTTCGAATGAATATTTATATATATTTATATATATGCTGCAATAAGAGCTAGGGATTAAAGTTTAGTTTTTTAAGTTCGTGTATACCATAGGCAGATTAAGGCTATTTAAAATTATCGATAACACGCCCCGTTTTCTTATTATCGATATTTAAGAAAAATCTACTTATTCTATGACCATTTTGATCTTATTTCGAAATTAAGAACGAATTGGTCATAATTTAAGACTTTTATCCCGATTCGGGCTGAAAAACTTGAAGCTTTTGTCTGTTTACAATTCAAGAAAGACAAAGCTTATTTTTAGACCGCTGTTTTGCTCTAGGTCTCTAGCTTTTGCGGTTTCCGAGATCGCTGCGTTCATACAGACGGACGGACTGACAAACGGACATGGCTAAATCGACTCAGCTCGTCGTCCTGATCCTTGTGTCTGTTACATACATTTGCACACAGCCAATATAAAATTTTTACCCATTTTCAATGGATTCAGGGAATAATTAATAAGAACAAGTAAGAACGTTGCAGTCGGGTGTAACCGACAGCGGAATACTCATTCACGGTGTAATAATAACGAAAACATGTAACCTAGCATTATGGGTGCACAAAAAAAAACAATAAACGAGTATAAAAAAACAAAAAAGAATTTGTCTCCGCGCGGCCTCGAACTTGGGTCTACCGCACAATTAACACGCAGACCCCTCGTTAGACACCAACGCCACCAACCATTCAACCTCAAGTGTGACGAAATTCAAGTTAAAATATTTAATAAGAATTATATGAAAAATTCTAACAGAAAGCAAAAAGAATATAATTTTATGAAATTGTTATGAGCTGGAAAAGTTTGAATTATTAGAAGAATCAAGACCAGCCTTGGCATCAAGAGCGGGAATTGAACCCGAGCACCATCGATCACTTGTTTTTTGTGTGACGAAATTCAATATAAATGCTAAGAAATTTGTTTTTTTTTCTGAAATTTGAAAAGATAATAGTTAAAGACTATTCCTATAATCATCTGTCATATTACTTTGTCCAAGAGTGTTTGTAGATATAATAGAATAATTAATTAGAAATAATAATTTTAGCTGCATTTTATACTACAAGTTGTGACAAAACAGCCGCACACAAATTCTAAGAATACGAAAAAGTCTGGCAACTAAATGCCATCTACCGACCAGTGATCAGTGACCACTTTATTTCCCATGTGACAAACTAATTGAACAGTTATCCAACACTATTCTAATGACACAAAATAATAATTACCAAAGCATAAGTATAAGTATAGATGTCGCTAGCAATGTTACACTGGCATCATTGAAGTTGTGCACATGTCGAGTTTTGGACATTGTGGGCGCGGTAGTGGGCGTTGCCATATAAGTTTTTGTGCGATCTTTAGAGGAGATTATCAGCATATTTATTTGTCCTAGAGTGGTTACAGATAATTGAATAATTAATTACTTATTTAATTAATTTAAATTTTTGATTGATTTAATCAATTTACTTAAATATTTAATTAATTACCTGCACCATCACACTACCCGTTGATCAAGTTGTAACAAAACTCAACTCAAGTTATATGACAAGTGCACAATCGCAAACAGCCGCACACAAATTCTAAGATTACGAAGAAGTCTAAGTCATCTAAGCGCCATTTACCGACCAGTGGTCACTGACCATTTAATTTCCCATGTGACAAACTAATTGAACAGTTATCCAACACTATTCTAATGAAACTAAATAATAAGTACCAAAAAGTATGCAATAGATGTCGCTTGATATGTTGCACTGGCTGAATTAATGTGCACATATTGAGTTTTGGACATTATGGTCGCGGTAAAAGTTTGGGCGTTTAAAAGTTTGCAGGCTATCTTTAAAGGAGATCATCAGCAATTTGTCGGTATATATTTTATACATCTAACTTTAAAAGTGAGGGAGATATATTGACTTAATCGAATTGACACACCCACCGTAGGCACATCCCGAAACCCTTAATACTTTATCTGACGAGGGTATACGCGAGTATATATTTAAAATTTCAAGTCTCTAGCTTCAATAGCGGCGAAAAAAAATTAATTCATACGGACAAACGGGCGGACTGACTGCCAGCGTGACGGACATTGCACAAACCCAATAGTTTCACTTCGTGAACGAGTATAATAACTTCTGTGTTACTTAACCGATTTGCATGAAATTTGTTTTAATGCAGTCTTATTTTACTATAGTACATTTATATAGCAGTCTGAACAAAATTTGTGTGGGTGGCTCTGGCTCTTATAGTTTCTGAGATATGCTCAAGCAGCTACGCTTGGCCCCCAATTTAGAAAGTTAATTCCTAAATAACTTCTTAATTAAGAATAGGATCGTTATGAAATTTTCAGGACGTAACAAGTGCATTGAAATCAGTGTACAAGCCAAAGCACAAGACTGTAGTCCTTGATTTTGCTGGGTTTTTTGATATGGGTGGCGAATGGGGGAAGGTATCCAAAATCCGAAATATTCATAATCTGCGGACGGACGGACAGACAGACTGGCATGGCAAGATCGACTCGGCTAGTGATGCTGATCCATGATTATTTGGTCGGAGATGCCTCCTTCTGCCTGTTACATCCATTTGCACAAAACCATTATACCCTTTTTATCCTTTTTCAATGAGTTCAGGGTATAAAAACAAGCTTGCAATTTATCTTTGACAGCTAAAAGTTCAATGCCAGAATCTATGGGTATTGGAATTAGTTCTGATGGTAAGTTAATATTAAACGCAATAAGTAATCCGCTGCCACGGCGAGCAGGACAAATATTTCATAGATGTTGACTTTGGGAGTGAGCCATGTTTCAGTTAAAACAATTATATCGGCTTTAAAAGCTGTACTACTAAGGTATAGTTTGCTTAGCTTACCAAGTAAACTTCTTACATTTTGGTAGTGTAGAATGAGTTTTTTGAAGTGCTGACCAAAGACACTGACGTAAAAACAGTAGTCGTTTTGGGAGAAGGCCTAAATTGAGGAATGAAGTCGTGCAAAATAGTATGCAAGGGCCAAAATGTTTGTTCTAAGACACTATCCATGTGGCGTTCGGGCAACGAAATTTTAAATAAAGCAATCTCGCGCTAATGCCTAAAAGAAAATTTCGTAACATTAATTTCATCTGGTATACCATAATTTAGGTTTTGGCAAATATGTCTCCTGACCAAATCTTCAGTGATGTTCGCTGCAAGTCTGGAAACAAAAATAGACCTCCGCGGTGGAACTGCAGAAGAAGATACTGGTACCGGAGAAATAGCTGAAGACAGTGGTTCAACGGCCGTCAGTGTATCCGAGCTATTGTTGATAACGGCAGCATGGGTTTTTTTTTAGCAACATTTAGTCTTAGCATAGGTTTCAGCAACATTAAGAGCAGCAGCAACATTGGAGGCGGGAGCATTTGCAACATTAACATCATGATGAGCATTGATTTGGCCAGCATTAAGTGCAGCGGCAACAGTGAAAGCGGAAGCATAAGCAACTTTGCCATCATCGTTAGCGTCGGTTGCGACAACATTATCGAATTCAACACCATTGGGGATGGCAGCATCGATGACAGCAACAATGTTGCCAGATTTAAGTAATAGCAACATCGGATATGGCAGTTGCTGGACTATCATATGTAGGCGTCGAAATTGAGTGGTAAGCATATCATTTTCATCTTCTGGAAGTGTCATGTGATGATTAGATATTGATCGCATTAAGTTCTCGGAAACAAGAATTTTTTGGGTCAAACTTCAGCTGAAACTTTCATAACCACTCGCATATCTATCTTAATATGCCGGCAATCCCAACTCGACCAGCTTAGGTGACTGTTGGATTTTATCAGATCAGTCACACGGCTACCAATATGCCCGAATTCGGTGCAAAAAGTATGAGCAGCATTATCACATAGCCAGCAATATACGCAAGATTGACGTGCGCTCATTTTGTGTTTATAAACGCACAAGAATGATTGTAAGTTAAAAAAAAAAAAAAAACATACTCAAATAACAAGTAAGATGGCTCTAGACGGGAGTTCCCGACTAGGAGATACCCTGAACACAGCGGCGAGCTGTTAAATAAATTTAAGCCGCACCCAAATCTATGTACAAACCAAGGCGCAAGTCTGTATTATTTGATTTGCGTTTTTTTTTATATGGCAGGCGAATGTATTCAAAATCCGAATTATTCATAACGAGCACATATTAAACCAAATTATGGCTCTAGCTCTTATAGTCACCGAGATATGCTAAGAAAATCAAGTCTTAAAACCGATTTTTATCGATAATAATCAAACGGAGCAAGACATCGAAAAAAATGATAAACTTGTACTGCGTATGGATAAGGAGAATCTAAAGTCGTTTAGTTTAGGTTTCTAGCTTTTGTAGTTTCCGCGATCGCTGCTTTCATACAGACGGACAGACGGACGGACATGGATAATTCAACTCAGTTCGTCGTGCTGTTCAAGAATATATATACTTTATGGGGTCGGAGATGCTTCCTTCTGCCTGTTACATACATTTGCACAAAACCATTATACCCTTTTTACACTTTTTAATGGGTTCAGAGTATAAAAACAAAAAAGAATTTGCCTCCGCGCAACCTCGAACCCGGGTCTACCGCACAATTAACACGCAGACCCCTCGTTAGACACCAACGCCACCAACCATTCAACCTCAAGTGTGACGAAATTCAAGTTAAAGTATTTAATAAGAATTATATGAAAAATTCTAACAGAAAGCAAAAAGAATATAATTTCATGAAATTGTTATGAACTGGAAAAAGTTTGAATTATTAGAAGAATTAATACCAGCCTTTGCATCAAGAGCGGGAATTGTGACAAAATTCAATATAAATGCTAAGAAAATATTTTTTGTTTCGAAATTTCTTAGGTAATCATTTGTTTGATAAAAAGAAAATAGTTAAATTTTATTCCTATAATCATCTGTCATATTATTTTGTTTACAGATATAATAGAATAATTAATTAGAAATAAATATTTTAGCTGCATTTTATACTACAAGTTGTAACAAAACTCAACTCAAGTTATATGATAAGTGCAAAATGTAAGTCATCTAAGCGCCATCTACCGACCAGTGGTCACTGACCACTTAATTTCCCATGTGACAAACTAATTGAACAGTTATCCAACACTATTCTAATGAAACCAAATAATAAGTACCAAAAAGTATGCAATAGATTGCGCTTGATGTGTTGGCCCGGCTGAATTGATGTTGTGCACATATCAAGCTTTGGACATTGTGGGAGCGGTAGTGGGCGTAGCCAAAAAAGTTTGGATGCGATCTTTAGAGGAGGTCATCAGAAATCTGTCGGTATTTATTTTATGCATCTATCTTTAAAAGTAAGGGAGATATATTGATCTAATCGATATATTTAAAATTTTAAGTCTCTAGCTTCAATAGCGGCGAAAAAAATTGAGTCAATAAGGACAGACAGACAGACGGGCGGACGGACAGAAGGTCGGACAGCATGAAGGACATTGGACAAACCCAATATACTAATTTCACTTAGTGAACAAGTATAAAAACAAGTAAGAATGCTCTAGTCGGGAGCACACGACTAGGAGATACAATGAACCCAGCGGCGAGCTGTCTTTACATAAATTTAATTAAACCCCTCTGCATTCATACACACGACACCACAGCCGCACTTAGTAAAATCAAATAAAAATAAATAATACAAATTACGTTGCACTTGGACTAATAAGTGTGTTAAGTTTAAAAAATTAATGAACAATAAAATATAAATTTAAATAAACATTACATAAAACTCCACAAAGTGAGTTTCGAACCCACGTTTGGTAGCTCGCCAGGCAACATCTCTATCACCGCGCTACAGCAACATTCTAATTGTCTTTGTCAAATGCTTAGAAAACGGCACACATGCACAAACAATCGCATTAGATTTCGAAAAAGTTCTCACGCATTTGAATGTACATGAATGTACACGCATGCAGAAAACGTCTGTGCTTGGCGCTTGCCACCATGTGGTTTGCCAATATACAATACTTCTGTGTTTCTTAACCGATTTGGGTGAAATTTGTTTTAATGCAGTCTTATTGTACTATAGTACATTTATATAGCAGCATTAACCAAATTTGGTGGCTCTGGCTCTTAAAGTTTTTGAAATATTCTCATGCAGCTGCGCTTGGCCCGTACTATGAAGAGTTAAATAACTTCTAAACTAAGAATAGGATCGTTATGAAATACAAGGACATAACAAGAGCAGTTAAATTTGTGTACAAACCAAAGCGCACGTCTGTAGTACTTCATTTGCGGATTTTTATTTTTTTTTTTTTATATTGGGGGCGAATGGGGGAAATATCCAAAATCGGAAATATTCATAATCTGCGTATCGTTTACGAGAACATATATAACATTTGATGGCTCTAGCTCTTTTAGTTTATTAGATAGGCTCAAAAAACTGGGTCAATAGACTGTTAAACACTGACAAGAAAACTGGGCAAGTTATCGATCAGTTGAGAAGAACTGCGTATGGTATATACGAATCTAAAAAGTCCAAGTTCAGCTCTCTAGCCCTTGTTGTGTCGCTGGTGAAGAATATATACACTTTATGATATCGGTGATGCCTTCTTCTGCCTGTTACATAGATTTGCACAAAATACCATGTTAACCTGTTTTCAATGGGTTCAGGGTATACTAATAATTTAAATGTATAATCGTACTCTACTAAGACCAGTAATTTTGATTATTATTGCTAAATACAAACAGCATATATTTAATGCGCTTTCGTTTATTATTTAATTATAATGTAAGTATAATTATGATTGATTTGAAGTATTTTTTATATTTAACTGCGAGCTTCGGATTTTGCTTTCGTATATTTTGTCAATGTGGTAATAATCTTTAAAATTTCCATTAAGGTCTTCATGTGAGGATTCACGTAATTCTATTCCG
This sequence comes from Drosophila colorata, assembly GCA_035041545.1. NCBI lineage: Eukaryota > Metazoa > Arthropoda > Insecta > Diptera > Drosophilidae > Drosophila > Drosophila colorata. Next base: position 18,298 of record JAWNLD010000111.1, on the reverse strand, counting down.
TTCTCTGAAATTATTTTTCGTACTAATTCGTCATCTGTTTTCAACTCGTGTTGTAAGTACGCTTGAGTCCAGTTCTCCAAATTAACTATATTAAGGGATTCTTTTGAATGTACAACCATATCGATTCCATTTTTCTTACAAAAATCTAATACCCATCCAACTACAAAAAAGCATGCTGCATTCATTGGAAATGCTCTTAATAATGTTGAGTTTAGTCCGCGGAAAAAAAACTTGATTCCTTCATATTTATAGTTTTTTATTGCACAATCGACGAAGCCAATATACTTAGCATGTTGCCCAAGGGCATCTGCTTGCATATGTGTTTTGATGACATCAATAGGATAGCAAGCTAACCATGAGGCCATTCCTGCACAGCCTCCTGCAAGAAGCATATAGGGCACGTTGGGCCTTTCTTTAACTTGCATTAAAAATTCGTAAGATACGAAGTAGGCGGCAAAACCTTGCAAAAAAAAGTTTTTTTTTTTTTATTTATTATGAGGTGAGTAAGGTTTTTGGTTTTTATCACCTGGCATATCTCTTAGCACGGTAGCTGTAAGTCCTTTAAAAGTCCCTTTAAAACCTTCTGTTCGTTGTATGTATAGCAGACAATCAATGGGCCCTTTAAATTTGTGGTTGCTGTCAATATGTGTCGACAATTGAAGTCGTGTTTTTGCCAACTCCATAGGAGCACATACAAAGCTCTGTGCTATTCCAGCAGTGACACCAGCGCAACAGTGTGACAGTAATGAATTTGGGCTGGTCAGACAATCTCTGTACGTTACCATAAACTCCAAATACAATTGCGTTCACTAAGCCGATTCCCATGATTGGGCTGCTAATTCCCCGATATAGTCCTCGAATATTATCCATGAATATTATTGTTTTCAAACAGTGAAGCGTTCCTTTATATTTTGGGTTCATTAATTAAAATATTCTGGAGCAACAAAATTGGGAAAAATTGGTATTTGGCATGCACACTCTCAAAAAGCTTTCGCAGATCAACTGCAACAAACATTTGAAAGACATTCTTATAATTTCCTATTTTGTGAAAATTTTGCGAGAAAATTCACAACTACGACATACTTAAACATGCCTTCAAATATTAGAAGCGAGCGCGGAACGCGAGCATTAAGTTTTATTATTAATTTTTATACCCTGAACCCCTTGAAAATGGGTAAAAAGGGTATAATGGTTTTGTGCAAAAGTATGTTACAGGGAGAAGGAGGCATCTCCGACCCCATAAAGTATATATATTCTTGATCAGCGTCACTAGGCGAGTCGATTAAGCCCTGTCCGTCTGACTGTCAGTCCTTCTGTCCGTCTGACAATCTGTCCGTCTGTCTGTATGAACGCGTCGATTTCAGAGACAACAAGGGCTAGAGAGCTAAGCTTGCAATTTTTAGATTCGTATATACCGTACGCAGATCAAGTTTATTTCAAATGATCGATAACTTGCCCCGTTTTTTTATAATCAGTGTTTTTCGATTTTTTGACCCGGTTTTTTCAGCATATATAAAAAACTATAGAGTTAGAGCCACCAAATTTGGTTTAATATCTTCTGATAAAGGATTACAAATATTTCGCATTTTGGATACCTCCCCCATTCGGCCCCATATCACGCAAATCAAGTACTACATACTTGCCCTTTGATTTGTACTCAGATTTCAATGCTCTTGTTATGTCCTGAAAATTTCATAACGATCCTATTCTTAGTTTAAAAGTTATTTAGGAATTAACTTTCCAAATTGTGGGCCAAGCGCAGCTGCTTAAGCATATCTCAGAAACTTTAAAGGCCATAGCCACCAAATTTGGTTCAGGCTGGTATATAAATGTTCTATATTACAATAAGACTGCATCAAAACCAATTTCATGCAAATCCGTAAAGAAATACAGAAGTTATTAAAGAGAATATATTTGTATATTGGCAAACCACATGGTGGCAAGCGTAAAAAACACTTATTAGTCCAAGTCCAACGATTTGAAATATTCTGGAGCAACAAAATGAGGAAAATTTGGTATTTGGTATTTGGCATCAAAAAGCTTTCGCAGATCAACTGCAACTAACATTTTAATGATATAGTTTCCTATTTTGTGAAAATTTTGCGAGAAATTCAAAACTCGGCATACTAAAATTTGCCTGCAAATATTAAAAATGAGCGCAAAGCGCGATCATTAAAATTTATTATTTTTTTTTATTTTATTTTACAAATTGTGGTGTCGTGTGTATGAATGCAGAGGGATTTATTTAAATTTATGTAAAAACAGCTCGCCGCTGGGTTCAGGGTATCTTCTAGTCGGTCATTCCCGACTAGAGCCATTTTACTTGTTTTTTGTATGTATATATGAATGCAAAGGGTGTTTAATGTATTTAACGACAGCTCGCCGCTGGTTTCTGGATATCTCCTAGTCGTATGGTCCCGACTAAAGCATTCTTACTTGTTTTTTCTTATAGTCAACACATCGGTTATAGGACACATTAAATCTGCAAACCCCGCATTCTTCTAGGAATCCGCGAACCTGTTTAAGATTTCTAGGCGCAGACCAGTTTCTAATACAATCCATATTAGCGTGGTCCGTACAAATACCATCGCACCAATTATATAACCTAAATAGTTGACGCTACTCACATAAAAATAGCTTTTGTCAATATCCAACACTGCAAGATAGGCAGAGAAATGATCAGAAACAGTACATGACGTATGTAAATATCCAAATACACAGTGACGAAGATCAGGGGGAATAATGTCGTCCATAGGCGAGACATGGTAAAGAGCGCATTACATAGTTCAAAGGACATGACTTTAAATTGGTACAGCGGCCTTCCAGGAATGGTGAACGCTGTGAATGACCTAGAATCTTTGGCCAATTCAATTTGCCAGTACGCATCCTCGACGTCGAACTTTGAAATTATATTGCCCTTTGGCATACGAGCAACTATTTCATCGATACTGCTCAACGCATCTTTTTTTGTTGGCTCGTTTAGTTTACGAGCATCTACATTTATTGGTCTTACTAACTGGTCGCATAGGTGAGCTCCACACACTTGAAGAAGGCTCTATAACATCTAGTTCCATCATACGATCTATTTCAGCGTAAAGAAGTTTTTCAAAAGGTGGGCTGATGGGATAAAAATGTTGTTTTACATGTCGTGCATCGCCAACTTCAATATGATGTTGGATCACAAGCTTGCTTCTACAGTTTTATAAAGTCGAAGATACCCTAGTGATATATAAATTTACGGCGCTTGCTATTGTTACACTGGCCTACATGGTTTTTATACCCTGAACACAATAAAAATTTGTAGAAAGGGTTTTGTGCAAATGTATGTAACAGGCAGAAGGAAGCATCTCCGACCCCACTAAGTATATACATTCTTGATCAGGACGACGAGCTGAGTCGATTTAGCTATGCCCGTCCGTTATGTCAGCGGTGTCGGAAACTACAAAGCCTAGAGACACAAACTTTTCGACTATAGATTCTCCTAATCCATATGCAGTACAAGTTGATCATTTTTTTTTTCGATATTTAGATTTTTAGACTTGGTTTCCTTGGCATTTCTCGAAGACTATAAGAGCTAGAGCCATCAGATTAGGTTAAGTATGTGCTCGTATCGGAAACGCAGATTATGATTATTTCGGATTTTGGATACCTTCCCGCATTTCGTCAAAAGCGAAAGGGTTGGTGTCGATGATGACTAACACGCTGTTTAGGTGACAGTTGTGATCGCGCAGATGCAAACTTTTTTTTTGGTATTTTATAATTGTATACTATTATTATTAATACACATAGGGCTAGGGTACATGTTTAAGTTGTTATTACACTGTGAACGAGTAATCCGCTGTCGGTTACACCCGACTGCAACGTTCTCACTTGTTTTGTTTCATAAAATTTACATTTATTTTATTTTAATTTAAGTTTATTTTAAATTCAAAATCGAGGCTATGGGCTAATTGCAAACAAGAATTCGAAGAAAAACGACAGCGGTCTGCTGTCGAAACTGACTTAGAGGGTAAAAAGAGCAATGGCAAGCAAGCAGAGAGACAATTGCGTGGCTTTCGGCCGCGTAAATCGCGATGCATACAGATAAGCAATTGAGTTCATTGTTTACAGTTAAATGTTATGCTGCCGAGCAGGGCAGAACTATGCTAATTGCCTGTTTCAGCTGCTACTGCGAACAAATGCATTAAACAATTTTTCATCAAAATCGGTTATAAAACACAGAAGTTGTTAAAGAAAATGTATTTGTATATTGGCTAAGCCACGTGATGGCAAGCGTCAAGCGCAGGCGTTTTCTGCATGCGTGTGCACACGGACTTACATATCCATACATGTCATTCATTGCTATTGTTTGTGCATGTGTGCTATATTCTTAGTTCACATTTTGATAGACACAATTAAAATGCTGATACAGCTCGGCGGTAGAGGCGAGTTCGAACCTCGCTGTGTCAATGGACTTTTTACCACTACTTTTTATTTAAAAATTTTTTTTTTTTTAACTTACTACACTTATTGGGCAAGTACAGCCTAATGCAGGGATATCGATGATTTAAAATATTCTCAAGCAACAAAATTGGGAAAAATTGGTATTTGGCATGCACACTCTTAAAAAGTGTGGGCAGATAAACTGCAACCAACATTTGAAAGATATAGTTTCCTATTTTGTGAAAATTTTTGCGAGCAATTTTAGAACTACGGCATACTAAGATTTGCCGGCAAATATAAGACGAGCGCGACGCGAGAGCATTAATTTTTATTATTTATTTTTTTAAATATTATTTTCCTAAGTGCGGCTGTGGTGTCGTGTGTATGAATGCAGAGGGGTTTAATTAAATGCATGTAACGACAGCTCACCGCTGGGTTCAGGGTATCTCTAAGTCGGGCATTCCCGACTAGAGCCATCTTACTTGTTATTATGTATTATACTCGTTCACGAAGTGAAGCTAGAATATTGGGTTTGTGCAATGTCCGTCATGTCGTCCGTCCGTCTGTCCTTCTGTCCGTATAAACGCAATTTTTTCGATTCAAATTTTGGATATATACTCGTGTATACCCTCGTCTGATAAAGTGTTACGGGTTTCGGGATGCGCCCACTGGGGGCGTGGCAAATCAATTAAATCTATATATCTCCCTCACTTTTAAAGCTATATGTATAAATGTATACCGACAGATTGCTGTTGACCTCCTCTAAAGATCGCATCCAAACTTTAGCTACGCCCACTACCGCGCCCACAATGTCAAAAACTTGATATGGGTACAACACCAATAATGCCAGTGCAACATTGCTAGCGCCATCTATTGCATATGTTCGGTAATTATTTTTGTTTGGTTGTCACTGCTTACAGAGGCTGACTGCTACGCTACTTCAAATTATTAGAATTTAATTTTGAACTTGTCGTACATGTAACTTATGTTGAGTACTGTCACAGCTTGATCAACTAGTAGTGCAGTATAAAATGCAGCTAGAAATATTATTTTTAACAAGTAAGAACGTTGCTGTCGGGTGTAACCGACAGCGGAATACTCGTTTACGGTGTAATAACAACGAAAACATGTAACCTAGCATTATGGGTGCACAAAAAAATAATAAACGAGTATAAAAAACAAAAAAAAAATTTACCTCCGCGCGGCCGCGAGACCGGGCCTACCGCAGAATTATCACGCAGACCCCGCGTTAGACACCAACGCCACCAACCATTCAACCCCAAGTGGTACGAAATTCAACTTAAAGTATATAATAAGAATTATATAAAAAATTCTAGCAGAAAGCAAAAAGAATTTAATTTTATTTAGACTATTAGAAGAATTAAGAAGAACCTGTGCATCAAGAGCGGGAATTGCACCCGAGCACCATCGATCACTTGTTTTTGGTGTGACGAAATTCAATATAAATGCTAAGAAATTAGCTTTTTTTGAAATTTCTTAGGTAATCATTTGTTTGATAAAAAAGAACATAGTTAAAGACTATTCCTATAATCTTCTGTCATATTACCGCACACAAATTCTAAGAAAAAGTCTGGCAACTAAACGCCATCTACCGACCAGTGATCAGTGACCACTTAATTTCCCATGTGACAAACTAATTGAACACTTGTTCTATTCTAATGAAACCAAATAATAATTACCAAAGTATGCAATAGATGTCGCTAGCAATGTTGCACTGGCATCATTGAAGTTGTGCACGTATCGAGTTTTGGACATTGTGGGCGCGGTAGTGGGCATAGCCATATAAGTTTAAGTGCGATCTTTAGAGGAGATTATCAGCATATTACTTTGTACTAGAGTGGTTACAGATAATTGAATAATTAATTAATAATTTAATTAATTTAGTAAATTAAAATTTTTGATTGATTTAACCAATTTACTTAATTATTTAATTAATTTACTGTATCATCACACTACCCGTTGATCAAGTTGTGACAAATCTCAACTCAATTTATATGACAAGTGCACAATCGCAAACAGCCGCACGCAAATTCTAAGAATACGAAAATGTCTATCCTCTAAGCGCCACCTACCGACCAGTGGTCACTGACCACTTAATTTCCCATGTGACAAACTAATTGAACAGTTATCCAACACTATTCTACCAAATAATAAGTACCAAAAAGGATGCAATAGATTGCGCTTGATATGTTGGCCCGGCTGAATTGATGTTGTGCACATATCCAGCTTTGGATATTGTGGGAGCGGTAATGGGCGTAGTCAAAAAAGATTGGATGCGATCTTTAGGAGGTCATCAGCAATCTGTCGGTATTTTTTCTATGCATCTAGCTTTAAATGAGAGGGAGGACCAATAAGTGCGTTAAGTTTAAAAAAACCGAAGCCAGATTTGAACCCGCTTCTGATAGCGCGCCAGGCAACATCTTTACCACCGATCCACAGTTGTATTTCAATTGCCTCCGTCAAAATCTGAGATTAGACACACACATACAACCAATCGCTTGAGAATTCGAAAAAGAATGTGCATATACATATGTATGTAAGTCTGCGCTTGGCGCTTGCCAATAAGCAAATAAATTTTCTTTAATAACTTCTGTGTTTCTTAACTGATTTGCACGAAATAGAAATGTTTAAATGCAGTCTTATTGTACTATAGAACATTTATATAGTAGCCTGAACCAAATTTGGTGGCTCTGGCTCTTATAGTTTTTGAGATATGCTCAAGTAGCTGCGCTAGGCCCCCAATTTGGAAAGAATGTGCATATACATATGTATGTATGTATGTGTGTACACTCATGCAGAAAAAGTCTGCGCTTGTCGTTTGCCAATATACAAATAAATTTTCTTTAATAACTTGTGTGTTTCTTAATGGGGGAGATATCCAACATCCGAAATATTCATAATCTGCGTATCCTTTACGAGCACCTATTAAACCTAATTTGATGGCTTTAGTTCATACAGACGGACGGACAGACAGACTGACATGGCTAGATCGACTCGGTTAGTGTTGCTGATCAAGAATATATATACTTTATGGGGTCGGAGATGCCTCCTTCTGCCTGTTACATACATTTGCACAAAACCATTATTACCTTTTTACCCATTTTCAATGGGTTCAGGATATACAAATTATTTTAACATAAGTAGTGGTTATCATATGCACCAACCTCAGCGGTTTCTGTATGCAGTCTTCGGCGCTAGCCACAGACTTCTGTTATACTCGTTCAGTTTCAATTGGAATTCTAAGTTTAGTCTTATTGCATAGGTTAGGACGTGCATTTCGTCAAAAGCGAAAGGGTTGGTGTCGATGATGACTAACACCCTGTTAAGGTGACAGTTGTGATCGCGCAGATGCAAACTTTTTTTTTGGTATTTTATAATTGTATACTATTATTATTATTAATACACATAGTGCTAGGGTACATGTTTTAGATGTTATTATACTGTGAACGAGTAATCCGCTGTCGGTTACACCCGACTGCAACGTTCTCACTTGTTTTGTTTCATAAAATTTACATTTATTTTATTTTAATTTAAGTTTATTTTAAATACAAAGTCGTGCGTGGCTATGGCTGCTGTCGAAACTGACTTAGAGGGTAAAAGGTGCAATGGCAAGCAAGCAGAGAGACAATTGCGTGGCTTTCGGCCGCGTAGATCGCGATGCATACAGATAAGCAATTGGTGCATTGTTTACAGTTAAATGTTATGCTGCCGAGCAGGGCAGAACTATGCTAATTGCCTGTTTCAGCTGCTACTGCGAACAAATGCATTAAACAATTTTTCATCAAAATCGGTTATAAAACACAGAAGTTGTTAAAGAAAATGTATTTGTAAATTGGCTACGCCACGTGATGGCAAGCGTCAAGCGCAGGCGTTTTCTGCATGCGTGTGCACACTGACTTACATATACATACATGTTATTCATTGCGATAGTTTGTGCATGTGTGCTATATTCTTAGTTCAGATTTTGACAGACACAATTAATATGCTGATGTAGCTCGGCGGTCGAGGCGAGTTCGAACCTCGCTGTGTCAACCGACTTTTTACCACTACTTTTTATTTTATTATTTTTTTTTTTAACTTACCATACTTATTGGGCAATTATTGAAATATTCTGAAGCAATAAAATTGGGAAAAATTGGCATTTGGCATGCACACTCTCAAAAAGTGTGGGCAGATAAACTGCAAACCAACATTTGAAAGATATAATTTCCTATTTCGTGAAAATTTTTACGAAACAACTACGGCATACTAAGATTTGCCGGCAAATATAAGACGAGCGCGACGCGAGAACATTAATTTGTATTATTTATTTATTTTAATATTATGTGTATGAATGCAGAGGGGTTTAATTAAATGCATGTAACGACAGCTCGCCGCTGGGTACAGGGTATCTCTTAGTCGGGCATTCCCGACTAGAGCCATCTTACTTGGTATTATTTATTATACTCGTTCACGAAGTGAAACTAGTATATTGGGTTTGTGAAAATTCCGTCATGCCGTCCCACCGTCGGTTCGTATGAACGCAATTTTTTCGCCGCTATTGAAGCTTGAAATTTTGGATATATACTCGTGTATACCCTCGTCTGATAAAGTGTTTAGGGTTTCGGGATGCGCCCACTGGGGCACGGCAATTCGATGAAATCTATATATCTTCCTCACTTTCGACAGCGGAATATTCGTTTATGGTGTCATAACAAGGAAAACATATAACCTAGCATTATGGGTGCATACAAAAATAGTAAACGAGTATAAAAAACAAAAAGAATTGCCTCCGCGCGGCCTCGAGCCCGGGCCTACCGCAGAAAAATTAATTAGAAATAATAATTTTAGCTGCATTTTATACTACAAGTTGTGACAAAACAGCCGCACACAAATTCTAAGAAAAAGTCTGGCAACTAAACGCCATCTACCGACCAGTGATCAGTGACCACTTAATTTCCCATGTGACAAACTAATTGAACACTTGTTCTATTCTAATGAAACCAAATAATAATTACCAAAGTATGCAATAGATGTCGCTAGCAATGTTGCACTGGCATCATTGAAGTTGTGCACGTATCGAGTTTTGGACATTGTGGGCGCGGTAGTGGGCATTGCCATATAAGTTTAAGTGTGATCTTTAGAGGAGATTATCAGCATATTACTTTGACCTAGAGTGGTTACAGATAATTGAATAATTAATTAATAATTTAATTAATTTAGTAAACTAAAATTTTTGATTGATTTAATCAATTTACTTATTTCACAATCGCAAACAGCCGCACGCAAATTTTAAGAATACGAAAATGTCTATCATCTAAGCGCCATCTACCGACCAGTGGTCACTGACCCCTTAATTTCCCACAAACTAATTGAACAGTTATCCAACACTATTCCACCAAATAATAAGTACCAAAAAGGATGCAATAGATTACGCTTGATATGTTGGCCCGGCTCAATTGATGTTGTGCACATATCGAGCTTTGGATATTGTGGGAGCGGTAGTGGGCGTAGCCAAAAAAGATTGGATGCGATCTTTAGAGGAGGTCATCAGCAATCTGTCGGTATTTTGTTATGCATCTAGCTTTAAATGAGAGGGAGGTATATTGATTTAATCGAATTGCCACGCCCACCGTGGGCGCAACCCAAAACCCTTAACATTTTATCTGACGAGGGCATACACGAGAATATATATATAGCTTCAAAAGTGGCGAAAAAATTGTGTTCATACGGACAGACGCACAGACGGACAGACGGACGTACGGGCAGCCGGACGAACAGCCGGACGGACAGCATAACGGACTTTGCACAAACCCAATATACTAGTTTCACTTCGTGAGCGAGTATAAAAATTAATGCTCGCGCTTCGCTCTCGCTTTTAATATTTGCAGGCACATTTAAGTATGTCGTAGTTGTAAAATTTCTCGCAAAATTTTCACAAAATAGGAAACTACAAGTATATCTTTCAAATTGGTTGCAGTTGCTCAGCGAAAACTTTTTGGGAGTGTACATGCCAAATACCAATTATTCCCCATTTTGTTGCATCAGAATATATCAAATCGCAGATGTCCCACCATTCAGTTACACTTGGCCCAATAAGTGCGTTAAGTTTAAAAAAACCCAAGCCAGATTTGAACCCGCTTCTGATAGCGCGCCAGGCAACATCTCTACCACCGATCCACAGTTGTATTTCAATTGCCTCCGTCAAAATCTGAGATTAGACACACACATACAACCAATCGCTTGAGAATTCGAAAAAGAATGTGCATATACATATGTATGTAAGTCTGCGCTTGGCGCTTGCCAATAAGCAAATAAATTTTCTTTAATAACTTCTGTGTTTCTTAACTGATTTGCACGAAATAGAAATGTTTAAATGCAGTCTAATTGTACTATAGAACATTTATATAGTAGCCTAAACCAAATTTGGTGGCTCTGGCTCTTATAGTTTTTGAGATATGCTCAAGTAGCTGCGCTAGGCCCCCAATTTGGAAAGAATGTGCATATACATATGTATGTATGTATGTGTGTAAACTCATGCAGAAAAAGTCTGCGCTTGTCGTTTGCCAATATACAAATAAATTTTCTTTAATAACTTGTGTGTTTCTTAATGGGGGAGATATCCAACATCCGAAATATTCATAATCTGCGTATCCTTTACGAGCACCTATTAAACCTAATTTGATGGCTTGCTCTTATAGTTTTTGAGTATGCTCAAAGCGGGCAAAAAAGATAACATGATTTAAAAAAAACGGGGCAATTACGATATTTGAATAACTTGTTGCTATGGTATCAATCAAAATTCAAGTTCAGCCCTACCTTTTGTGGCAGTTCATACAGACGGACGGACAGACAGACTGACATGGTAGATCGACTCGGTTAGTGTTGCTGATCAAGAATATATATACTTTATGGGGTCGGAGATGCCTCCTTCTGCCTGTTACATACATTTGCACAAAACCATTATTACCTTTTTACCCATTTTCAATGGGTTCAGGGTATACAAATTATTTTAACATAAGTAGTGGTTATCATATGCACCAACCTCAGCGGTTTCTGTATGCAGTCTTCGGCGCTAGCCACAGACTTCTGTTATACTCGTTCAGTTTCAATTGGAATTCTAAGTTTAGTCTTATTGCATAGGTTAGGACGTGCATTTCGTCAAAAGCGAAAGGGTTGGTGTCGATGATGACTACCACGCTGTTAAGGCGACAGTTGTGATCGCGCAGATGCAAACTTTTTTTTGGTATTTTATAATTGTATACTATTATTATTATTAATACACATAGTGCTAGGGTACATGTTTTAGTTGTTATTACACTGTGAACGAGTAATCCGCTGTCGGTTACACCCGACTGCAACGTTCTCACTTGTTTTGTTTCATAAAATTTACATTTATTTTATTTTAATTTAAGTTTATTTTAAATTAAAATCGAGGCTATGGGCTGATTGCAAACAAGAATTCGAAGAAAAACGACTGCGCTCTGCTGTCGAAACTGACTTAGAGGGTAAAAGGTGCAATGGCAAGCAAGCAGAGAGACAATTGCGTGGCTTTCGGCCGCGTAGATCGCGATGCATACAGATAAGCAATTGAGTTCATTGTTTACAGTTAAATGTTATGCTGCCGAGCAGGGCAGAACTATGCTAATTGCCTGTTTCAGCTGCTACTGCGAACAAATGCATTAAAACAATTTTTCATCAAAATCGGTTATAAAACACAGAAGTTGTTAATGAAAATGTATTTGTATATTGGCTAAGCCACGTGATGGCAAGCGTCAAGCGCAGGCGTTTTCTGCATGCGTGTGCACACAGACTTACATATACATACATGTCATTCATTGCTATTGTTTGTGCATGTGTGCTATATTCTTAGTTCAGATTTTGATAGACACAATTAAAATGCTGATGTAGCTCGGCGGTAGAGGCGAGTTCGAACCTCGCTGTGTCAACCGACTTTTTACCACTACTTTTTATTTAAAATTTTTTTTTTTAACTTACTACACTTATTGGGCAAGTACAGCCTAATGCAGGGACATCGATGATTTGAAATATTCTGAAGCAACAAAATTGGGAAAAATTGGTATTTGGCATGCACACTCTTAAAAAGTGTGGGCAGATAAACTGCAACCAACATTTGAAAGATATAGATTCCTATTTTGTGAAAATTTTTGCGAGAAATTTTACAACTACGGCATACTAAGATTTGCCGGCATATATAAGACGAGCGCGATGCGAGAGCATTAATTTTTATTATTTATTTTTTTTAATATTATTTTCCTAAGTGCGGCTGTGGTATCAAGTGTATGAATGCAGAGGGGTTTAATTAAATGCATGTAACGACAGCTCGCCGCTGGGTTCAGGGTATCTCTTAGTAGGGCATTCCCGACTAGAGCCATCTTACTTGTTATTATTTATTATACTCGTTCACGAAGTGAAACTAGAATATTGGGTTTGTGCAATGTCCGTCATGTCGTCCGTCCGTCTGTCCTTCTGTCCGTATAAACGCAATTTTTTTGATTGAAATTTTGGGTATATACTCGTGTATACCCTCGTCTGATAAAGTGTTACGGGTTTCGGGATGCGCCCACTGGGGGCGTGGCAAATCGATTAAATCTATATATCTCCCTCAATTTTAAAGCTATATGCTAAATGCATACCGATATATGTATATGTATAAATGATGACCTCCTCTAAAGATCGCATCCAAACTTTAGCTACGCCCACTACCGCGCCCACAATGTCAAAAACTTGATATGGGCACAACACCAATAATGCCAGTGCAACATTGCTAGCGCCATCTATTGCATATTTTCGGTAATTATTTTTGTTTGGTTGTCACTGCTTACAGAGGCTGACTGCTACGCTACTTCAAATTGTTAGAATTTATGAAAATGAATATGCGGTTGATTGCTAATTAATTTTGCACTTGTCGTACATGTAACTTATGTTGAGTACTGTCACAGCTTGATCAACTAGTAGCGCAGTATAAAATGCAGCTAAAAATATTATTTTTAACAAGTAAGAACGTTGCTGTCGGGTGTAACCGACAGCGGAATACTCGTTTACGGTGCAATAACAACGAAAACATGTAACCTAGCATTATGGGTGCACAAAAAAATAATAAACGAGCATAAAAAACAAAAAAGAATTTGCCTCCGCGCGGCCTCGAGACCGGGCCTACCGCAGAATTACCAGAATCACGCAGACCCCGCGTTAGACACCAACGCCACCAACCATTCAACCTCAAGTGGTACGAAATTCAACTTAAAGTATATAATAAGAATTAAATGAAAAATTCTAGCAGAAAGCAAAAAGAATATAATTTTATTTAAACTATTAGAATAATTAAGAAGAACCTGTGCATCAAGAGCGGGAATTGCACCCGAGCACCATCGATCACTTGTTTTTGGTGTGACGAAATTCAATATAAATGCTAAGAAATTAGCTGTTTTTTTAAATTTCTTAGGTAACCATTTGTTTGATAAAAACGAAAATAGTTAAAGACTATGTCCTATAATCTTCTGTCATATTACTGCAAATAATACTTACAGAAAGTATAGCAATAGATGTCACTAGAACAATGATTGCAGCTGGCATTTTATCTGCAAGTTGTGACAAACAGCTGCACACGAATTTTAAGAAACAGTCTGAAACTAAACGCATGCTAGTGACCAGTGATCATTGACCATATTAAGTTTTCCATGTGACGATCTAATTAGAGGAGACTTGTTAGCATATTACTTAATGAAACCTAGAGAATGATTACCAGAGTAATTACAATAGATGTAATTAATAATGTTAATTAATTTAGTATAATTAAAAGTTTTGCACGTATCGAGTTTAATACAATTTGAGCATTTAATTATTTAATTAATTAACTGCATCATCACACTACCCGTTGATCAAGTTGTGACAAAACTCAACTCAAGTTATATGACAAGTGCACAATCGCAAACAGCCGCACGCAAATTCTAAGAATATCAAAAATGTCTATCATCTAAGCGCCATCTACCGACCAGTGGTCACTGACCACTTAATTTCCCATGTGACAAACTAATTGAACAGTTATCCAACACTATTGCAATGAAACCAAATAATAAGTACCAAAAAGTATGCAATAGATTGCGCTTGATATGTTGGCCCGGCTGAATTGATGTTCTGCACATATCGAGCTTTGGACATTGTGGGAGCGGTAGTGGGCGTAGCCAAGAAAGTTTGGATGCGATCTTTAGAGGAGGTCATCAGCAATCTGTCGTTGATTTAATCGAATTGCCACGCCCACCGTGGGCGCAACCCGAAACCCTTAACATTTTATCTGACGAGGGCACACACGAGTATATATATATAGCTTCAAAAGCGGCGAAAAAATTGCGTTCATACGGACAGACGCACAGACGGACGGACAGCATAACGGACTTTGCACAAATCCAATATACTAGTTTCACTTCGTGAACGAGTATAAAAATTAATGCTCTCGCTTTTAATATTTGCAGGCACATTTAAGTATGTCGTAGTTGTGAAATTTCTCGCAAAATTTTCACATGTTGGTTGCAGTTGCTCTGCGAAAGCGTTTTGGGAGTGTACATGCCAAATACGAATTTTCCCCCATTTTTCTGCTCCAGAATAAATCAAATCGCAATAGAATGGGGGAGGTATCCAATATCCGAAATATTAATAATCTGCGTATCCTTTACGAGCACCTATTAAACCTAATTTGATGGCTTTAGCTCTTAAAGTTTTTGAGTTATGCTCAAAAAAGCGGGTCAAAAAACCGATAAACACTGAATTTAAAAAAAAGGGGCAAGTTATTGATCATTTGAAATAAACTTGATCTGCGTATGGCATATACGAATCTAAAAAGTTCAAGTTCAGCTCTAGCCCTTGTTGTCTCTGAAATCGACTCGTTCATACAGACGGACGGACAGACAGACTGACATGGCTAGATCGACCGGTTAGTGTTGCTGATCAATATATATACATTATGGGGTCGGAGATGCCTCCTTCTGCCTGTTACATACATTTGCACAAAACCATTATTCCCTTTTTAACCATTTTCATTGGGTTCAGGGTATACAAATTATTTTAACATAAGTAGTGGTTATCATATGCACCAACCGCAGCGGTTTATGTATGCACTTTTCGGCGCTAGCCACAGACTTCTATTATACTCGTTCAGTTTCAATTGGAATTCTATGGTTAGTCTTATTGGATAGGTTAGGACGTGCATTTCGTCAAAAACGAAAGGATTGGTGTCGATGATGACTAACACGCTGTTAAGGTGACAGTTGTGATCGCGCAGATGCAAACTTTTTTTTGGTATTATATAATTGTATACTATTATTATTATTAATACACATAGTGCTAGGGTACATGTTTTAGTTGTTATTACACTGTGAACGAGTAATACGCTGTCGGTTACACCCGACTGCAACGTTCTCACCTGTTTTGTTTCATTAAATTTACATTTATTTTATTTTAATTTAAGTTTATTTTAAATACAAAATCGTGCGAGGGTATGGTCTAATTGCATACAAGAAATCGAAGAATAACGACAGCGCTCTGCTGTCGAAACTGACTTAGAGGGTAAAAGGTGCAATGGCAAGCAAGCAGAGAGACAATTGCGTGGCTTTCGGCCGCGTAGATCGCGATGCATACAGATAAGCAATTGAGTTCATTGTTTATAGTTAAATGTTATGCTGCCGAGCAGGGCAGAACTATGCTAATTGCCTGTTTCAGCTGCTACTGCGATCAAATGCATTAAAACAAATTTTCATCAAAACTGTTATAAAACACAGAAGTTGTTAAAGAAAATGTATTTGTATATTGGCTAAGCTACGTGATGGCAAGCGTCAAGCGCAGGCGTTTTCTGCATGCGTGTGCACACGGACTTACATATACATACATGTCATTCATTGCTATTGTTTGTGCATGTGTGCTATATTCTTAGTTCACATTTTGATAGACACAATTAAAATGCTGATACAGCTCGGCGGTAGAGGCGAGTTCGAACCTCGCTGTGTCAATGGACTTTTTACCACTACTTTTTATTTAAAAATTTTTTTTTTTTTAACTTACTACACTTATTGGGCAAGTACAGCCTAATGCAGGGACATCGATGATTTGAAATATTCTGAAGCAACAAAATTGGGAAAAATTGGTATTTGGCATGCACACTCTTAAAAAGTGTGGGCAGATAAACTGCAACCAACATTTGAAAGATATAGTTTCCTATTTTGTGAAAATTTTTTCGAGAAATTTTACAACTACGGCATACTAAGATTTGCCGGCAAATATAAGACGAGCGCGATGCGAGAGCATTAATTTTTATTATTTATTTTTTTTAATATTATTTTCCTAAGTGCGGCTGTGGTATCAAGTGTATGAATGCAGAGGGGTTTAATTAAATGCATGTAACGACAGCTCGCCGCTGGGTTCAGGGTATCTCTTAGTAGGGCATTCCCGACTAGAGCCATCTTACTTGTTATTATTTATTATACTCGTTCACGAAGTGAAACTAGAATATTGGGTTTGTGCAATGTCCGTCATGTCGTCCGTCCGTCTGTCCTTCTGTCCGTATAAACGCAATTTTTTTGATTGAAATTTTGGATATATACTCGTGTATACCCTCGTCTGATAAAGTGTTACGGGTTTCGGGATGCGCCCACTAGGGGCGTGGCAAATCGATTAAATCTATATATCTCCCTCAATTTTAAAGCTATATGCTAAATGCATACCGATATATGTATATGTATAAATGATGACCTCCTCTAAAGATCGCATCCAAACTTTAGCTACGCCCACTACCGCGCCCACAATGTCAAAAACTTGATATGGGCACAACACCAATAATGCCAGTGCAACATTGCTAGCGCCATCTATTGCATATTTTCGGTAATTATTTTTGTTTGGTTGTCACTGCTTACAGAGGCTGACTGCTACGCTACTTCAAATTGTTAGAATTTATGAAAATGAATATGCGGTTGATTGCTAATTAATTTTGCACTTGTCGTACATGTAACTTATGTTGAGTACTGTCACAGCTTGATCAACTAGTAGCGCAGTATAAAATGCAGCTAAAAATATTATTTTTAACAAGTAAGAACGTTGCTGTCGGGTGTAACCGACAGCGGAATACTCGTTTACGGTGTAATAACAACGAAAACATGTAACCTAGCATTATGGGTGCACAAAAAAATAATAAACGAGCATAAAAAACAAATAAGAATTTGCCTCCGCGCGGCCTCGAGCCCGGGCCTACCGCAGAATCACCAGAATCACGCAGACACCGCGTTAGACACCAACGCCACCAACCATTCAACCACAAGTGGTACGAAATTCAACTTAAAGTATATAATAAGAATTATATGAAAAATTCTAGCAGAAAGCTAAAAGAATATAATTTTATTTAAACTTTTAGAATAATTAAGAAGAACCTGTGCATCAAGAGCGGGAATTGCACCCGAGCACCATCGATCACTTGTTTTTGGTGTGACGAAATTGAATATCATCTACTATCAGTGACCACTTAATTTCCCATGTGACAAACTAATTGAACACTTGTTCTATTCTAATGAAACCAAATAATAATTACCAAAGTATGCAATAGATGTCGCTAGCAATGTTGCACTGGCATTATTGAAGTTGTGCACGTATCGAGTTTTGGACATTGTGGGCGCGGTAGTGGGCATTGCCATATAAGTTTTAGTGCGATCTTTAGAGGAGATTATTAGCATATTACTTTGACCTAGAGTGGTTACAGATAATTGAATAATTAATTAATAATTTAATTAATTTAGTAAATTAAAAGTTTTGATTGATTTAATCAATTTACTTAATTATTTAATTAATTTACTGCATCATCACACTACCCGTTGAT
>JAWNLD010000110.1:0-66070 GCA_035041545.1 Drosophila colorata | reverse complement strand
AATGTGAAATGTTGAAATGTGACCGTATTGAGTCGATAAAGTTGTACAGGATCGTTAGGGTGCTCACGCCAAATGATGAGCTGAAAGTCACGATGAGCTTCGTCTATAAAGACTTGACGGTACATTTTTGTTATGTCGGCGGTCATGGCATATGGCCGAAATTTGAACTTTAGCGATGTGGCGAACAGACAATGTTGAATCGTTGGCCCTACGAGAAGAAGATCATTTAGCGACAATTGTGATGTGCTCTGACACGAGGCGTCGCACACGACCCGGAGTTTGGTCGTTGAGCTTTGTGGCCTTGTTACACATTGGTAAGGAATAAAGTAATGAGATTTGCAGGGTATAATGTTCCCGATTGCTGTCATGTGTCCCAAGGCTAGATACTCTTTCATAAATGCGATAAACATAGATTGGAGCTCTAAATTAGCTGTTATTCGTCTTTCTAATGACATAAATCGCCTCTTTGCAGTGTCATATGAGCATCCAAGACAATTTGGGCTACTTTTGAATGGCAAGCTAACACTGAACTGACCCGAGGGCAGACGAACTATACTGTCGACAAATGACCTTTCACATAAGGTTTGTTCTGGTGTGTAGAGCTTAGATTTTTCAAGTTCAGGCCAGAACTTTCTAACCAACGAGTCTAGCGAGTCAGGATTTTGTGGTTGACTAGTTTTGCATCGACCAGATACTATCCACCCGAATTCACTATTTTGTAGTGTAGGGCCTAGCTTGTTGTGCTTGATTTGGCCTACTTTAAGCAAATCGAAGAACGCGTCGGCACCAAGTAGGATGTCAATACGCTGCGGTTTGTGGAATATTGGATCCGCTAAACTAATGTCGTTCGAAATTTCCCAATCGGCAGCAGCGACAGTTTTTTCAGGATGATAAGCCGAAAAGGATTTAAGTACCACAAAATCGATCACCATTGAAATCGAATCGGTGCGAGAACTGATTGTCGTTTGTACTGCATGACTAGCTGACAACTGAGATTTTATAATGCCTAAAAAACTAATTTTGCGTCGATTACTTCTTTAGTCGCAGATTGTTTGTGTTCTTCTGTAATGAAATTCACCTGCGATCCTGAATCTAGCAAAACTCTCGCAGTCTGCCTTTGGCCAGCATGTCCACTAACGTCAACAAGTGCCGTGGCTAACACAACTTGCCTGTTCTTTCCCACAACTGCGTTGTCTCTCGGCGATGTATTAAGTGACTGCTGAGCTTGAAGGGGATAAGTAGATGCATTAGTTGGCAGTTGGCTATAACGATGCAAAAAAGTATGGTGTGGCTTCGAAAATACTTTACAATAACTGGATTTACACATTGAAACACTATGCCCTTTTCGTAGGCACTTGATGCACAACGGCAAGCCTTTTGCAAATTTGAATCGCGAATTTACTGAAGCATTGGCAAAAGAAGAACAGGATTGGATGAAATGCTCATTGGATTTGCAAATTACACATTTTTGGTCCGACGGCTCTGTAGAATGTACAACTGTCAACGAAGAGTTGTGGACATTTCTATGCGTACTTTCCCGAATGGCTTTGCGTAGTTTGGCCCGACCAGTAGTAGATTCGTGTGCTGCGATATGCTGATATCGCTTGTTGCGTGAGTCTTCACATTCCTTCCACAATAGAATGGATTGATAATTCATTTGTTCTTCCCACCGTGATCGAGACTTATGGTCCACCTTAGACAGAACTATGTGAATAATCATTGCAATTGCAATTGTCTTGTCGTTGCCGAGAGATAACAATGATTCATAAATTGCAGTAACCGTATCGATTAGCGATCGCAAAGATGCTGCAGATGGACCTTGCATAGCTGGAATATCAAATAAACGAGCGATACTTTCAAAAAATATGAGACTTGGATTATCGTAAGCTCATGTAAGAGCCGATAATGCGTTAGTATCAGTGACCTGGTAAGCTTTGACAGTGCCAAGTGTTTCCTTCTCTAAGCATGAGAGTAAGTGGTTGAACTTCTCACATTAGATAGCGTGAGGTCGTCATCGATAAGACTCTTAAACAACCCCATGAAGTTTTTAATTGCATAATTTAATTAAATAATTTAACTGCATAATTGCAACCAAATTAGGGCTATTTCATTTGCGGTAAATGTCTGCTGTGCGATATAGAGGAATTCATTGTCGAATTATTAGCAGCGTTTTGATCCACTTGACCTTGTGGGTGCCGACTAATAGACATGATAAATGATTTTGCAGAAATGCTTAAACTTTCTAAGTCTGCGCGCGATGATAACTCAGGATTTATGAGTTCTACTTGATGTTGAATGGAAAATGAATTCTTGAATAACTTCTTACCTAAGAGTATGATCGTTGTGAAATTGTCAGTCCTTAACAAGAGCTTCCTAATATATATGCAAACCAAAGCGCAAGTAGTATTGGATCGATTCATGGGAAGGAGTTTTTCAATCTTAGACAGACTTTGTGCAGGACTTCTTGAGTGATTTTCTATCCATCGAAAACGAGACTGATATCCACATTAGAGTATCAAAAACCCGCAGAGCAGTCAACGAATCACCACAAGAAAATTATTATAAGAAGCTGGCCATGAGTAAAAAGGGTGAGTTATCAGATTCGGCAATTTCAAAACATATAATAAATGGTGTTAATGATTACGATTTGAAAAGAAAAATATCAAATCATTACGCATCCTGCAACCACGTGTTATAATAGAATATCATAAATGCAATCACGACCAAAATACCGTTCTCTTTGCCAAATTTAGAAGAGCAATTCGCCCAATTATCTGGTAACAATTATTTCACGAAACTAGATCTTCGCTTGGGATATCATCAAATTGGTCGGTATTTAAATTTGTAATGAACAAAATAATTAGTCGAATGAACCGCAGCGAGGTACTTGCTTATTTGGACAATGTTATAATACATAGTATAACAATTAACGAGGGAATTGAGCGGCTAGAGAAAATGTTTGAAATATTAAAAGAAAGTGGTTTAAAATGACCATTCGATAAATATTGATTTCTTCACAAGGAAATTACCTTCCTAGGGCATATTGCGACAAAAGTGGTATAACGCCGAGTGAAGACAACATTAGTGCTACTAGAAATTTAACAATGCCCACGAAGGTAACTGAAGTCAGACGTCAAAACTATTCTTTGATTTCAAGGCCATTGACACGACTGCTTCGTAAATCAGAAATAACCCACATTGCATAGACAGAGGTATATCATCAGGCCGTCAACGAACTGATCGACATATTGTGCTGTGTACCTGTGCCAGCATTGCATGACTTCAATGCACATCATGAAGTTCATACTGACGCTTACGTAATCGGACCGGCAGGAGCTTTATTGCAATCTCAGGATAAAACCTATTGCAAACCTGTTTGCTATTTTAGTCGCCATTGTAATGATACTGAGAGCAGTTATAATAGCTACGAATTGAAAATTTTGGCTGTGGTCGAAACCCTACAAATATTTAGAATTTACGTACTGGGAAAGCCGTTTCTTCTCGGCATAGATCGTGCTGCTATTGCAAAAGCCAAATCGAATAAAGAGCTCATACCAAATAGCACGATGGTGGCTTAGTATACTTGACTACGACTGCCAAATTGTTCATCAAGAAGGTACCAAAATGGCTCATATCGATACTATGAGCAGAGCACCGAATTCGACACCAACGTCGTCCTTAGAAGAAATCGTTTAAGCTATTACCATCGATTTTGAAGACTGGCTCTTGACTATGGAACTGTAAGATCCGAAACTGGTGGAAATCATTGGTGTACTACAAGGGATACAAGGGAAGAAAACAAAGCAGATACGACAAGACTACGTGATATAACCATCGATTGTATCGTAAAATAGATGATTCGTGCTGTTGATGGAGGATTGTAAAATTATGCCATAACGATGCCGGACATTTTGGTTTGGATACAACGATTTCTCGAATACAAGAACGTTTCTGGTTCCCCAAAATAAAGATATATTTGATATAATATATTGCGTCCTGCATTCAATGCTGTTATTTTAAATCCAAGGTCGGGAAACCAGTAGGAAGTTTGCATTACGACGATATTGAGCCTATACCATTCCGAAAGTTGCATGTGGATCATTTAGAACCATTTATCAGAAGCAAACGCGGAAATATCCATAGATTTGCTAATTCCGACGCATTCCAAAAATTTCTACTTGTAAAACCCGTAAAGCGTACAAAAACGCAACCCGTCATAATTGCATTAAATTAAATATCAAGTTATTTCGGCCTGCCAAAATGTATTGTATCCGACCGCAGAACCGCATTCACCTTGAAACAGTTTGAAGAGTACTGTAAGAGAATTAAATTCAACATATCAAAAGTGCCATTCGTACCCCTCATGCTACGTTATAGTTGAACGAGCGAACCAAACAATTTTCCGACCTTTATACGTACCACCAACGAATCGCCCAAGGATTGGGAAATGACTCTACGAAATATACAATGGACTGTGAATTAGCAAAGCAACGACACTTCAGGATTCAGTCCGAACAAAATGGTTTTTGATTTTAAGATCATCGATATAATTCAGAATTATCTGACTGCCGCAATACATGATGATCTTAATGAACATGCAAAATACGATGACTCTATCAACAAATACAGTGACGCCGTAGCGTGACAAATGGAAGGCAAGATTCGACATTAAACACGCTAACCCCGTTCTTTATTTCATAGGTGACCTGGTCGTAGTACAGAATGAGCCAGCAGGTACTGGCGAATCACGCAAACTAGAGCCTCTGTATCGTGGGCCGTATCAAGTGATCAAGACAATGGGAAATGATCGCTATGTTATTGAAGACATCTCTGGTATGCAGATAGCAGCATGCTTCAGACAAGATGAGATCTTGGTGCTCCAATATCCTCGAATTGGGAGCAGAATCTGATACCGACGATAACCAAATCGAGGACGATTTGAAATCAGGATTGGCCGAGCTGCCGACCCGACTCGCTGGCAACATCGAACATGATCGATGTGGACCTGCTCTGGACCGAATGAAGTTCGTGGGCTGTGGGGAGTCCGTTTTGAACAGTGAGAGAGCGAAGACGCTTCTGACATAATTATGTACTTCATTGAATAACCTTGAATATTAAAACTTTAATTAAAATTATCAAAATGACGACCTCAGCTAGCTTCCAAAACAACACAACCTTCACAATACTACACATGAACGTACCTACATACACACAAATGATCGGACGAGTTGGCAAGCCCGGTGTTATCGGCCACGACGTCCCCGCCCTTCCTGCAACGGCTATAAAAAATTGAATGCCATTGCCCTTAAATTGGAACTGACGGCCGACTTATTCCATGGCCTCGGTGATTCTCCTCTCACGCTTACTCACACATCATGTTTGATTCGCTCACAAGTACAATTTAATAAATAAACATTTCTTTCTTATGCTAGTTGAACAGGTTGGCCAGATGGCTGTGTTTTATGTTTGGCGGGCGTTTATAATTTAAGCGGGTATATTTAAAATCGAAGAGGAGCGAAATTTTGGCCAAATATAAATTCAGAGAAGGAGTAGATTTATGCCACTGTAAATTGGGCACAGCGCAGATATGCTGTCGGTTAACGTTCCCTCAATCCCTATCCTACCCTATCGGAGCTCCAATAAAAGTAAAAATAGGTGGGGGTCGATCAATAGAAGACAAGTTCTTTTGCCTCGCACCGGTGGCCAGAATGTGAGATATGTATATGTATGTGCCAATGTTGGCAAATTTGGAAAAATCCGAGTGCCGGATTTAACAATGGAAAAATATGTGAATATGGAATAAATAAGTTAATAAATAAATTCAGAAATATATAAATAAATACGCAATAAATGATTCAATAAATAGGACAATAAATTCATACGCAAATAATTAATTAAATAAATAGGACGATAAATTAATGAATAAATAAATAGATAATTAAATAGGCAACTTTCTTGACATCTAGATTGACAGGCGTGCAACAATTATATGGGCTTACAAGCGCCGCTCGTTTGGCCCTATTGGTCGCCGCAAAAAGATTTTTTGGACGTGCCAGGGTTTGGGCCACTAATATGGTCGCATATGCGATTTTTGTAGCCGCGATATGGGCGACTGATCTGCGGCTGCTATGACGACAGGAGCCGCGGCAGATCGTTGCGGTGTCGGCTCTTGTTGGAACACACTCACTCAGTTTTTTTATTGGAAGGACGCAGAGAGGTAAGATAATGGTGGTTCCAATAAAAAAAAAACATCAGCGCATGAAGGCAGGCTGTATGTTTGTGTCCTCCAAGGCAATATTGGGCCGCAGCAGAATCAAACAAAAGTGGGGCCTCAAAATTAAACTGCGGCGTGACCTGTTGTTGGCCACCTGTTGGAAACAGACACCAATTACAAAACATTCAGATATTTTTTCTTTCACACTTACGCCGAACTTAAATCAAGACAGCACTCTTTATGCGGGGTCTGTGCGCCTGTGCATAATTATAAATTCGAATTTGCCTCTTCTGGCCACACTTCGATAATTCCCTTTGTGCCGTCCCGCCAAAAAAACGTGTTGTCGCCTCTTTATTTTATTCTGCCTGTCATCTCCTCGGCAGTCCCCACCGTCCGTCTCTCTGGTCACTCTGGTATTTGGCCCTGCCAACTCACGCTAATCGTTATGCAATGAACAGGGCTGCTCCCTCGAAAAATTTCCCCACCAGGGTCGCGTTTGTCACCGATAATTACATGGCGCAGTAGTCAAATGCAACAATGAATTTATAATTCCTTCAACTGATTTTTATTACATTTTTTTTTGAGTTCCATTTTTGGTAAACAAGCACAATCAGCTGTTCCATACAAAATCAAAACAAAGTAGCAGAGTGGCCAGTCCGCCATCAAAAAATTATTTGGGAACTTAGATTTTCAAAGTGAAATCAGATCCGAGGATCATTTAATATAAATATAGTAACATATGTACACCTACATACCTAACACATATTCAAATACAGAATTGTTCAATTACTCACAATATTAAATGTAAACATCATTCGAAATCAAACCCTGG
Organism: Drosophila colorata; assembly: GCA_035041545.1. Taxonomy (NCBI): domain Eukaryota; kingdom Metazoa; phylum Arthropoda; class Insecta; order Diptera; family Drosophilidae; genus Drosophila; species Drosophila colorata. The sequence goes on along the minus strand of JAWNLD010000110.1, from coordinate 59,024 downwards.
GGACAACAACAATTTGAGCATTTCTCACGAGTTAGAAAGATAATATAAAAATCCTCTTAAAATTAAACGCCACAGTTGTAATTCCCACCAGCACTAAAAACAGCAGACGCAGATTAAACCAATGGTGATTCACAAGACCCTCAGTCTTGAGAACACTCAATTGCAAATTCACTCAATAACAGAATTTTAAAAGAACGCAGTAAAAGGTTTGATCGTCGTCAACAGTTTCTCAACTTCAGAGTTTAATTTTTTTCATGGAACCGTTCAGTCGTACGCGTCTTGATTAGTTGAATTCTCCTTTGAAGTAGTTTAATTGTTAAATAAAAATTATTTTTTTATTTACCATAATAAGCGATCAAAATATAATTGGCGCAGCCGGTAGGATATGTAAATAGTGACTAGTGATCATTAAAGGATAATTGCAATCCCAAATCATAGATCAGAGCTCTTTACATTGTGTAGCCCACGAAATACAAGGTCGACCGCTACGTAAAGTGCTTAATATACTACGATACTTGAACGTCAACAACCATGAAATGACGACTAGTGTCCCAGGTTGAAACAAATATTAAAACAAAACGAACAGCGTTCTATACTGAGCTATAGAAATGCAAGTAATAGAAGCAGCCTCGAGGGTATCCCAAAGATGTGCAGCAAATACCTGGGCCGATCTGAGATACGCCCTCATCGACGAATATAAGACGCAAACTCCATTTGAAGAACTTCTAAGACGATTGTATAACACCAATTTTAACAGAAGTATCCGTAAGTTTGCAGAAGAATTAGAGTGTAACGAACAAGTTAATGTTACAAAATATTCAACATGATATAATTTTGTACACAAACGCATTGTATTTTGTACAATACGATTAAAGATGTTATAACTAGGAAGTTACCAGATAGATTGTTGATGACATTAGCCACATACGATATTTTTACAATTTCAAAAATGAAACAAGTAACTCAGAGAGAAAGATTATATGAAAATACTACGTCTGATAGACCAAGAAACCAAAACACTTCAAGTAAAAATAATTCACATAATAATGACAAGGGTAGGGATAAGATAAATTATCAGCATAACTATAACCAAGGTACACAAGTACAAAAATGTTTTAATCCAAATTACCTTACAAATCATAAGCCTCAAAGTAACAAAAATTATCAACATTTCAAGAATTCCAAAAGAATTAAGTCAAGTCAAAATCCAATGAATTTCCAACAACAACCACACTCTTCCAACTCACCAAACCAACCAGTTTAAATTTAAAATGGACACATCAGAAAAATTTCTACTCGCGCTCTCAACGCTGTGCTGATGTATGTAACAGGCAGAAGGAGTCATCTCCGACCCCATAAAGTGTATATATTCTTGATTAGCATCACTAGCCGAGTCGATCTAGCCATGTTCGTCTGTCTGTCCGTCTGTCTGTATGAGCGCGTTAATTTCAGAGACTATAAGGGTTAGAGATCTGAACTTGGGCTTTTTAGATTCGAATATACCATACGCAGATCTGGTTTATTTTAAATGATCGATAATTTACCTCGTTTTCTTATAATCAGTGTTTATCGATTTTTTTATCCGGTTTTTTGAGCATATCTCAGAAACTATAAAAGCTGGAGCCACCATATTTCGGATTTTGTATACTTTCCCTCACTCGCCCCCCATATAAAAAAAAAATCAAAAAAATCCGCAAATCAAATACTACAGACTTGCGCTTTGGCTTGTACACAGATTTAGAATTAACTTTTCATAGTGGGGGCCAAGCGCAGCTGCATGAGCATTTCTCAGAAACTATCAGAGCCAGAGCCAAAATTTGGTTGAGGCTGCTATATAAATGTGTTTTATTACAATAAGAATGCATTAAGACAAATTTTTTCCAAATCGGTTTGAAAACACAGAAGTTATTGAAGACAATGTATTAGTATTTTGGTAAACCACGTGGTGGCAAGCGCCAAGCGTAGACGTTTTACGCATGCGTGTGCACACATACATACATATGTACTTATATGCGCATTCATATGCGTGAGCCCTTTTTCGAATTCTCAAGTGAATGTTATTGCATAAGTGTTTCTAATCTCAGATTTGGACAGAGGCTATCAAAATGCTGCTGTGGCTCGGTGGTAGAGATGTTGCCTGGCGCGCTAACAGGCGCGAGTTCGAGTCCCGCTGTGTCAACGGAGTTTTTGTTCTGTTTATTTGAATTTGAATTTTGTTTATTTATTTTTGTTTAACTTAACACACTTATTGGTCCAACTGCAACTTAATGCTAAATTTCACAACTACGGCATATTTAAATTTGTCTGCGATCATTCATTGTTATTATTTATTTGTATTTTATTTTACCAAGTAAAATAAGTATGATTTGTAACGACAGCTCGTCGCTGGGTTCAGGGTAACTCCTAGTCGGGCACTCCCGACTTTAGCCATCTTACTTGTTTTTTTTATACCCTGAATACATGAAAAATGGCTAAAAAGGGTATAATGGTTTTGCGCAAATGTATGTAACAGCTAGAAGGAAGCATCTCCGACACCATAAAGTATATATATTCTTTATCAGCACGACGAACTGAGTTGAATTAGCCATGTCCGTCCGTCCGTCCGTCTGTCCGTCTGTATGAACGCAGCGATTTCGGAAACTACAAAAGCTAGAAACCTAAACTAAACGACTACATATTCTCCTAATCCATACACAGTACAAGTTTATCATTTTTTTCAATATCTTGCTCCGTTTCATTATTATCAATCAAAATCGATTTTAAGACTTGGTTTTCTTGGCATATCTCCGAGACTATAAGAGCAATTTTCGCCCCCCATAAAAAAAAAAACGGAAATCAAATACTACAAATTTGCTCTTGGGTTTGTATATAGATTTGGATGTTCTCAATAAGCACTGAAAATTTGATAACTATCATACTCTTAGCTTAGAAGTTATTCTAGAATTAATTTTCCATAGTGGGGCCAAGCGCAGCCGTTGTGTAAAGTGCGCAGCTTGCTGCGTGCATTTTGTGTGTGTGTGTGTGTGTATGTGTGTATTTGTGGATGTGTGTATGAATGGAAAGAGGTTAAAATGTATCTCGTAGTCGGGAACTCCCGACTAGAGCCATCGTACTTGTTTTTCCTTGCTCTTGTTTTGACTGTTTAACGTTAAACGTTGTTGTTGTCAAGGGAGGGGGCGAATGGGGGAGGTATCCAAAATCCTATAACATATTAAACCAAATTTGGTGGCTCTAGCTCTTATAGCTTTTGAGGTATGCTTAAAAAACCTTGTCGAAAAATCTTTAGAAGAAAACACTTCCGTTGCGAAAGCGAAGCGAATATGATATGGAGCTGTAAGTGATTCAAAAAAAATTTTAAGCAGATCAGGCCGTTGGGAGCTTCGTTCAGGCATATAAAAATTTGTGTTTCGAATACGAGTCGAATGGTACCTATTTATTTTAATCCGGTATCTCGTTCAAAAATTAAGAAATTAAAATTTTGTATGTTTCCGAAAATGAGATGTTTTTGTTGGTATATTTTTTCGCGTATGATGGTGTTGAGATAGCTTTTTGTGGACTTGGTTCCTACCATGAACCTAGAAATCGTTGTCTACGACTTTTGGCAATAGCCGCTAGTTTGGCGTTTGAAAGGTATTTTTAATGGCATATTTTTTTTGCATATTTTTTGGCATATTTGTTCTTAAGTACGCAGATATAAAGTTACAGGTGAAAAGAGTTTTCACTAGCAATAATTAAAATGAAAACGTCTGCCCCGATTTTTATAAATGATTAATATGTTGTACAATGCCTATATTGCCCATATCCGTATATTGAGTTTTGGTATATGCCACATATCTGGTAAATTGTCTTTTCAAGATATTCCTTGTTTAGCGTATATACTGTCAGAGTGACAGTATTCATACGTTTGCGTTGCAAAAATAGCCAGTCCTGCCAAACGAATTGCGCAGTTTCTTGGTGCATAACTGTATTCAGGTATTGCGTTAACTGATTTTGATTAAGAACATTTAAATTAGTTGGCGGAATGGATTTTAGTTTCGTCAAAAATCTGTTGTTTGAAATTAGGAGCGAACAGCTGATATTGATTTAAAGCTATGCCGCAAAACTTAAGCAAACATTCAAATGGTTTATTTTACTAATTGAATTGAATTTTAATACTAAAAATGCCAAAATAAAGTTTAAAATATTGTCTGCTGGATATTTTGCAATATTTACTATATAAATATTAAATAAGCCTCGGATCTGATTTCACTTTGAAAATCTGTGTTCCCACATATCTTTTTGATGGCGGACAGTCCACTCTGCCACTTTGTTTTGATTTTGTTGGAGCGAGTTCCCTGCGTCAGGGAGAGCCTGGATTTAATTAGCGAAAGAAACACGATCTGTACGCAACGAAAGTTTATTAACGACTGACATAACACTGTTAGTTAACAGTGTTTGTTCTACAGCATACATGCAGAGAATGAATTTATATATATGTCTAAATACATGTATGCATTGCCTGTTAAATAACATTTTAATACCCTTCCTCAATGCAAACATGTTTACAAAAATTAATTCAAATTTAACATGTTCATAAATTCATTATGTTTTCCTTTTGACAAATTCTTAGTTAGCACGTTCTGCAACACCATTTTGTTGCGGACTGTACGCCACGGTCAACTGCCGTGCAATTCCATTAGTTTTCAAAAAACCGTTGAATGTTTTATTTACATATTCGCGCCCGTTGTCACTGCGAATACTTTTAATCCTTTTTCCTGTTTGGCGCTCAACCAGATTTTTGAATTCCACGAACTTTCGAAAAACCTCGTCTTTTCCTTTCAGGAAGTACACAAAAATCCGCCTTGATTTGTCATCAATAAATGTCAAAAAATATCTGGCGCCACTAAGCGACTTTGTTTCGAAAGGGCCGCATACATCACTGTGAACTAACTCCAGAAGTTCATGCGCTCGGCTCTCTGATGAACTTGGGAATGGCTGCACGTGAACCTTGCTTACCATGCACGTCTTACATGATACCTTCTGTAACATCTCCATGTTTTCCATTCCACGCACCAATCCTTTGTTTGACATTTCCTGTAAGCTTGCGTAATTTAGATGCCCGTATCTGTTATGCCATAGTACGCCATCAGCTTTGACAGCAGCATAACATCTGTTATTTCTACCTTCAAACGTGTACAAACTGCCGACTCGCTTGACCTCGAGTATACATTCGCCACCTTGCACAACTCTTGCAACTTTTGGCCCAAAATGTACAACAATATTGTTTGCTACCGCTTGACTCACAGACATAAAATTGCCTGTCAACTTTGGAACATATAGCACATTGCTTAGTACCAGCGTAAACAAATCCGTTTTTAGCTTAACTTCGCCCATGCCTTCCGCTTGCAAGAAGCCGGAATCCGCCAAACCGATCATTTCACTATGTGGCTTAAGCTTTGAAAACATTTGCTTGTTGCAACACATATGACTTGTTGCCCCGCTGTCCAAGCACCAGCTTGATCGCTTAAAACTGCTTGCTTCCAACGCATTCAGTAAACTGCCATTTCGCTGCATGCTCTTCACTGCGCCTTTCTTAAATTCGTCATGCTTAGAAATTTGACTGCGACAATTCGCTCTAATGTGCCCTTCTTCGCCGCACTTATAGCAGACAACGTTTGTCAGCTTCTTCTTTGTGGCTGCCTTCGCACTGTTATTTTGCCGTTGCTTAATTCTTGATGTATACCAACTGCGATGTCTTTACACTCAGCGTGATCGTTGCCAATGCCTTACGATCCAACGCGATCCAGTTAACACCTTCTCCGACATTTGACACATCTAAGTTCCCCGACGCAATTTCCCATAGTTCCGCATGTTCCAACACACTTCGCATCTGGATGCTCCAAGAACCATAGTTCTTCTCGTCCAGCTTGTCTATTTGGTACAATGCACTCATTTTACTATTACTGCGACGCAATTTACTTATTTGCCAGTCTGAACCTTTCCGAGTTCGTAACTCTGGAAAATCCGCGTTATAAACTTTACAGTCCTACCAGGCTACGTCCTGGGCCCATAACCTGTTGGAGCGAGTTCCCTGCGTCAGGGAGAGCCTGGATTTAATTAGCGAAAGAAACACGATCTGTACGCAACGAAAGTTTATTAACGACTGACATAACACTGTTAGTTAACAGTGTTTGTTCTACAGCATACATGCAGAGAATGAATTTATATATATGTCTAAATACATGTATGCATTGCATGTTAAATAACATTTTAATACCCTTCCTACCAAGCTCAAGTGGGAGAGCTGATGTGGTTGGCTTTAACCACACGACCAGATATTTTGCACTCGGTTGCAAAATTGGCTCAGCGGAACATGGAGCCGCATAGTGAGCATCTTGCGGGTGTGAAGCACATCCTGCGTTATTTAGCGTCTACAGCGGAGCTGAAGATACACTACAAAAAGTGTGGAAAACCTTTCGAGGGTTTTGTTGATGCTGACTGGGCTGGTGACCAGGTTGACCGCAAATCATATACTGGCTATGTATTCTTTCTTGCTGGCGGGCCGATATCCTGGAAATCGGAGAAACAGCGCAGCGTGGCACTCAGCAGCACGCAGGCTGAGTATATGGCTATGTCTGCGGCATGCAAGGAGGCAATCGTGATGCGCAGGCTAATCGTCGAAGTTGGCTGCGGTACTGAGATTACGCCTACGGTGTTGTATGGAGACAACCTAAGCGCGCAGCAATTAGCTAAGAACCCAGTACATCATGCTAGAACTAAGCATATTGATATAAGATATCATTTTGTACGACAAGTTGTCAATCAGGGCAAAATTGTTTTGAAGTATGTTTCTACAAATAGTATGATAGCTGACGTGCTAACTAAGAATTTGTCAAAAGGAAAACATAATGAATTTATGAACATGTTAAATTTGAATTAATTTTTGTAAACATGTTTGCATTGAGGAAGGGTATTAAAATGTTATTTAACATGCAATGCATACATGTATTTAGACATATATATAAATTCATTCTCTGCATGTATGCTGTAGAACAAACACTGTTAACTAACAGTGTTATGTCAGTCGTTAATAAACTTTCGTTGCGTACAGATCGTGTTTCTTTCGCTAATTAAATCCAGGCTCTCCCTGACGCAGGGAACTCGCTCCAACAGATTTTGTATGGAACAGCTGATTGTGTTTGTTTACCAAAAGTGAAAATTAAAAAAATATTTAATCAAAATCAGATGACGGAATTATAAATTCTTCGTAAAAATGAGAAATACAGTACCATATCAATCTGCAAGTGAGAAGGGCGTCTTCTCAAATAAAATAAATATCGATATAAATTGTTAATACTGATATTTATCATCATTCTCCTATGCTTGTTCCAAGTTCCATCCTCAAAATATTTGATCGACAGTTTTCGGAGAAATGTATGGAAGTTGCAGATATTACCTTAGTGAGAATATCCCTAACATGGGCGTGGTACAAAAATTGTAACACTTTCTCTGAAGGAGAGAGCTACAAGTATATATCCGAAGTTTATAGTCTCTAGCTACGAAAGCGCCGAAAAAAGTTGCGTTCATTCATACAGACGGACGGACGGACAGCATAGCGAACATTGCACAAAACCCAATATACTAGTTTCACTCTGTGAACGAGTAAAAAAAGAATAATATAATGTAGAGATCAAAATAAATACCTAAATAATAGAATAGACAATTCTATAAATATATATAAAGGATGTATGTATCGATAAAAAAATTGTTAATGGTTTAATCGATATTGAAAGGAGCAACAAAATCGAAACAACAACAAACTTCGATATTTCACTTATGGTAATAGTTCGTAGATAGTTTGGACAATGCAATATAGTGAAATTGATGGCATAAACTCAATCTAAACTGAGTGCTATTATGAAAAGTTTTGGGTACCGCGAAAGTGGGTCAATAGAACAGCTGCGCGTAGCGGTAAGTCTACTTTTTAAAATGCATAATGGGTATAATTTCATCGATGCGAATGTTCCCAGTCAATCTTCAGCGAATATGACCTTATTTGAAGATTTTGGAACAAGTGACAACGACATAATGACGCCGGTCACTGCCGAAATTCCGGGGAAAAACAAAATGGCAGAACAACCGTTATGTACACCGAAAGAGCCGAAAGACGGAATTACCAACCAATCAGGCTGAATGACGAAAACTTATGTGACTGAAATGCAACATTTTGATCAGTTGGAGAAACTGTATGCTTTTCGATCGCTGCAATTTCCACTGAACCAGGGCAAAAAAATGACTTGAGTCTTAAAGATGTTAAAGCCTTCGTGTGTCGTTTCTCCGGTGAAGTGTCCTACCCTGATGCTTTTCAAAGTGCTTTTGATGAAACGCTTTGTTTATTCAAAATGCTCACTCGTCGGATCTGCCCAATTGTACATGCACAATACCGAAATATTAAATTGGAAGAATATGAAGGAGAAATTAATTCCCACGTTTAGGTATGGGGTGATAGTTTGGGATATTGGGAGCAGCTGGAGGCACGCAAAATAAAGAATGAGCAAAAAGGATCTGCAGTATTTCTTAGCGATGTGTAGTATTGCTATGCAAGCTGAGCTTACAGTGAGTGACGTTATTTAATTTAATGTCAATTGTCACTGGGCCAAGCCATCAGCTAACTCATGTGAGGTCGGCTGGAAGCAGATCCTTGGCATGGTCAAGTGTCTGCCAGTGGTGCTGCCTAATGGTAGTCGGGCAAAGCGAAGACAACTCTTCAGAAGATTACATCAATCCAAGTTGGAAAAGCATATGACCTAGGAGGTGCTCAGCCGTTAGTATGCGGACTCTGGATACCTGTAGCCCTCCAGTTTCATTTTTTTGACCTCCAGCGGTAAGCGGGATTTGCCGCGGGCGAGCTCCCTTTTCTGTTCATTCGTGGGATTCAAAATGAACCAAAATATTGAAATAAATAATGAGCCTGATGCTGCTCAAATAGCATCACCCTAGTCTTCAAACTTTTAGCATATCTCTGCCTATGCAGCTGCCGGTCTCTATCCTCCCAAGCGGTGATGTTGGTCACCAAAGGGAGGATCCGGACAGACCGCCAACTTCCTTGGATTGGAGTTGGAGCTTGCCACTGTCACGTCGAGAAAAAGTTTGTCCGGCAGGGTCCGATACGGGCATTGGTCTTTGAATCGGACACTAACATCACACTCATCGATGTCGACGAAGCATTCAGTGAGATATCTCAGAGATCCGGTCTGGCAGATGCAGGTACTCAGATAGCACGTCTACATTTAGACCCTGAGATTGCCTTCATTTAAATGATAAATCGCGAAAAAAAGCTGTTCAAGGCAGTTATCGCCTAAGAGCAACCCAGAGCAGCTGCTCTGAAAACTGAAGAGGAAGTTCTGGCGCACATAGGTACCCTCTACGAGGGACGCTCCAGCAACAGTCGCGGTGCCGGCTGCTGCTGCCCCAACAACAAACCCGGTACCATCTTAGCTGCTGGGCCTGCAAATGGTTCGACCTGTGATCACGTTCCCGGTGCGGCAGCTTAGCAATCAAGGCAGATCGTGGTCGCCTCATTTAGCAGAGTCGCTGGTCTCGGTTGGGGAGCGGTCCGCGGCCGGATCTCGAGCGCAGGCAAACCGTAGACGCAGCAGCAGCGAATGTCAGCTAACAAGGCGCAAAGTACAATGAGGTACAAGGCGTCTAAGCTACCTACCGGAGGGTGTTCGTGGAAACGACTCCCGACAAGGCAAAAGGGGTTGCCTTGCCCAACACTCTGGGAAGGAGAAATAAGCACCGATGCCAAGATATTGGAACAGATGGTTCTTACGCACAGGATCAACGGGAAATGCTAGAGGTCCTTCATAAACCCGGAAAAGCTCTGTAGTGATGGGGATACTGAACCACCAGCTAAACGTGGTTACAGTCTGTCCTGTGTTATATTCGACGCTAATAAGGTCAGGTGGCTCCCTTCAAAGTCCCGGGCAGCGACCAGATTTTCCGGGCCCTGCTGCACCACAGCTTAGAAGATATACATAGTACATTAATTGGCTTACTTAGGGCAAGCTTCACTTGGAAGTACATTCCGCTATCTTGGAAGGATGTAAACGTGGTTTTTATTCACAAGCAAGGGAATCCTTTCTGATTAAGATCGCAGAATGCCTGTGGGACTGCAGAACTTCAAAATACCAATCCACACAATTTGTCTACATTAAAGGCAGTTCGACATACGTCGCTTTATCAGATAGTCAGTAAGATTGAGAAGGCATTCAAGGCGAAGGAAATTTGCTTTGTGTTCGTTTCTAGGCGTCGAAGGTGCCGTCGACAACACTGGGTATCCGTCAATAACCAAGCCGTTAGCATCTAGGTAAATATAGAGAAAGCACAGAGACATAAGCATTCACTGGACGCCATCACTATTCGCATTCGAGCGGTCAATAGGGGTCCACAGGGCGGGGTCCTGTCTCCCTTCTCTGGTCACTAGTGATAGATGAACTAGTGGTGAAACTAGCGAAGCTAGTCCTCGATACTATAGGGTATTTAGATGACATCCGGAAAGATCGGCTTAACCATCATCGAAGTGATGCAAATGGCACTTAACACGGCCCCTAGGTGGTGCACAGATTTTCGTCACAATATCAACCCACAGAAGGCGGTTATAGTTTCCTCGGACAGCTCTCCAGTGAGGTATAATAACTGGGTGTAAATTTGCAGAGAATCTAAGAGACTTAATTGGAACTCGCACATAGACATAGCGGTGTCCTAGTCTGGTGTCCAAAGGTCTAGCATGCCTCCGCCATACAAAAACGCAGCAAACTTCAGCGGCATGTATACCTATCCCTCACGGGTATTATGCGTACATGTCCCACTGCAGCACTGGAGACAGTCTTAGGACTGAATCCACTGCATTTGCGCATAAAGAAGGTAGCTTATTTGATTCTTCTTAGGATTAAACTCACAAATGGATTGCTATCATCAGATATTGTTCATGCTAGTCTACTAAAAACAATTCCTGGCTTAAAGATTTGCGACATAATGGATTTAAATATAGTTTCTGTTAGCATCCACTCAAGCTCTTTCTCATTAAGGATTGCCTTGAGACTGGTTGCGGATTGCTGAATTGTCTCCAGCAACTCTCACATAGAAACCGGGTCACACTTTGCTGAGTCCCAGGCCATTCCGGAATTTCCGGCAATGAAGTACGATGGGCTATCTAGAGCCGGTTCCGCAACTCCTCTCCCTGCACTTGAACCCTTTTGTGGATTAAGCTGGGCCTCTGTCAAAGAATTTATGGAGGAATGGTCAAAGAAGGATAGGAAAATTTACTGGTCAATGAGACGTGGGTTACGACAAGTTAAAGAGCTGTCAGCCCACACATAGGTAGAAAGACCAAAAAACTTTCTAGTGCGGATCTACGGCTCTTGGATTCCTATCTCACGGGAGACGACACAGTCAAGTATCGCCTCAACAAAATGCGCCTATCCCCTGACCCAGAGTGTAGACTCTACAGGAGAGAATGACGGGAAAATAAAGCACATTTTATGTGATAGCCTGCCATTATTTGGAGTAGGAGTGTTTGTGCCAAACATTTCAGCAGTATTTGTTGTAAACAATTCTGGCCGGATCACGTTATAAAAGTTATAAAAGAATATGCTGCAAAAAAGAAATATCGGCGTCCGATTTCACTTCCCCTACTGGTGTTGGTTTAAATCAACCTATTGTTGTCTCTGATAGCACAAAAAACTAACATTCTCCCTCTCACTTCGCTATCAGAATGTAAGAGGTCTTTGAAGTAAACTTAGCAATCTATACCTTAATGGTCTATCTTTTCCTTTTCATGTCATCGCCTTCTCTGAGACATGGTTAGGGCTTGATATCTTAAATACTGAAATCCTATCTAACAAATTCTCTATCTATAGAAAAGATCGCACTCCTTGTCGTGGTGGTGGTGTGCTTATTGCAGTTGGTGTTGATTTTTCTTCGGAGGTTGTAATAACAGACTTTAGTATATATATAGAATTTGTTGCTGTCAAATTGTACACTCATGGTGTTTGCATTTTCATTACTTTTTCGTATATTCCTCCTTCTTCAGATATTTCTGTCTATTCTTTTGCATTTCTCTGCTATACATTCTGTCTCCTCTATGCTTTCCGATCGTGATTTTCTTGTTGTTCTGGATGATTTCAATAATGCCGGAACTAGTTGGATTTCTAGTCCCGACTCTAGTGTGCTGACTTCCACGACGCAAAATGATTTTCTTGACAATTTATTTGGTATGTCATTGTGTCAAATCAATGGTATCCCAAATTCAAAAAATGCTTGATCTTATTTTTATTTTGGATCATTCCTTTTTATCTGTTTCCCGTACTGAGCTCATATCATGCCCTGAAGATCCTTATCACCCCACTTTAGAGGTGTTGATTGATTTACCTGCCCAGGTGCTAAGCACAGGCAATAAACCTCCAGAGCGAGATCGTCAATTTCGGATATCCGACTTTGCTAAACTAACTCAGCTCTTATCCCAGACTGACTGGTCACGGCTTTACATGTATAGAGACATGGATAGTACAATCGTGATTTTTTATTCCACTTTAAATAATTTATTTGATATATGTGTCCCGGTTTGTAATTCACTTAGGTCTAACAACCTATGTGGTTTACACGGGAATTAATAAACTTAAAAACTAAGTGATCTAAGTGTCATGAAGCCTGTATTTTCACAGGGACCTGATGGAGTACCAGGCTGTATGCTTAGGTATTACGCTGAAGGACTAATGAAGCCGTTGAATAAATTATTTAAACTGTCCGTGGAGTTATATTATTTTCTTAACATTTGGAAAGAATCATTTATTATTGCTCTCCTTAAAAAAGGAAACAAGTCCAATGGTCAGAGCTATAGAGGAATTTCTAAGATGTCTTCTATTCCTAAGATTTTTGAGAAATTTATTACTTCTCAACTGCAACATCTTTGTAGATCTATAATTTCACCTCTTCCAGCATGGGTTTGTGAAATCTAGATCTACTACCACTAACCTATTGGAATTCACGTCTTTTGTTATCAAGGGACTTCAAAATAAAATGCAAACAGATGTTATTTACACTGACATCAGTAAGGCTTTTGACTCCGTTAATCATTCGCTTTTACTGCATAAACTTCATCTTTTGGGATTTCCCAATAACCTAATTCTTTGAATCTCCAATTATTTAACTCTTAGAACTCAAAAAGTTTATTTTAAAGCCTTTGTCTCTAAGCCTGTTAATGTCACTTCCGGAGTACCACAAGGTCCATTGTTATTCACATTGTTCATTAATGACGTCCCCTCTGTGATAAGACACTCTCGGGTGCTGATGTATGCCGATGACGTAAAACTTTGCCTGACGTCTTCTAATTTTCTATTTGGTCAAAGGTTGCAATCTGATCTTGACAGTTTTCAAACCTGGTGTCAAGTAAATTTATTAATTGCAGTAAATGTAAATTAATGTCTTTTTATAGGCGAACGCCCTTCTTGAACAATTATTTTATTTATAGCAAGCAACTTGATCGTGTTGAATCGGTTGATGATCTGGGTGTCAATTTAGATCCCAAGCTTAAGTTTGACAAGCATATTTCTTCTGCTGCTAATCGAGCCCTTGGTGTTCTGGGTTTTCATTAAGCGTTGGTCATTTGTCAGTCCAATTCTTGAGTATGGATCTTGTATTTGGTGTCCCCAATACAAGGTTCATCCGGATAGAATTGAATCCATACAAAAACAATTTCTGCTCTTTGCCCTCCGGGGATACCACTGGAATCCTAATTCTCGCATGCCTTTTTATCTTGGCAGACTTTTACTAATAAATCTTCCTTCTTTTTCTGATAGTAGAACCATGCTTGGTGTAATCTTCTTACACAAATGAATTAACGGGCAAATTTATTCATCCGAATTGATCAGCCAGATTAGTTTTGCAGTTCCGAACAGAATTACTAGAAACTTTTTACCGCTATCTCTTCAAACCTATAATAGTAACTATGCTAACCATAACCCATTTCGGATCTTATGGTCCAACTATAACAATCTTTTCCATATAATAAGTAATGCTACTTCCATACCTAGTCTAAAAACTCTAGTGTTATGTCATCTTTCTAATTGTTCGCGATTTTCGTCACCGCACGTTATGCGGCGCGCCCGTCGCTCGGTTGGGCGGGAGGTGGGTGGCATTTTCCCTGGGTCCGCGCGTTAACAAGCCCTTGCTTGTTATCGTTGGTCCACAAAAATGTACTGCCGTTAGTACATCTACGTCCAATAGTAATAATAACAGAGGTTCGTGGCTTGGGTGGCTGTTTTTAAATTGGGCCGCTATAGCGCTAGTGCCGAAAAGTGCACATAGAGACCGCTGCGATTGATGCATATGATTACCACTATGTTAGAATAACATCAACACAAAAACTGGCTCTTGCGTCAAGGTTAATAATTTTGAGTATTATTTATGTGTGTATGCACATATATATATACTTGCGGTTATGGTCGTATATAAATGTAACAAATTTTGTTTTCATCTCAAATTTCTTAGGTAACCATTTGTTTGATCAAATAAAATAGTAAATTGTATTCCCATAATCCGTCATATTACTCGCCGGCGTCCTTGATGCAGGGAAGAGAGTCACGCACCCCTTCCGCTCTATATGACGAGGTCACGCCGGGCTCGGCGAATATGGGGTCTGCACGATATAAGAAAATTGACGTCGTACACAGCAATCTGCAATGGACGTCTGGCGATCAGGACCGGTACTATTATCTGCGGAGAAGGGAGTGACGACCGACCCTCGATTCGTTGGTGCTTCTGCGACAGCATCAACTTTCGAAGGCCGCCAATGGTTTCGCGGCAAAGCTAGCCCCGAAGTTCGACGGCCCATACCAGGTTGTACATTTCGTTTCGCCCTACTTTGGGCGCCTGGCTCAGGACGACAGTCGGAAGAGACGGGAATGCAAACATCGTGCAGCTCTAGCCGTTCTACCAGGATGCAGTGGCAGAAGAAGACGACCACGGAGACGAAACCCAAAAGGAGAACCCAGGAAGGACATTCGCGCCTCCCGGCGCCGTAGATTAGCATACCCTAACTCATAACCCTAACTCGTGTTAATACTAACAATTAAGTAGAAACCCAAGTGTACGCTGCACTGGTTGGCGTAGAAACCTTTATTAATTTAATATAGGTTAATATAGAAAAAAAATTTCACAGATCCAAATGGACATTGAAGTCATAGAGATAAGTGACGAGGAGATGGTCATCGACGAAAGAGACTCGCCTGCAGCGAACCTTATCGTGGTGCTGTCAAGGAGTCAGCCCGCGCTATGCGTGCGGGACGACGAGTCAGGGTGCCGCTAAGGGGGCAGTCAGCGCTAAATTGTGGGAACAAGTCGGCGGCCTATTCGAGGGAGTAATCGGATGGGATTTGGAAGTCTTGATGGCTAACCCGAACCGGTGTCAAAACTAAATATCGTAAGGCAAACGGTGCCGGGAGAACGCCCACCATTCCGTGGTAAAAAAGGGTTCGAGAGCAATCAATTAATTAGTATCGGGAGAGCAAAGAGAAGAGACGAACAATCCCGCAATGCGCAAGAGTAGTGAACGGGACCGGTCGATTGGCGATCAATATGCCGTGCGATATAGCGAATATATAATCCAAGAGTAAATTTGCAGCGACGCTAGCATTGTTGCGCCAGCTGCTTAGCAAAAAAGTGCAAAAGGATGATTGGGAATATTGAGATTGAGATAAGAAGACAATAATGCGCTTAATGCGAAAAGCGCTAGATACTTAGGAGAATAATAGTTTGAGTTATGTTACGATATGCGAGAAGCGTCAAAACACGAAAGAGTGACTTTGCTTGCCTCGCAGGCCAAGATAAAAAAAACTTCTAAATCTAAATTCAATTTTTAGCATATGAGCTGAACATGGGTAAAAAGAGTATAACGCAAATGTATGTAAGGCAGTATCTCCCATAAAGTATATATATTCTTGATCAGGATCAACAGCCGAGTCGATCTAGCCATGTCCGTCTGTCTGACCGTCCATCCATCCGTCAATCTTGGAAACTTTAAGAACTAGAGACCTCAACATTTCGAATAAGGACTCGTCCTTGGCAAGGGCAGATCAAGTTTATTTCAAATGATCGATAACCCATACCGCTTTTAAGCCTTTTTCGTGTATGTTGAAAGCGAGGGATAGCAAATTTGGTTTACGTGAATATTTTTCTATCCTTTATTACTTAAAGAATCTGTTGCAAAAAATGTTCAACAAGTTGAAGCCTATTCAGAGCAAAAACTGAATAAGAGCGAGAGAGTTGGAGTTTGGCTTTTTAAGTTCGTGTATACCATACGCAGATCAAGTTTATTTCGATTTATATCGAGAACCCGTATTCTTACTATCGATATTTATCGAATTTTTTTTCCAGGATTTTAACATACCTCAGAAACTATACGAGCTTGAGCCACTAAACTTGGTTTAAAATGTTCTCGTAAAGCATATGCAGATAAGGAATACTTCAAACTTTGGATACTCACCCGAAATATAAAGAAAATCACAGTACAATTCTGGGTTCAGGGTATCTCCTATTATATTATATATATATATATTAGAGAACTTAAATTGAATTGCGTCACATTGAATAATAAATCGTTATTGGCGCTGATGTATAACGAGCAGTTTAGGTGTTAGTTACGCGGTAGATCCCAGGTTCGACCAGGTTCGGGCAAATTTTTGTTTTTTAAATTCTTTAATTTTTATACTCGTTGTTTTTAGTATTGAATTGAATTAGAATTGTTTTTAGTAGACTAGCATGAACAATGTCTGATGATAGCAATCCATTTGTGAGTCTAATCCTCAAAAGAATCAAATAAGCTTAATAAATAACCTTCTTTATGCGCAAATGCATGGGATTCAGTCCTAAAACTGTTTCTGTGTAAGACTGTTAAGTGCCATTTGCATCACTTCGGTGATGGTTAAGCCAAACTTTCCAGATGTCAGATGCCCTATAGTATCGAAGACTAGCTTCGCTAGTTTCACCAGTGGTTCATCTATCACTAGGGACCAGAGAAGGGAGACAGGACCCTGCCCTGTGGACCCCCATGCGAATGCGAATAGTGGTGGGCTTAGGGGTGTGCCCACTGACGGCATGACAATTCGATTAAATCTATTTATCTCGATATGTACACAACATCAATGATGCCAGTGTAACATTGCAGGTGCCATTTATTGCATTTGGTACTTATTATTTGGTTTCATAAGAATAGGGTTGGATACTGTTGAATTTTGTCACACGGGAAATTAAGTCATATGCGAAATTAAGTGGTCAGTGATCACTGGTTGGTAGATGGCGCTGACTTGCCAGACTTTTGTTGTATTCTTAGAATTTATATGCGGCTGTTTCCGATTGTGCACTTGTTATGTAACTTGAGTTGAGTTTTGTCACAACTTGAACTGGTAGTGCAGTTAATTAATTAATTAATTTGATTAAATTGATCAAATAATTAAATTTATCAAATTAATTAAATAATTTATTTATTAATTATTCAATTATCCGTAAGCACTCTTGGACAAAGTAATATGCTGATGAGTTCCTCTAAAGATCGCACCAAAACTTATTAGGCTACACCGACTACCGCATCCACATTGTCAACACTCGATATGTGCACAACATCATTGATGCCAGTGCAACATTGTTGGCGCCACCTATCGAATACTTTGGTACTTATTATTTGGTTTCATTAGAAAAATTTCAAAAATTGTCCAGTTCATAACAATTTCTTAAAATTCTGTTCTTTTTGCTTTCTGTTAGAACTTTTCGTATAATTCAAATACGCAACTGCAGTGGGATTTCGAAATTGCCGCTTTTACCTCATAAGAAATACATGGGTTTGTGTGTGTGTCAGGCGGGCCGATACTCCGGTGTGGCCGCTGCTGCGGAAATATCGGCAGGGCTGCATTTCGATTTTAGCTGTATGGTAGCAAGCTGCTCCTCTGCCCAACCGGCTAAACGGAAAACAAAACAGTTACAAAGAGGATCTCCTCTTATATATGTTTATATATTCAGCAATCGAAGCATTCCCGTCCATTCGAATGCTATCATCTTCCTGACCAAAGCGTTATTTTAAATATACGTGTTATTATGATTACCTAAGTATGTTGTTTTATTTACTCACATATTGCTATACTTCTCTACCAGCATCAGCCAACTACGACGCAATAAAAGTGTTTGACGTTAATGTGCCCAGATGCATCTGCCAAGATGCAGCAAGATGCATCTGCCTCGGCATCCTCGATGTCGGACGGCAGAAAGCAGGTCCACGTTTTGACCTTTCATTTTAATATTACTCATAAAATCAAATTTTTATACAATTTTAATTTACGCCGACACGCAGCGTTAATAGCGATCAACTGTTCACTGTCTGTAATTGCGGTAGCGGCTGGTATAAACAAGTTTTTCAGTAGCGACTTTAACAGACTCTGTCCAGTGTAAAAACCCTATTACGTGCTAATTGTGCGGTAGGCCCGGGTTCGAGACCGGAGGTCAATTTTTTATTTAAACCCATTGAAAATGGGTAAAATGGCCATAACGGTTTTGTGCAAATGTATTTATAATAATGAAACGGAGCCAGATATCGAAAAAAAATGATAAACTGCGTATGGATTATTAGAATCCATAGTCGTTTAGTTTAGGTTTCTAGCTTTTGTAGTTTCCGAGATCGTTTCGTTCATACAGACGGACAGACGGACGAACGGACGAACGGACGGACGGACGGACGGACGGACAGACGGACATGGCTAAAATTGCACAAACCCATTATACCCTTTTTACCCATTTTCAATGGGTTCAGGGTATAAAAACGCAAATCAAATACTGCAGACTTGCTCTTTGTTCATAGATTTGGATGCTCTTATTAAGCGTGAAAATGGCATAACGATTATACTCTTAGCTTAGAAGTTTGTGTGTGTGTGTGTGTATGTGTGACTTTGCGAATGTGTGTATGAATGCAAATACAGCCGCTGGGTTCAGGGTATCTCCTAGTCGGCGACGCCCAACTAAAGCCATCTTACTTGTTTTTTTTTTTTTTTGGTAATTACACATTGTCGGTCTTCAGGCCACATTAGAGCTAGGCCCCTTTCACGCCTCAGTGTGCCAGCTCGGGCGCCACTTTTAAAGTCGTGTTCTGAGCCGAGGTACAGATCTCAGTTTGGCCAGGTCCAGATTTACAAGAAATTTGTAAATTTGCTGTGACATATATATAGGCGGTGTAAAAGGGCCCGCTGCATAACGTGCGGTGACAAAAATCGTCAACAATTAGAGAGATGACATAACAATAGAGTTTTTAGACTAGGTATGGAAGTAGCATTACTTATTATATGGAAAAGAATATTATAGTTGGAACACAAGATCCGAAATGGGTTGTGGATAGCATAGTTACTATTACAGATTTGAAGAGAAAGCGGTAAAAAGTTTCTAGTAATTCTGCTCGGAACTGCAAAACTAATTTGGCTGATCAATTCGGAAGAATTAATTTGCCCTTTACTTAATTTGTGTCAGAAGATTACACCAATCATGGTTCTACGACCAGAAAGAGAAGGAAGATTTATCAGTAAAAGTCTACAAATATAAGAAGGCATGCGAGAATTAGGATTCCAGTTATAGCCCCTGGGGGCAAAGCGCAGAAATTGTTTTTGTTCGGACTCGATTCTATACTGATGAACCTTGTATTGGGGACATGAAATACAAGATCCATACTCAAGAATTGGGCGGACAAGTGAAGTATATAGAGTTTTAGTAACGAGAGGATCGTCAAATTCTTTCGATCAGCGCTTAATGAAACCCAGGACACCGATGGCTCGATTAGCAGCAGAAGAAATATGCTTGTCAAACTTAAGCTTGGGATCTAAATTGACACCCAGATCATCAACCGATTCAATACGATCAAGTTGCTTACTATTAATAAAATAATTATTCAAGAAGGGCATTCGCCTATAAAAAGACATTTATTTAATCTTATTGCAATTAAGATCAAGTTTAAGATCAGTCAAGATCAGATTACAACCTTTGACCAAATAGAAAATTAGAAGACGTCAGGCAAAGTTTTACGTCATCGGCATACATCAGCACCCGAGAGTGACTTATCACAGAGGGGAGGTCATTAATGAACAATGTGAATAACAATGGACCAAGGTGACTTCCTTGTGGTACTCCGGAAGTGACATTAACAGGCTTAGAGACAAAGGCTTTAAAATAAACTTTTTGAGTTCTAAGAGTTAAATAATTGGAGATTCAAAGAATTAGGTTATTGGGAAATCCCAAAAGATGAAGTTTATGCAGTGAAAGCGAATGATTAACGGAGTCAAAAGCCTTACTGAAGTCAGTGTAAATAACATCTGTTTGCATTTTATTTTGAAGTCCCTTGATAACAAAAGACGTGAATTCCAATAGCTTAGTGGTAGTAGATCTAGATAGATCTACAAAGATGTTGCAGTTGAGAAGTAATCAATTTCTCAAAAATCTTAGGAATAGCAGACAACTTAGAAATACCTCTATAGTTCTGAACATTGGACTTGTTTCCTTATTTAATGAGAGGAATAATAAATGATTCTTTCCAAATGTTAGGAAAAGAACATAACTCCACGGACAGTTTAAATAATTTTAACAACGGCTTCATTAGAACTTCAGCGCAATATCTGAGCACACAGCCTGGTACTCCATCAGGTCCCGGTGAAAATACAGGCTTCATGACCCTTGGAACACTTTGTAGTGAACTTTCCGTGATCAAAAGCCCAAAAATGCATTTTGAGTTATATCAAATACATTTTTTTAAATGGAATAAACGAGTATGATGGCTCTACTCGGGAGTGCCCGACTAGAAAATACCATGAACCCAGCGGCGAGCTGTCGTTATATACAATTATTGAGGCCCCTTTCCATTCACACACACACAGCCGCAATTAGTAAAATAAAATAAAACAAGTAAGATGGCTCTAGTCGGGTGACCCCAACTAGGAGATACCCTGAACCCGTTACATAGATATAAACCTCTTCGCATTCATACACACATTTACACACAAACGCATGCGCACTTTACACATCGGCTGCGCTTGGCCCAACTATGAAAAATTAATTCTTGAATAATTTCTAAACTAAGAGTATGATCGTTATGAAATTTTCAGTGCTTAATAAGATCATTTGTAGTATTTGATTGCGAGGGGGGAAGGTTTCCAAAATCCGAAATATTCATAATCTGCGTATTTTTTACGAGAACACAAAATCAAATTAGGCGTCTTCAGATCTTATAATTTCTGAGAAATGCTAAAAAAACCGGATCAAAAAATCGATAAATATCGATAATAAGAAAGCGGGGAGGGTTATCGATAATTTAAAATAGCTTTGATCTGCGTATATTATACTCGAACTTAAATCCAAACTTTAATCCCTAGATCTTATTGGAGCACTTGCTGCCCATTGTATTGTCAAATTTGTCAAATTTTACCGCACGTTTTGCTTAATAACTTCTGTGTTTCCTAACCGATTTTAATGAATCTTAATGCACTAGAACCAAAATTTGTGTCTCTAGGTCTCATATTCTACGAAACAAGCTTAAAAAATACAAGTTGTTGTAGATTTTTATCGACTTTAGGAAAACGGTGTGGGATATCGATCATTTGAAATAAACTTGATCTGCGCGTGCCATGCATCAGTCAGCAGCCACATAGTTGACTAATTCGACTCGACTTTTCATCCTGATTAAGAAGACTTCTTGGGGTCGGAGATGCTTCCTTCTGCCTGTTACATACATTTGCACAAAACCATTATACCCTTTTTACCCATTCAGGGTGTAAAAATCGTGATTGCACTATCCATGTCTTTACACATTTAAAGCCGAGATCAGCCAGTCTGGGATAAGAGCTGAGTTAGTTTAGCAAAGTCGGTTTTCCGAAATTGATGAGCTCGCTCTGAATGTTTACTGCCTGTGTTTAGCACCCGTGCAGGTCAATCAATCAACACCTCTAAAGTGGGGTAATAAGGATCTTCAGGACATGATATGGGCTCAGTACGGGAAACGGATAAGAAGGAATGATCCAAAACAAAAATAAGATCAAGCATTATGGGATTCCATTGATTTGACACAATGACATGCCAAATAAATTGTCAAAAAAATCATTTGGGGTCGTGGAAGTCAACACACTAGAGTCGGGACTAGAAATCAAACTGGTTCCGGCAATATTGAAATCACCCAGAACAACAAGAAAATAACGATCGGAAAACATAGAGGAGACAGAATATATAGCAGCGAAATGCAAAGAACATGCAGAATTATCTGAAGAAGGTGTTACATATAAAAAAGTAATGAAAATGCAAACACCATGAGTGACAGCAACAGATTCTATATCTATACTAAAGTCTGTTATTACAACCTCCAACATCAACTGCAATAAGCACACGACCACCACGACGAGGAGTGCGATCTTTTCTATAAATAGAGAATTTATAAGATAGGATTTCAGTATTTAAGATATCAGGCCCTAACCATGTCTCAGAGAAGGCGATGACATGAAAAGGAAAAGATAGACTTTTAAGGTATAGATTACTAAGTTTACTACAAAGACCTCTTACATTCTGATAGCCAAGTGAGATGGAGAATGTTAGTTTTTTGTGCTATCGGAGAACACAATAGGTTGATTGAAACCAACACCAGTAGGGGGAAGTGAAATCGGACGCCGATTTTTCTTTTGCAGTATATTCTTTTAAAACTACGTGATCCGGCCAGAATTCTTTACAACAAATACTGCTGAAATGTTCGGCCGAAACACTTATTTTAAAAGATGAAATTTCACGTGTATATGCGAATTTTAATTTTTCCACCGTAAGATTTGCTTGAGATTTGGCCAGAATAAAGGCCTTGATATCATCGGATGTAGTAGCATGGACAATCCTAGAAACAAAGATTTGTTTTTATGGTGGAACATCTACAAGGGTCTTATTAGGTACCTCGGCAGTTGCTACTAGGAGAGCTATAGCCTTGGTTGATTGACCATTTGATTCGGTCGGTATATCAGCACTGGAGTGTTGATCAGTATCAACAGTGCTAACAATCGATAAGCTGAACACTCGCGGTCAGAAGGAACAACATCCACGGGTACAAGGTTATTTTCGTCACTTCTGTCTCTGATGTGGGGAGACGGAGAAGAAAGATTGATTAATTCAACATTAGGAGCGGATGTTGTGGGCAAGTGTGTTGGGACAGAAAGTTCATTAGGGCCAATAGACAGCCTAAGATTGTCCTTTGGACTTGGATATTCGTTCAAAAGCCTTATTGCTTTGAATTCATTATCCAAAACGGAGAATCCATCGAACAGTTTTTTAAACCGTCCGAATAGATCTCCAAAGCCTTTCTTAGTCTGCCTCATGAATCCCATCATGTCCCTCTCAACACACCTACAGTATTCACAAGTCCACTTCAGACTAGATTTGGACTCAATCAAACGTGTGTGTGGACACACACAAACGCACGCTGTAACCTGCTCACTTTACACATGGAAAATGAATTCTTTAAAAACTTCTAAACTAAGAGTATGTTCGTAATGAAATTTTCAGTGCTAAATGAGAACATCGAAATCTATAAACCAAAGCGCAAGTCTGTAGCTAGATAGAATATACTGATCTAGATCTTATAGTCCCCGAGATATGCCAAGAAAATCAAGTCTAAAAATCGATTTTTATCGATAATAATGAAACGGAGCAAGATATCGGAAAAAAAAATGGTAAACTTGTACTGCGACTGGATTAGGAGAACCTATAGTAGAATAGTTTAGGTCTCCAGCTTTTGTAGTTTCTAAGATCGCTGCGTTCATACAGACGGACGGACAGTCGGACATGGCTAATTCGACACAGCTCGTCGTCCTGATCAAGAATTTATATACTTTATGGGATTGGAGGTGCTTCCTTCTGTCTGTCACATACATTTGCACAAAACCATTATACCTTGTACTTTCCATTTTCCATGTATTCAGGGTATAAAAAAAAGAAAGGCACACTAGGGTTAAAATAGCGGAAGCAAAACAAGAGCAACAAACAAAAAAATACTACGTCCAACACCAACAACAATATTAGTTAGAGCGCGAGAGAGAAATAAATATTAGTAGCGTTGAGAGCGTGAGTAGAGAACAGAAAATATGACGAGACCGAAAATGCAAAAACCAAATAGGCAGGCAACAATGCAATTGCACAGGTCAACCAATATGTATGCGCTGCAGATTATTGTTGTATTTAAACTCTTTTTAAATAATGTATTTAAGTACTGCCAATTAAAGTCCAACTGTGTGTTTTACACATAATGTATCACGATGTATCACACAGTCACAACACCAAATATGGCAAAAACTGCACAGTTTAATATTTGTTTAACACAATGAAAAGTTAACTATTTCGACAATGTAGTAAAGAAAATGGTTTGGTCAAGATTCTGATTTGGTTTATTGCAGCTTTAAACCCTAATTATTTAACCCCGCCGCACTCTTCTACTTAGTCTACTACATACTACTACATACTCACACAGCTTCACTTCACTGTGGCACAAAAATTCAACGGTACTCTCAGTTATTCTTATTTTTAAGTCTCCTTAGTTTTTTCTCTCTCGGCGACACTGCACGTGCCCGTTCACTACTATTGCGCGTTGCGGGATTGCACTTATTTTCACTTGGCTCGCCCGATACTAATTTATTGCTTGCTCTCGCGTTCAAGCCTCTCGACTTTCGCGAAGCCTTTTTTACCACGGAGCTTTTGCTCTCGCGGTGTGAAGCTCGGCTCGAGGAGTTCTCAGCTCCTCTATTCACGGTATCCAACCGTTGCGCAACCGTTTACCTCCCTAATAATAATCTATTGACCTTCTCTATCGTGCAATCCTTTAAATTCTAATTTATCAACAAAACCATGACATTACATACTAATAAATCTTTTAAATCTTATGACAAAACCCTTTTAAATCGTACAATTATTCACAAAGATATAAGGACTTTATCGATTTGCCACGCCCTCAGAAGGCTTGTCCAAAACATTTTTTTTGACATATTAAGAGAAGGTTGTTAATAAAAAATTATTAAAGCTAGACACTTTAAAACTAAGGGAGATATATCGATTTTATCGATTTGCCACGCCTTCAGTCAGCGTATTCAAAACATTTGTCAATCATCTTTAAAGGAGGTGATCAGTAATCTACCTTTCACCTTGTTACCGATTTGAGTTTTCAGGTATATCGATTTTAGCGATTACGATAGCGAGAGGGGGCGTGGTCGGAATATTTTTTCGTTGATGTTTGGAGAAGCTTTTCAGTAATATATATTCCAAATATAGTGACTCTATTGCGTGGTCGATTGGGGGCGTTATAGTGGGCGCTGCCGGTAGCAATCTTTGTCAATCTTTGAGGTCATCACCAATCTACATACCAAATTTGCGATTTAAGGTGTGTCGACATGTTATCGAAATGCCAGCCTCGTAGTGGGCGTGGCACAAAGACCTTAACACTTTGTCTGACGCAAATAACTACAAGAATTTATCCAAACTTGCAAGTCTCTAGCTTAAAAAACGCAAAAAAAAGTTGCTTTCAACAGTACAGACAGGCCGGACATTGCACAAACCCAATATTCTAGTTTCAATTCGTGAACGAGTATAACTAGTTTCACTTCGTGAACGAGTATAACTAGTTTCAATTCCTGAACGAGTATAACTAGTTTCACTTTTTTGAACGAGTATAAAAACCTGGTAAAAAATCTATAAATATCGATAATAAGAAAACTTGACGGGATATTGATAATTCGAAATAAGCTTGATCTGCGTATGGTATATATGAATTAAAAAAGCAGAACTTCAACTCTCTAGCTCATATTCAGTACTTACTCTCAATAGGCTTGTCAGATTTGTACATTTTTACAACACGTTTTCTTTAATAACTTCTGTGTTACTTAACAGATGTTGTGAAAACTTTTGCAACAGATTCTTTAAGTGGTATAGCATAAGAAAAATATTCATGTCAACCAAATTTGCTGTCTCTAGCTCTTAACAGACACGAAATAGGCTTAACAAATTTGAGGTTGTGTTAGATTTTTATCGATTTCAGGAAAACACAGAGGGTATCGAGCATTTGAAATAAACTTGAAAAAATGCCTGGCTAAAGGATCTGCCATAGACCGGATTTTATGATGACAGAACTTTTCTTCGGAGCGAAAGTTAGGAGTCTTATTTCAGACCGTAGGTAATGGATACCCCTTATAATGATAGCGGATCAAAAACTAATCAAGGGGTTGTTGCGGAGATCACAGGTCCCAACACCAAAATCTCGATAGCAATGGGTATCAGGCCCAGTGTTTTGAAATGTACTGGTGATGGTTTCGACAAGCTAAAGAGCAGGTCAGCCCACACATAGACCAAAAATCTTTCTAGGAAGGAACTACGGCTGTTTGGTGTCCTATCTCATGGGACCCAACACAGTCAATTATCGCCTCCACAAAATGCACCTTTTCTTCTGACCAGCCAATATAGTATCGAGGGGTTTGTAGTAGGATAACTGCATAATCGCTCATATACATAACAACGGCTATTCAGTCAGCAATCTCATTCACTCATACTCCTTTGTTTTAATCATGCATCTAACAAGGACAGCTATACAAGTAGCATTTCAGCTCAAACATAAACAGATACTCTTGCACTTGTATATTCTGTCCGCCCTGAACCCTGAACCCATTGAGAATGGGTATAAAGGGTATAATAGTTTTGTGCAAATGAATGTAACAGGCAGAAAAAAGCATCTTCGACCCCATAAAGTATATAAATTCTTGATCATGACGACGAGTTGAGTCGATTTTGCCATGTCCGTCTGCCCGTCTGTCCGTCCGTCCGTCTGTCCGTCTGTATGAACGCAAACTCTCGGAAACTTTATTTTATAGATTATACGCAGATCGAGTTTATCTTTTTTTTCGATATCTTGCTCCGTTTCATTATTTTTAGACTTAGTTTTCTTGACATATCTCGGAGGCTATCAAAACTAGAGCCATACAATTTATAGTATATTCTTTTATAACTACGTGATCCGGCCAGAATTCTTTACAACAAATACTACTGAAATGTTCTGCCGAAACACTTATTTTAAAAGATGAAATTTTTCCACAGTAAGATTTGCTTGAGATTTGGCCAGAATAAAGGCCTTGACATCATCGGATGTAGTAGCATGGGCAATCCTAAAAACAAAGATTTGTTTTTTTGGTGGAACATCTACAAGGGTCTTATTAGGTAACTCGGCAGTTCGTACTAGGAGAGCTATAGCCTTGGTTGATTGACCATTTGATTCGGTCGGTATATCAGCACTGGAGTGTTGGTCAGTATCAACAGTGCTAACAATCGATAAGCTGAACACTCGTGGTCAGAAGGAACAACATCCATGGGTACAAGGTTATTTTCGTCACTTCTGTCTCTGATGTGGGGAGACGGAGAAGAAAGATTGATTAATTCAACATTAGGAGCGGATGTTGTGGGCAAGTGTGTTGGGACAGAAAGTTCATTAGGGCCAATAGACAGCCTAAGATTGTCCTTTGGACTTGGAGATTCGTTCAAAAGTCTTATTGCTTTGAATTCATTATCCAAAACGGAGAATCCATCGAACAGTTTTTTAAACCGTCCGAATATATCTGCAAAGCCTTTCTTAGTCTGCCTCATGAATCCCATCATGTCCCTCTCAGCACACCTACAGTATTCACAAGTCCACTTCAGATTAGATTTGGACTCAATCAAACGTGTGTGTGGACACACACAAACGCACGCTGTAACCTGCTCACTTTACACATCGGCTGCGCTTAGTATGAAATTTTCAGTGCTAAATAAGAACATCCAAATCTATGTGCAAACCAAAGCGCAAGTCTGTAGTATTTGATTTGCGTTTTTTGATATGGGTGGCGGAAATATTTATAGCCTGCGTATTATTATTTGCACATATTAAACCAAATTTGATGGATCTAGCTCTTATAGTCCCCGAGATATGCCAATAAAATCAAGTCTAAAAATCGATTTTTATCGATAATAATGAAACGGAGCAGGATATCGAAAAAAAAGGATAAACTTGTACTGCGACTGGATTGGGAGAACCTATAGTAGAATAGTTTAGGTCTCCAGCTTTTGTTGTTTCTGAGATCGCTGCGTTCATACAGACGGACGGACAGACGGACATGGCTAATTCGACACAGCTCGTTGTCCTAATCAAGAATATATATACTTTATGGGATTTTAGATGCTTCCTTCTGTCTGTCACATACATTTGCACAAAACCATTATACCTTGTACTTTCCATTTTCCATGTATTCAGGGTATAAAAAAAGAAAGGCACACTAGGGTTAAAATAGCGGAAGCAAAACAAGAGCAACAAACAAAAAAATACTACGTCCAACACCAACAACAATATTAGTTAGAGCGCGAGAGAGAAATAAATATTAGTAGCGTTGAGAGCGTGAGTAGAGAACAGAAAATATGACGAGACCGAAAATGCAAAAACAAAATAGGCAGGCAACAATGCAACTGCACAGGTCAACCAATATGTATGCGCTGCAAATTATTGTTGTATTTAAACTCTTTTTAAATAATGTATTTAAGTACTGCCAATTAAAGTCGAACTGTGTGTTTTATACACAATTTATCCCGATGTATCACACAGTCACAACACTAAATATGGCAAAAACTGCACAGTTTAATATTTGTTTATCACAATGAAAAGTTAACTATTTTGACAATGTAGTAAAGAAAATGGTTTGGTCAAGATTCTGATTTGGTTTATTACAACTTTAAGCCCTAATTATTTAACCCCGCCGCACTCTTCTACTTAGCCTCATACTCACACAGCTTCACTTCACTGTGGCACAAAAATTCAACGGCACTCTCCGTTATTTTTATTTTTAAGTCTTCTTAGTTTTCTTCTCTCTATTGCGCGTTGCGGGATTGCACGTATTTTCACTTGGCTCGTTCGATACTAATTAATTGCTTGCTTTCGCGTTCAAGCCTCTCGACCTTCGCGAAGCCTTTTTTACCACGGAGCTTTTGCTCTCGCGGTGTGAAGCTCGGCTCGAGGAGTTTTCAGCTCTTCTATTCACGGTATCCAACCGTTGCGCAACCGTTTACCTCCCTAATAATAATCTATTGACCTTCTCTATCGTATACTCCTTTAAATTCTAATTTATCAACAAAACCATGACATTACATACTAATAAATCTTTTAAATCTTATGACAAAACCCTTTTAAATCGTACAATTATTGTGGAGTGGCCAACTCCGCGTCACAGTTTCAAGTCTCTAGCTTCAATAGCTGCGAAAAAAGTCGCGTTCATACGGATAGACGGACAGATATTGCACAAACTCAATTTCACATCGTGAACGAGTATAAAACAAGTAAGAGTGCTCTAGTCGGGAGCGCCCGACTAGGAGATACCCTGAACCCGTCTTTATACAAGTGTGTAGAACTTGAATTGGACTGTGCATTTTGTCATATTTCGGGTCAGTGGGCGTAGTATTAAAATCCGAAGTATTCCTTATCTACGTATGATTTACGAGAACATATTAAACATATTTAGTAGTATGCCCCGCCCTCAGTCAGCGTATCCAAAACATTTTTCAAGCATCTTTAAAAGAGGTGATCAGTAATCTACCTTTCACCTTGTTACGGATTTGAGTTCAGGTATATAGATTTTAGCGATTACGATAGCGAGAGGGGGAGTGTTCGGAATATTTTTTCGTTGATGTTTGGAGAAGCTTTTCAGTAATATATATTTCAAATATAGTGACTCTATTGCGTGGTCGATTGGGGGCGTTATAGTGGGCGCTGCCGGTAGCAATATTTGTCAATCTTTGAGGTCATCAGCAATCGAAATGCCAGCCTCGTAGTGGGCGTGGCACAAAGATCTTAACACTTTGTCTGACGCAAATAACTACAAGAATTTATCCAAACTTGCAAGTCTCTAGCTTAAAAAACGCAAAAAAAAAGTTGCTTTCAACAGGACAGACGGCTGGACATTGCACAAACCCAATATTCTAGTTTCAATTCGTGAAAGAGGATAACTAGTTTCACTTCGTGAACGAGTATAACTAGTTTCACTTCGTGAACGAGTATAACTAGTTTCACTTTTTTGAACGAGTATAAAAACCTGGTAAAAAATCTATAAATATCGATAATAAAAAAACTTGACGGGATATTGATAATTTATCAACAAAACCATGACATTACATACTAATAAATCTTTTAAATCTTATAACAAAACCCTTTTAAATCGTACAATTATTCACAAAGATATAAGGACTTTATCGATTTGCCACGCCCTCAGAAGGCTTGTCCAAAACATTTTTTTTGACATATTAAGATAAGGTTGTTAATAAAAAATTATTAAAGCTAGACACTTTAAAACTAAGGGAGATATATCGATTTTATCGATTTGCCACGCCCTCAGTCAGCGTATTCAAAACATTTGTCAATCATCTTTAAAGGAGGTGATCAGTAATCTACCTTTCACCTTGTTACCGATTTGAGTTTTCAGGTATATCGATTTTAGCGATTACGATAGCGAGAGGGGGCGTGGTCGGAATATTTTTTCGTTGATGTTTGGAGAAGCTTTTCAGTAATATATATTCCAAATATAGTGACTCTATTGCGTGGTCGATTGGGGGCGTTATAGTGGGCGCTGCCGGTAGCAATCTTTGTCAATCTTTGAGGTCATCACCAATCTACATACCAAATTTGCGATTTAAGGTGTGTCGACATGTTATCGAAATGCCAGCCTCGTAGTGGGCGTGGCACAAAGACCTTAACACTTTGTCTGACGCAAATAACTACAAGAATTTATCCAAACTTGCAAGTCTCTAGCTTAAAAAACGCAAAAAAAAGTTGCTTTCAACAGTACAGACAGGCCGGACATTGCACAAACCCAATATTCTAGTTTCAATTCGTGAACGAGTATAACTAGTTTCACTTCGTGAACGAGTATAACTAGTTTCAATTCCTGAACGAGTATAACTAGTTTCACTTTTTTGAACGAGTATAAAAACCTGGTAAAAAATCTATAAATATCGATAATAAGAAAACTTGACGGGATATTGATAATTCGAAATAAGCTTGATCTGCGTATGGTATATATGAATTAAAAAAGCAGAACTTCAACTCTCTAGCTCATATTCAGTACTTACTCTCAATAGGCTTGTCAGATTTGTAAATTTTTACAACACGTTTTCTTTAATAACTTCTGTGTTACTTAACAGATGTTGTGAAAACTTTTGCAACAGATTCTTTAAGTGGTATAGCATAAGAAAAATATTCATGTCAACCAAATTTGCTGTCTCTAGCTCTTAACAGACACGAAATAGGCTTAACAAATTTGAGGTTGTGTTAGATTTTTATCGATTTCAGGAAAACACAGAGGGTATCGAGCATTTGAAATAAACTTGAAAAAATGCCTGGCTAAAGGATCTGCCATAGACCGGATTTTATGATGACAGAACTTTTCTTCGGAGCGAAAGTTAGGAGTCTTATTTCAGACCGTAGGTAATGGATACCCCTTATAATGATAGCGGATCAAAAACTAATCAAGGGGTTGTTGCGGAGATCACAGGTCCCAACACCAAAATCTCGATAGCAATGGGTATCAGGCCCAGTGTTTTGAAATGTACTGGTGATGGTTTCGACAAGCTAAAGAGCAGGTCAGCCCACACATAGACCAAAAATCTTTCTAGGAAGGAACTACGGCTGTTTGGTGTCCTATCTCATGGGACCCAACACAGTCAATTATCGCCTCCACAAAATGCACCTTTTCTTCTGACCAGCCAATATAGTATCGAGGGGTTTGTAGTAGGATAACTGCATAATCGCTCATATACATAACAACGGCTATTCAGTCAGCAATCTCATTCACTCATACTCCTTTGTTTTAATCATGCATCTAACAAGGACAGCTATACAAGTAGCATTTCAGCTCAAACATAAACAGATACTCTTGCACTTGTATATTCTATCCGCCCTGAACCCTGAACCCATTGAGAATGGGTAAAAAGGGTATAATGGTTTTGTGCAAATGAATGCAACAGGCAGAAAAAAGCATCTTCGACCCCATAAAGTATATAAATTCTTGATCATGACGACGAGTTGAGTCGATTTTGCCATGTCCGTCTGCCCGTCTGTCCGTCCGTCCGTCTGTCCGTCTGTATGAACGCAAACTCTCGGAAACTTCAAAAGCTAGAAACCTAAACTAAACGACTATAGATTATACGCAGATCGAGTTTATCTTTTTTTCGATATCTTGCTCCGTTTCATTATTTTTAGACTTAGTTTTCTTGACATATCTCGGAGGCTATCAAAACTAGAGCCATACAATTTATAGTATATTCTTTTATAACTACGTGATCCGGCCAGAATTCTTTACAACAAATACTACTGAAATGTTCGGCCGAAACACTTATTTTAAAAGATGCAATTTTTCCACCGTAAGATTTGCTTGAGATTTGGCCAGAATAAAGGCCTTGACATCATCGGATGTAGTAGCATGGGCAATCCTAAAAACAAAGATTTGTTTTTTTGGTGGAACATCTACAAGGGTCTTATTAGGTAACTCGGCAGTTCCCACTAGGAGAGCTATAGCCTTGGTTGATTTACCATTTGATTCGGTCGGTATATCAGCACTGGAGTGTTGGTCAGTATCAACAGTGCTAACAATCGATAAGCTGAACACTCGTGGTCAGAAGGAACAACATCCATGGGTACAAGGTTATTTTCGTCACTTCTGTCTCTGATGTGGGGAGACGGAGAAGAAAGATTGATTAATTCAACATTAGGAGCGGATGTTGTGGGCAAGTGTGTTGGGACAGAAAGTTCATTAGGGCCAATAGACAGCCTAAGATTGTCCTTTGGACTTGGAGATTCGTTCAAAAGTCTTATTGCTTTGAATTCATTATCCAAAACGGAGAATCCATCGAACAGTTTTTTAAACCGTCCGAAAAGATCTGCAAAGCCTTTCTTAGTCTGCCTCATGAATCCCATCATGTCCCTCTCAACACACCTACAGTATTCACAAGTCCACTTCAGATTAGATTTGGACTCAATCAAACGTGTGTGTGGACACACACAAACGCACGCTGTAACCTGCTCACTTTACACATGGAAAATGAATTCTTTAAAAACTTCTAAACTAAGAGTATGTTCGTAATGAAATTTTCAGTGCTAAATGAGAACATCGAAATCTATAAACCAAAGCGCAAGTCTGTAGCTAGATAGAATATACTGATCTAGATCTTATAGTCCCCGAGATATGCCAAGAAAATCAAGTCTAAAAATCGATTTTTATCGATAATAATGAAACGGAGCAAGATATCGGAAAAAAAAATGGTAAACTTGTACTGCGACTGGATTAGGAGAACCTATAGTAGAATAGTTTAGGTCTCCAGCTTTTGTAGTTTCTAAGATCGCTGCGTTCATACAGACGGACGGACAGTCGGACATGGCTAATTCGACACAGCTCGTCGTCCTGATCAAGAATTTATATACTTTATGGGATTGGAGGTGCTTCCTTCTGTCTGTCACATACATTTGCACAAAACCATTATACCTTGTACTTTCCATTTTCCATGTATTCAGGGTATAAAAAAAAGAAAGGCACACTAGGGTTAAAATAGCGGAAGCAAAACAAGAGCAACAAACAAAAAAATACTACGTCCAACACCAACAACAATATTAGTTAGAGCGCGAGAGAGAAATAAATATTAGTAGCGTTGAGAGCGTGAGTAGAGAACAGAAAATATGACGAGACCGAAAATGCAAAAACAAAATAGGCAGGCAACAATGCAACTGCACAGGTCAACCAATATGTATGCGCTGCAAATTATTGTTGTATTTAAACTCTTTTTAAATAATGTATTTAAGTACTGCCAATTAAAGTCCAACTGTGTGTTTTATACACAATTTATCCCGATGTATCACACAGTCACAACACTAAATATGGCAAAAACTGCACAGTTTAATATTTGTTTATCACAATGAAAAGTTAACTATTTTGACAATGTAGTAAAGAAAATGGTTTGGTCAAGATTGTGATTTGGTTTATTACAACTTTAAACCCTAATTATTTAACCCCGCCGCACTCTTCTACTTAGCCTCATACTCACACAGCTTCACTTCACTGTGGCACAAAAATTCAACGGCACTCTCCGTTATTTTTATTTTTAAGTCTTCTTAGTTTTCTCCTCTCTATTGCGCGTTGCGGGATTGCACGTATTTTCACTTGGCTCGTCCGATACTAATTAATTGCTTGCTTTCGCGTTCAAGCCTCTCGACCTTCGCGAAGCCTTTTTTACCACGGAGCTTTTGCTCTCGCGGTGTGAAGCTCGGCTCGAGGAGTTCTCAGCTCCTCTATTCACGGTATCCAACCGTTGCGCAACCGTTTACCTCCCTAATAATAATCTATTGACCTTCTCTATCATGTACTCCTTTAAATTCTAATTTATCAACAAAACCATGACATTACATACTAATAAATCTTTTAAATCTTATGACAAAACCCTTTTAAATCGTACAATTATTGTGGAGTGGCCAACTCCGCGTCACAGTTTCAAGTCTCTAGCTTCAATAGCTGCGAAAAAAGTCGCGTTCATACGGATAGACGGACAGATATTGCACAAACTCAATTTCACATCGTGAACGAGTATAAAACAAGTAAGAGTGCTCTAGTCGGGAGCGCCCGACTAGGAGATACACTGAACCCAGATTCGGCCCGTCTTTATACATGTGTGTAGAACTTGAATTGGACTGTGCATTTTGTCATATTTCGGGTCAGTGGGCATAGTATTAAAATCCGAAGTATTCCTTATCTACGTATGATTTACGAGAACATATTAAACATATTTAGTAGTATGCCACGCCCTCAGTCAGCGTATCCAAAACATTTTTCAAGCATCTTTAAAGGAGGTGATCAGTAATCTACCTTTCACCTTGTTACCGATTTGAGTTTTCAGGTATATAGATTTTAGCGATTACGATAGCGAGAGGGGGAGTGTTCGGAATATTTTTTCGTTGATGTTTGGAGAAGCTTTTCAGTAATATATATTTCAAATATAGTGACTCTATTGCGTGGTCGATTGGGGGCGTTATAGTGGGCGCTGCCGGTAGCAATATTTGTCAATCTTTGAGGTCATCAGCAATCGAAATGCCAGCCTCGTAGTGGGCGTGGCACAAAGATCTTAACACTTTGTCGCAAATAACTACAAGAATTTATCCAAACTTGCAAGTCTCTAGCTTAAAAAACACAAAAAAAAGTTGCTTTCAACAGGACAGACGGCCGGACATTGCACAAACCAAATATTCTAGTTTCAATTCGTGAACGAGTATAACTAGTTTCACTTCGTGAACGAGTATAACTAGTTTCTGCTAAAAAAAATCTATAAATATCGATAATAAGAAAACTTGACGGGATATTGATAATTCGAAATAAGCTTGATCTGCGTATGGTATATATGAATTAAAAAAGTAGAACTTCAACTCTCTAGCTCATATTCAGTACTTACTCTCAATAGGCTTGTCAGATTTGTAAATTTTTACAACACGTTTTCTTTAATAACTTCTGTGTTACTTAACAGATGTTGTGAAAACTTGCAACAGATTCTTTAAGTGGTATAGCATAAGAAAAATATTCAGTCACCCAAATTTGCTGTCTCTAGCTCTTAACAGACACGAAATACACGAAATAACAAATTTGAGGTTGTGTTAGATTGTTATCGATTTCAGGAAAACACAGAGGGTATCGAGCATTTGAAATAAACTTGAAAGAATGCCTGGCTAAAGGATCTGCCATAGACCGGATTTTATGACGACAGAACTTTTCTTCGGAGCGAAAGTTAGGAGTCTTATTTCAGACCGTAGGTAATGGGAAGCCCTTATAATGATAGCGGATCAAAAACTAATCAAGGGGTTGTTGCGGGGATCACAGGTCACAACACCAAAATCTCGATAGCAATGGGTATCAGGCCCAGTGTTTTGAAATGTACTGGTGATGGTTTCGACAAGCTAAAGAGCAGGTCAGCCCACACATAGACCAAAAATCTTTCTAGGAAGGAACTACGGCTGTTTGGTGTCCTATCTCACGGGACCCAGTCAAGTATCGCCTACACAAAATGCACCTTTTCTTCTGACCAGCCAATATAGTATCGAGGGTTTTGTAGTAGGATAACTGCATATCGGTGTTATACTCCTTTGTTTTAATCATGCATCTAACAAGGACAGCTATACAAGTAGCATTTCAGCTCAAACATAAACATATACTCTTGCACTTGTATATTCTGTCCGCCCTGAACCCTGAACCCATTGAGAATGGGTAAAAAGGGTATAATGGTTTTGTGCAAATGAATGTAACAGGCAGAAAAAAGCATCTTCGACCCCATAAAGTATATAAATTCTTGATCATGACGACGAATTGAGTCGATTTTGCCATGTCCGTCTGCCCGTCTGTCCGTCCGTCCGTCTGTCCGTCTGTATAAACGCAGCGATCTCGGAAACTTAAACTAAACGACTATAGATTCTTCTAAGTCATACGCAGATCAAGTTTATCTTTTTTTTCGATATCATGCTCCGTTTCATTGTTTTTAGACTTGGTTTTCTTGACATATCTCGGAGGCTATCAGAGCTAGAGCCATACAATTTATAGTATATTCTTTTATAACTATGTGATCCGGCCAGAATTCTTTTCAACAAATACTGCTGAAATGTTCGGCTGAAACACTTATTTTAAAAGATGAAATTTCACGTGTATATGCGAATTTTAATTTTTCCACCGTAAGATTTGCTAGAGATTTGGCCAGAATAAAGGCCTTGACATCATCGGATGTAGTAGCATGGGCAATCCTAAAAACAAAGATGTGTTTTTTTAGTAGAATATCTACAAGGGTCTTATTAGGTAACTCGGCAGTTCCTACTAGGAGAGCTATAGCCTTGGTTGATTGACCATTTGATTCGGTCGGTATATCAGCACTGGAGTGTTGATCAGTATCAACAGTGCTAACAATCGATAAGCTGAACACTCGCGGTCAGAAGGAACAACATCCATGGGTACAAGGTTATTTTCGTCACTTCTGTCTCTGATGTGGGGAGACGGAGAAGAAAGATTGATTGATTTAACATTTGGAGGGGCTGTTGTGGGCAAGTGTGTTGGGACAGAAAGTTCATTAGGGCCAATAGACAGCCTAAGATTGTCCTTTGGACTTGGATATTCGTTCAAAAGCCTTATTGCTTTGAATTCATTATCCAAAACGGAGAATCCATCGAACAGTTTTTTAAACCGTCCGAATAGATCTCCAAAGCCTTTCTTAGTCTGCCTCATGAATCCCATCATGTCCCTCTCAACACACCTACAGTATTCACAAGTCCACTTCAGATTAGATTTGGACTCAATCAAACGTGTGTGTGGACACACACAAACGCACGCTGTAACCTGCTCACTTTACACATGGAAAATGAATTCTTTTAAAAACTTCTAAACTAAGAGTATGTTCGTAATGAAATTTTCAGTGCTAAATGAGAACATCGAAATCTATAAACCAAAGCGCAAGTCTGTAGCTAGATAGAATATACTGATCTAGATCTTATAGTCCCCGAGATATGCCAAGAAAATCAAGTCTAAAAATCGATTTTTATCGATAATAATGAAACGGAGCAAGATATCGGAAAAAAAAATGGTAAACTTGTACTGCGACTGGATTAGGAGAACCTATAGTAGAATAGTTTAGGTCTCCAGCTTTTGTAGTTTCTAAGATCGCTGCGTTCATACAGACGGACGGACAGTCGGACATGGCTAATTCGACACAGCTCGTCGTCCTGATCAAGAATTTATATACTTTATGGGATTGAAGGTGCTTCCTTCTGTCTGTCACATACATTTGCACAAAACCATTATACCTTGTACTTTCCATTTTCCATGTATTCAGGGTATAAAAAAAAGAAAGGCACACTAGGGTTAAAATAGCGGAAGCAAAACAAGAGCAACAAACAAAAAAATACTACGTCCAACACCAACAACAATATTAGTTAGAGCGCGAGAGAGAAATAAATATTAGTAGCGTTGAGAGCGTGAGTAGAGAACAGAAAATATGACGAGACCGAAAATGCAAAAACAAAATAGGCA
Organism: Drosophila colorata; assembly: GCA_035041545.1. Lineage (NCBI taxonomy): Eukaryota > Metazoa > Arthropoda > Insecta > Diptera > Drosophilidae > Drosophila > Drosophila colorata. The sequence continues at coordinate 20,853 of JAWNLD010000110.1, read as the reverse complement.
GGCAACAATGCAACTGCACAGGTCAACCAATATGTATGCGCTGCAAATTATTGTTGTATTTAAACTCTTTTTAAATAATGTATTTAAGTACTGCCAATTAAAGTCCAACTGTGTGTTTTATACACAATTTATCCCGATGTATCACACAGTCACAACACTAAATATGGCAAAAACTGCACAGTTTAATATTTGTTTATCACAATGAAAAGTTAACTATTTTGACAATGTAGTAAAGAAAATGGTTTGGTCAAGATTGTGATTTGGTTTATTACAACTTTAAACCCTAATTATTTAACCCCGCCGCACTCTTCTACTTAGCCTCATACTCACACAGCTTCACTTCACTGTGGCACAAAAATTCAACGGCACTCTCCGTTATTTTTATTTTTAAGTCTTCTTAGTTTTCTCCTCTCTATTGCGCGTTGCGGGATTGCACGTATTTTCACTTGGCTCGTCCGATACTAATTAATTGCTTGCTTTCGCGTTCAAGCCTCTCGACCTTCGCGAAGCCTTTTTTACCACGGAGCTTTTGCTCTCGCGGTGTGAAGCTCGGCTCGAGGAGTTCTCAGCTCCTCTATTCACGGTATCCAACCGTTGCGCAACCGTTTACCTCCCTAATAATAATCTATTGACCTTCTCTATCATGTACTCCTTTAAATTCTAATTTATCAACAAAACCATGACATTACATACTAATAAATCTTTTAAATCTTATGACAAAACCCTTTTAAATCGTACAATTATTGTGGAGTGGCCAACTCCGCGTCACAGTTTCAAGTCTCTAGCTTCAATAGCTGCGAAAAAAGTCGCGTTCATACGGATAGACGGACAGATATTGCACAAACTCAATTTCACATCGTGAACGAGTATAAAACAAGTAAGAGTGCTCTAGTCGGGAGCGCCCGACTAGGAGATACACTGAACCCAGATTCGGCCCGTCTTTATACATGTGTGTAGAACTTGAATTGGACTGTGCATTTTGTCATATTTCGGGTCAGTGGGCATAGTATTAAAATCCGAAGTATTCCTTATCTACGTATGATTTACGAGAACATATTAAACATATTTAGTAGTATGCCACGCCCTCAGTCAGCGTATCCAAAACATTTTTCAAGCATCTTTAAAGGAGGTGATCAGTAATCTACCTTTCACCTTGTTACCGATTTGAGTTTTCAGGTATATAGATTTTAGCGATTACGATAGCGAGAGGGGGAGTGTTCGGAATATTTTTTCGTTGATGTTTGGAGAAGCTTTTCAGTAATATATATTTCAAATATAGTGACTCTATTGCGTGGTCGATTGGGGGCGTTCTAGTGGGCACTGCCGGTAGCAATATTTGTCAATCTTTGAGGTCATCAGCAATCGAAATGCCAGCCTCGTAGTGGGCGTGGCACAAAGATCTTAACACTTTGTCTGACGCAAATAACTACAAGAATTTATCCAAACTTGCAAGTCTCTAGCTTAAAAAACACAAAAAAAAAGTTGCTTTCAACAGGACAGACGGCCGGACATTGCACAAACCAAATATTCTAGTTTCAATTCGTGAACGAGTATAACTAGTTTCACTTCGTGAACGAGTATAACTAGTTTCTGCTAAAAAAAATCTATAAATATCGATAATAAGAAAACTTGACGGGATATTGATAATTCGAAATAAGCTTGATCTGCGTATGGTATATATGAATTAAAAAAGTAGAACTTCAACTCTCTAGCTCATATTCAGTACTTACTCTCAATAGGCTTGTCAGATTTGTAAATTTTTACAACACGTTTTCTTTAATAACTTCTGTGTTACTTAACAGATGTTGTGAAAACTTTTGCAACAGATTCTTTAAGTGGTATAGCATAAGAAAAATATTCAGTCACCCAAATTTGCTGTCTCTAGCTCTTAACAGACACGAAATACACGAAATAACAAATTTGAGGTTGTGTTAGATTGTTATCGATTTCAGGAAAACACAGAGGGTATCGAGCATTTGAAATAAACTTGAAAGAATGCCTGGCTAAAGGATCTGCCATAGACCGGATTTTATGACGACAGAACTTTTCTTCGGAGCGAAAGTTAGGAGTCTTATTTCAGACCGTAGGTAATGGGAAGCCCTTATAATGATAGCGGATCAAAAACTAATCAAGGGGTTGTTGCGGGGATCACAGGTCACAACACCAAAATCTCGATAGCAATGGGTATCAGGCCCAGTGTTTTGAAATGTACTGGTGATGGTTTCGACAAGCTAAAGAGCAGGTCAGCCCACACATAGACCAAAAATCTTTCTAGGAAGGAACTACGGCTGTTTGGTGTCCTATCTCACGGGACCCAACACAGTCAAGTATCGCCTCCACAAAATGCACCTTTTCTTCTGACCAGCCAATATAGTATCGAGGGTTTTGTAGTAGGATAACTGCATATCGGTGTTATACTCCTTTGTTTTAATCATGCATCTAACAAGGACAGCTATACAAGTAGCATTTCAGCTCAAACATAAACATATACTCTTGCACTTGTATATTCTGTCCGCCCTGAACCTGAACCCATTGAGAATGGGTAAAAAGGGTATAATGGTTTTGTGCAAATGAATGTAACAGGCAGAAAAAAGCATCTTCGACCCCATAAAGTATATAAATTCTTGATCATGACGACGAATTGAGTCGATTTTGCCATGTCCGTCTGCCCGTCTGTCCGTCCGTCCGTCTGTCCGTCTGTATAAACGCAGCGATCTCGGAAACTTAAACTAAACGACTATAGATTCTTCTAAGTCATACGCAGATCAAGTTTATCTTTTTTTTCGATATCATGCTCCGTTTCATTGTTTTTAGACTTGGTTTTCTTGACATATCTCGGAGGCTATCAGAGCTAGAGCCATACAATTTATAGTATATTCTTTTATAACTATGTGATCCGGCCAGAATTCTTTTCAACAAATACTGCTGAAATGTTCGGCTGAAACACTTATTTTAAAAGATGAAATTTCACGTGTATATGCGAATTTTAATTTTTCCACCGTAAGATTTGCTTGAGATTTGGCCAGAATAAAGGCCTTGACATCATCGGATGTAGTAGCATGGGCAATCCTAAAAACAAAGATTTGTTTTTTTGGTAGAACATCTACAAGGGTCTTATTAGGTAACTCGGCAGTTCCTACTAGGAGAGCTATAGCCTTGGTTGATTGACCATTTGATTCGGTCGGTATATCAGCACTGGAGTGTTGATCAGTATCAACAGTGCTAACAATCGATAAGCTGAACACTCGCGGTCAGAAGGAACAACATCCATGGGTACAAGGTTATTTTCGTCACTTCTGTCTCTGATGTGGGGAGACGGAGAAGAAAGATTGATTGATTTAACATTTGGAGGGGCTGTTGTGGGCAAGTGTGTTGGGACAGAAAGTTCATTAGGGCCAATAGACAGCCTAAGATTGTCCTTTGGACTTGGATATTCGTTCAAAAGCCTTATTGCTTTGAATTCATTATCCAAAACGGAGAATCCATCGAACAGTTTTTTAAACCGTCCGAATAGATCTCCAAAGCCTTTCTTAGTCTGCCTCATGAATCCCATCTTGTCCCTCTCAACACACCTACAGTATTCACAAGTCCACTTCAGACTAGATTTGGACTCAATCAAACGTGTGTGTGGACACACACAAACGCACGCTGTAACCTGCTCACTTTACACATGGAAAATGAATTCTTTAAAAACTTCTAAACTAAGAGTATGTTCGTAATGAAATTTTCAGTGCTAAATGAGAACATCGAAATCTATAAACCAAAGCGCAAGTCTGTAGCTAGATAGAATATACTGATCTAGATCTTATAGTCCCCGAGATATGCCAAGAAAATCAAGTCTAAAAATCGATTTTTATCGATAATAATGAAACGGAGCAAGATATCGGAAAAAAAAAATGGTAAACTTGTACTGCGACTGGATTAGGAGAACCTATAGTAGAATAGTTTAGGTCTCCAGCTTTTGTAGTTTCTAAGATCGCTGCGTTCATACAGACGGACGGACAGTCGGACATGGCTAATTCGACACAGCTCGTCGTCCTGATCAAGAATTTATATACTTTATGGGATTGGAGGTGCTTCCTTCTGTCTGTCACATACATTTGCACAAAACCATTATACCTTGTACTTTCCATTTTCCATGTATTCAGGGTATAAAAAAAGAAAGGCACACTAGGGTTAAAATAGCGGAAGCAAAACAAGAGCAACAAACAAAAAAATACTACGTCCAACACCAACAACAATATTAGTTAGAGCGCGAGAGAGAAATAAATATTAGTAGCGTTGAGAGCGTGAGTAGAGAACAGAAAATATGACGAGACCGAAAATGCAAAAACCAAATAGGCAGGCAACAATGCAATTGCACAGGTCAACCAATATGTATGCGCTGCAGATTATTGTTGTATTTAAACTCTTTTTAAATAATGTATTTAAGTACTGCCAATTAAAGTCCAACTGTGTGTTTTACACATAATGTATCACGATGTATCACACAGTCACAACACCAAATATGGCAAAAACTGCACAGTTTAATATTTGTTTAACACAATGAAAAGTTAACTATTTCGACAATGTAGTAAAGAAAATGGTTTGGTCAAGATTCTGATTTGGTTTATTGCAGCTTTAAACCCTAATTATTTAACCCCGCCGCACTCTTCTACTTAGTCTACTACATACTACTACATACTCACACAGCTTCACTTCACTGTGGCACAAAAATTCAACGGTACTCTCAGTTATTCTTATTTTTAAGTCTCCTTAGTTTTTTTCTCTCTCGGCGACACTGCACGTGCCCGTTCACTACTATTGCGCGTTGCGGGATTGCACTTATTTTCACTTGGCTCGCCCGATACTAATTTATTGCTTGCTCTCGCGTTCAAGCCTCTCGACTTTCGCGAAGCCTTTTTTACCACGGAGCTTTTGCTCTCGCGGTGTGAAGCTCGGCTCGAGGAGTTCTCAGCTCCTCTATTCACGGTATCCAACCGTTGCGCAACCGTTTACCATGCAATCCTTTAAATTCTAATTTATCAACAAAACCATGACATTACATACTAATAAATCTTTTAAATCTTATGACAAAACCCTTTTAAATCGTACAATTATTCACAAAGATATAAGGACTTTATCGATTTGCCACGCCCTCAGAAGGCTTGTCCAAAACATTTTTTTTGACATATTAAGAGAAGGTTGTTAATAAAAAATTATTAAAGCTAGACACTTTAAAACTAAGGGAGATATATCGATTTTATCGATTTGCCACGCCTTCAGTCAGCGTATTCAAAACATTTGTCAATCATCTTTAAAGGAGGTGATCAGTAATCTACCTTTCACCTTGTTACCGATTTGAGTTTTCAGGTATATCGATTTTAGCGATTACGATAGCGAGAGGGGGCGTGGTCGGAATATTTTTTCGTTGATGTTTGGAGAAGCTTTTCAGTAATATATATTCCAAATATAGTGACTCTATTGCGTGGTCGATTGGGGGCGTTATAGTGGGCGCTGCCGGTAGCAATCTTTGTCAATCTTTGAGGTCATCACCAATCTACATACCAAATTTGCGATTTAAGGTGTGTCGACATGTTATCGAAATGCCAGCCTCGTAGTGGGCGTGGCACAAAGACCTTAACACTTTGTCTGACGCAAATAACTACAAGAATTTATCCAAACTTGCAAGTCTCTAGCTTAAAAAACGCAAAAAAAAGTTGCTTTCAACAGTACAGACAGGCCGGACATTGCACAAACCCAATATTCTAGTTTCAATTCGTGAACGAGTATAACTAGTTTCACTTCGTGAACGAGTATAACTAGTTTCAATTCCTGAACGAGTATAACTAGTTTCACTTTTTTGAACGAGTATAAAAACCTGGTAAAAAATCTATAAATATCGATAATAAGAAAACTTGACGGGATATTGATAATTCGAAATAAGCTTGATCTGCGTATGGTATATATGAATTAAAAAAGCAGAACTTCAACTCTCTAGCTCATATTCAGTACTTACTCTCAATAGGCTTGTCAGATTTGTAAATTTTTACAACACGTTTTCTTTAATAACTTCTGTGTTACTTAACAGATGTTGTGAAAACTTTTGCAACAGATTCTTTAAGTGGTATAGCATAAGAAAAATATTCATGTCAACCAAATTTGCTGTCTCTAGCTCTTAACAGACACGAAATAGGCTTAACAAATTTGAGGTTGTGTTAGATTTTTATCGATTTCAGGAAAACACAGAGGGTATCGAGCATTTGAAATAAACTTGAAAAAATGCCTGGCTAAAGGATCTGCCATAGACCGGATTTTATGATGACAGAACTTTTCTTCGGAGCGAAAGTTAGGAGTCTTATTTCAGACCGTAGGTAATGGATACCCCTTATAATGATAGCGGATCAAAAACTAATCAAGGGGTTGTTGCGGAGATCACAGGTCCCAACACCAAAATCTCGATAGCAATGGGTATCAGGCCCAGTGTTTTGAAATGTACTGGTGATGGTTTCGACAAGCTAAAGAGCAGGTCAGCCCACACATAGACCAAAAATCTTTCTAGGAAGGAACTACGGCTGTTTGGTGTCCTATCTCACGGGACCCAACACAGTCAAGTATCGCCTCCACAAAATGCACCTTTTCTTCTGACCAGCCAATATAGTATCGAGGGGTTTGTAGTAGCATAACTGCATAATCGCTCATATACATAACAACGGCAATTCAGTCAGCAATCTCATTCACTCATACTCCTTTGTTTTAATTATGCATCTAACAAGGTAGCATTTTAGCTCAAACATAAACAGATACGCTTGCACTTGCATATTCTGTCTGCCCTGAACCCTGAACCCGTTGAGAATGGGTAAAAAGGGTATAATGGTTTTGTGCAAATGAATGAAACAGGCAGAAAAAAGAATCTCCGACCCCATAAAGTATATATATTCTTGATCATGACGACGAGTCGAGTGGATTTAGCCATGTCCGTCTGTCCGTCTGTCCGTCCCTCCGTCTGTCCGTCCGTCCGTCTGTGCCACCGTCCGTATGTCCGTCCGTCCGTCTGTATGAACGCAGCGATCACGGAAACTTCGAAAGCTAGAAACCTAAACTAAACGACTATAGATTCTCCTAAGTCATACGCAGATCAAGTTTATCTTTTTTTCGATATCTTGCTAAGTTTCATTATTTTTAGACTTGGTTTTCTTGACATATCTCGGATGCTACCTGAGCTAGAACCATACTATTTCATTTATTTTGTGCTCGTAAAGGATACGCAGATTCTGAATTTTAGATACCACTCCCCATTCGCCCCTCATATAAAAAAAAAAAACGCAAATCAAATACTACAGACTTTTGCTTTGTTTTGTACATGCATTTGGATGCTCTTATTAAGCACTGAAAATATCATAACGATTATACTCTTAGTTTAGAAGTCTTTTAAGAATTAATTTTCTATTGTAGGGTCAAGCGCAGCCGATGTGTAAAGTGCGCAGCTTGCTGCGTGCGTTTGTCTGAATGAGTGTGTGGGACTTTGTGAATGTGTTTATGAATGCAAAGAGGTTTAAATGGATGTAACAGCTCGCTGCTGGTTTCAGAGTATCCTAGTCGGGCCCACACGACTAGAGTCATCTTACTTGCTTAAACTTATTTCGTAGATTATGAGACCTAGACACATCAAATTTGGTTCGAATGTATATATGTATACACCACAAAAAAGAGATTCATAAGAGCTAGAGCCACCAAATTTGGTTAAATATGTTCTCGTAAAGGATACGCAGATTAACAATATTTCGGATTATGGATATCTCCCCCATCTTCCCCCATTAACAGGAAAATATTTGTAATTGTAAGTACAGCCACAATTCTTACTACTTAGGCTGCACGTCAATATATAAATATACTTTGGTACAATAATAATGCATTAAAATCAGCAAAACCAGAAACACAGAAGGTTTAAAGAAAATATATTTGTATATTGGTTAAACCATGTGGTGGCAAGCGCCAAGAGCAGGCGTTTTCTGCATCCATGGGCACACATACATACGTACATATGTATATGCACATTCATATGCGTGAACTTATTTTCATTGTTTGTGCATGTGTGCGGTTAAGTTGCTGCTGTAGCTCGGTGGTAGAGCTGTTGCCTAACGGTCAAGAAGACGCGTGTTTGGATCGTTGTTGTGTTATGGGGTTTTCGTGCTACTTATTTATTTTTTTTTCAATGCTGGGACTCTGGTGATTTGAAATACTCTGGAGTAACAAAATAGGGAAAAATTTTTATTTACCTTGCACACTCTCAAAAAACTTTCGCAGATCAACTGCAACCAACAAACAACAACAAAATTTGCGAGAATTTTTCACAACTACAGCATACTATAACTTGTCTGCAAATATAAAAAGCGAGCGCGAAGCGCTAGCATTCATTTTTATGTGTGCTATGGGGGGTGCAGAGGGGCTTAATTAATACAGTTGCATTAATTAGGAGTCGTTTAAAATATTAATCATTGAAAACGACGGAGAGACGGTGATATAAGAATATTTTAAAGATAGATTTTTGTCGATATAGATGATTACTTTGCGAAATGTTCTATGAAATTTAGATTTTGAAGTCACACGAATGCCGCCCCTAATTAATTTCTCTGGCTGTTTGATTATTGAATGCTTTGCCAATGAATGCCAAAACGACCATATTATACGTTGTACACTCACAGTAGATATGATTTTCAGTGGCTTTGGCCGAGACCAGACCCATCAATCTATAGATAAACGGTCATAATACAATCAGAAAGTATATATATCAATAAATGTTTATTAAACCAAGTACGATGGCTTTAGTCGAGTGTGCCCGACTAGAAGATCCCCTGAACCCAGCGGCGAGCTGTTACATAAATTTAAACCTCTTTGCATTCATACACACATTCACAAAGTCACACACACACACACATTCAGACAAACGCACGCAGCAAGCTGCGCACTTACACATCGGCTGTGCTTGGACCTACTATAGAAAATTAATTTTTGAATAACTTCTAATCTAAGAGTATGGTCGTTATGACATTTGCAATGATTAATAAGATCATCCAAATATATGTACAAACCAAAGCGAAAGTGTTGTATTTGATTTGCGTTTTTTTTTATAATCTGCGAATTACTTACGAGCACATATTTAACCAAATTTGGTGACGCTAGCTCTCATAGTCTTCGATATATGCCAAGAAAACCAAGCCTTAAAATCGAGACGGACGGACGGACAAGGCTAAATCGACTAAGCTCGATCGTCCTGATATACTTTATAGGGTCGGATATACTTCCTTCTGCCTGTTACATATACTTACATAAAACTGTTTTTACTCAGGATATAAAAATACGATTATCTATTTGTTTTTGAAAGTATTACATGATATTTAAGTTTTCAAATATTGAAAAGGTAACAACGTCGGAATTTTAAAAATACCAAAAGTGAGCAGTGACTTATCGGAATAAGATTTTGCTTTTTCATCTAATGTCAAAATGGAGTAAAATTTCCCATTTCTCAAAATCTTTCGCCATTAAAAGAAGTGGGAAAACAGTTCTTAGATATTATAGTGCTTCACCTACCGTATCTAATGATTTTACATGATGTATATTGATGGCAATGTCATCCACGTTTTCTAGAGGCGCATTTTGAACATTATGATTCCCAAAGGTATGTGCTTATTGTTTCGGCCAATCCTTCTTTAAGTACTGCTCATGGCGAGGTCAACTATCCAAGAGGCAGAGAAAGTAGAATACATTGTATAACCATCTTCCCATCCAATTAACGTGGCTATAACTTTAAATTCGCAGCAGACCGTCCACTGATGCTCCTTATATTTGATATATTCAAACAGTTTAGCCAATGTAACATAGAATTCTTTCATGTTAACAGCGCTTAAGTAGATGGGCGAGTATGACTTGAATAAAACAGGCCAAAAATAAAAGCACCGCCATTGCTAACACCTTCACTAACATCGAACATTCCACCGATACGAGCCGAGTTCGTGCTCATAATCGCATGTGAATGAGCTTATTCCATTACTTTTATGAGAAAATTTGAAAATGCGACATAGGAAGGGTTTGCTGAAATGGTAATATCGCATCCGTCTTTCCACCGATTGCAATGATTAATATCTTAAACGATGCCTAATCAATGCAACTATTTCTTAAATTTTAAATTTTAAAGAAATAAAAATATATATGTACCTAAAATTTTTTTTTAAATTCTAAACAAGAAAGAACGTTGTATTCCGACAGCGGAATACTCGTGCACTGATGTAATAACAACGAAAACATGTAACCTAGCATTATGAGTGCACAAAAAAAATAAAAACGAGTTAAAAAAAAGAAGGAATTTGCCTCCGCGCGGCCTCGAGCACAGGTCTACCACACAATTAACACTCAAACCCCTCGTTAGACACCAACGCCACCAACCATTCAACCTCAAGTGCGACGAAATGAAAGTTAAAGTATTTAATTACAATTATTTGGAAAATTCTAATAGAAAGCAAAAAGAATATAGTTTTAAGAAATTGTTATGAACTGGAAAAGTTTGAATTATTAGAAGAATCAAGACTAGCCTTTGCATCAAGAGCGGCATCGATCACTTGTTTTTGGTGTGACGAAATTCAGTATAAATGCTAAGAAATTCGTTTTTTTCTCAAATTTCGTAGGTAATCATTTGCTTAATACATAACACTTTATCTGACGAGGGTATATACGAGTTTATATTAAAAATTTACAAATCGGCTGCGCTTAGCCCCACTATAAAAAATGAATTCTTGAATAACTTCAGAGATAAGAGTATGATCGTTATGACATTTTCAGTGCTTAATAAGAGCATCCAAATCTATGTACAAACAAAAGCGCAAGTCTGTAGTATTTGATTTAATAGGGGGAGCGGATAGGGGGAGGTATCCAAAATCCGAAATGCTCATGAGATATGCCAAGAAAAAATCTAAAAATCTATTTTTTTTCAAAAATAATGAAACGAAGCAAGATATCGAAAAAAAATTATAAACTTGTACTGCGTATTGATTAGGAGAATCTATATTCGAAAAGTTTACGTCTCTAGTTTCTGTAGTTTCCGAGATAGCTCCGTTCATACAGACGGACGGACGGACAGACGGACATGGTTAAATCCACCCAGCTCGTCATCTTGGTCATGAATATATATACTTTATTGGGGTGGAGAAGCTTCCCTCTGCCTGTTACATACATTTGAACAAAACCATTATACCCTTTTTACCCATTTCAATGGGTTCAGCGTATAAAAAAATCGATAAATAAATCGATAAAAAGAAAACTGGACGGGTTATCGATACTTTGAAATACAATTGATATGCGCATGGTAATCCAGTAGGCTTGTCAGACTTGTCAAATTTTATCGTACATTTTCTTTAATAACTGAGGTGTTTCTTAACTGGTGTTGTTTATTTGAATATTCATGTTATCCAAATATAGTGCATCCAGATTTCATAGGCTACGAAATAAACTAAAAAATTAGAGGTTTTGTTAGAGTTTTATCGATTTTAGGAAAACGGTGTAGGTATCTATCATTTAAAATAAACTTAATCTGCGCGTGCCAGAGACGAGTCGATATCCGAAAAGATGAATTGTCTAGCTCTTATAGTTTCCGAGATCGACGCGTTCATTACATTCTCTTAAAGCAGACGCAGATTATAAATAGTTCGGATTTTGATACCTCGCCCATTCGCCCGTCATATCAAAAAGCAAATCAAGTACTACAGACTTCCGCTTGATTTGTATATAGATTTGGATGCTCTTGTTAAGCATTGAACATTTCATAACGATCATACTCTTGGTTTAGAAGTTATTCACGAATTAATTTACCATAGTGGGTCCATGCACAGCCGATGTGTTAAGTGCGCAGCTTACTGCGTGCGTTTGTGTGTGTGTGTATGTGTGACTTTATGAATGTGTGTACCGGCACTGACCAGCATTGCTGAAGGCAGAGGCGACTGATTTTATTGCTCGTGTCAGCAGCAGAGCGCATCGACTCCGGTATTTGACCGTGTGGCTTTTGGAGAGCGAAAAGCCACTCGGCTGTCACGGCTTTTGAAGAGCGAAAAGCCCCTTGAAAAGCCACACTAGAAATTTCGTCTTGCATTCAAATGTACTCGCGCGTTACATATCTTATTATTGATATTGTCTCTGGTTCAAGGTATAATAAGTAAAACGTTGCAGTCGAGCGAAACCGACTTCGTAATACTTGTTCACCGTATAATAACAGATTAAAATAGAAATGGAGCGGTCTTAATAATTATTTTTATATTAGAATAAGTAAGAACGTTGCAGTTGGACGTAACCGACTGCGCAATACTAGTTCATGGTCTTGTTTAGTATTGTTATTTTGGAGAGATGTAGATTTTTGTAATTTGTAAAAAATAATGGGGGAGAAAGTGGGCTTAGCCGAAATTTTTAGGCTCTAAATTTAGAGGGGCGTAGCCGAAAAATTTCTTGTGTGATGTTTGGGACTTTCCAGCTTTCTAGTAATATATATTCCAAATATGGTGACTCTAGCTCAAAAACTGTGGGAGATATAGGCATTTCCATCTTTCTAGTAATATATATTCCATATATGATGCCTCTAACTCAAAAACTGTGGCATTTCCGATTTTTATGGGAGACCCATCTAGTTGGCGTAGCTGGGATATCAAGGGCACAAACTTTGGGGGAGGTCACTAGCAATCTACATACCAAATTTGGCGACTCCAGCTGTGTATTACTTACGCGCGTATACACGAGAGTATAGCCAAGATTTCAAGTCTCTAGATTCAATACCGGCGAAAAACGTAGCGTTTGTATGAACCGACGGACAGATATTGAACAAGCAAAGCCATTGCACAATATACTAGTTTCTCATCATGAACGAGTATAAAAACTAAATGATAAACATTGATTACTAATAGACACAAACGTGTTCTTACTTATGCTGTAGGATCAGCATATACAATTTTACAAACCAAAGCCTAAGTCTGTAGTTTTTTTTTAGATATGAGGGCGAAATCCGAAACTCTCACAATTTGCGTATTCATAACGAGAGCTTATAAAAAAAAATCTAGTGGCTCTCGCTCTTATAGTTATTGAGATATGCTTAAGAAATCGGGAAAAGTTACCGATCATTTGAAATTAACTTGAAGAAATTAAAAAGTCCAAGTTCAGCTCTCTAGCTTTTGTAGTCTATAAAATCGACGCGTTCATAAAAACAGACAGTAGATAGACGGCCAGACAGACGTACAGGGCTTAAGCAACTCGGGTAGTGACGCTGATCAAGAATATATATACTTTATGGGGAGATGCCTCCATCAAACTGTTACATACATTTGCACAAAACCATTACGCCCTTTTTACACATTTTTATTGGGTTTGTAGTATTCGTTTTCTTATAATTAAACTTAAAATCCAAAATATTGGGAAATGTGTTCAAATCATGACTCACTAGCTAACATACTCTGTTATCGGTAATCCCACGCATTTTGATCGGCTGATAGTCGCATCGTCGTTACAGTTATCACAAGCGAAAAAGCTCAGCTCGGCATGTGGTATAGCAGCTACCGGCTTAAGCCGCTTACACTATTTTACCGAGATATCTACTCGACTAGTGGGAAAACACGTGTCTAGTTAACCTAGTACTTCTAAGTACTGATTAAAACCAATACAAATTAAAAAGTAAAACAAGGTCAATACTAAGATAATGTATAATACACCACGAGTGTCGTGACCGTGTGGGAAAAACTTTTAACTCCTTTGTTAAATATTCTAAGGGGTATGTTTCAACAATTAAAGACTGCCAATATTAATTCCAACCTTCCACGCCAGGAACCTCTCTAGTTGTCTAAGTAAATTAAGATTAGCGTACCTAGCACTAGAGAGGTAGCCAAAAGAATTTATCCCAACAACGAAATCAAAACTTGCATTGGAGATAGAGACGTTAAATCTGCCTCAGAATAGCCACCGTCTATCACCTCTTTCGTTGAAAGCAGCTGATATTGACGCAGCCTTAAGAACACCAAACAAAAGTACGGTCGAACGTCTTCGTCTAATCTCAGTCTCAGCATCATAATTTTCGGATACCTAAAAAGATAGTGCATGTGATTACGTCACAACACGTGGATATTGGTAACAACCACATGTATATGTGAATCGGTCTAACTGACTATAACCTCAACACGGATTAAGCAAGTAGTATAATAACATCGATTAAACGCTCCGTTTCGCCAAGTACCCAGCTGGTATGACAAATAATAAATTGCAGCGAAAATCAAACCTTGACTAACTTATGTTAGAAAACTAGTGTAACATCAGCAGAAGCACACGCTCTGCGTTTTTGTTTTGAATATCACTTAAATTCATACTCATTATCTTTTGTTTTGATAATTTCGTTAACGGGCGAACTGATGTATTTTGTCCAAATCTTGCTTTCCCCGTGATTTGCTCAACTGATAAGATCAACAGGTGTTCATGGTATTTGCCATGTTTTTGAAGAATTATTAATGTAAGAGAAACTAGCCGATACCTAAGCGTAACTAGTGTCATAATTGAATTATATGGAATATGTATAAATATATATATGTCTAAAGCTAATACATAATTGATTCCTAACAGCTTCATCAGTTTGTCTATGTCATTTTAGGCCCAACTATAACAACGACACATTAAGATTGAACATAATTAAAACTAAACACTGCGTGAGTAAAAAGTAATATAATGACATGACTTCTTGTATAGATATATGAATACATATAATAATTATGACGCTTTTAAAATTCAATAATGAACCCGTGCTTGCAAATTGCATTACCTAACTATTACTTACTATTCTTAAATTTAGAAGGTATAAGGTATAAGTATAGTGGGCTAGGAAGAATCCCGACCAATCCGTCGAGCTAGAACCGAGCCTAGCCAGCTTTAGAATAATTGAGAGTACAGTCGGGTACATAGCTATAATCTAACATCAAATATGTTGTAACCACTCGAGTTAAGAGATTTATAACAGTCTTATAACGTTTTATTTTTGAATATATATAGCCTCATCCATATAGCTTGTATGTACCAGAGACTGACACAAGACAAAACACACGTGGAACACTACATTTTCAGGGTATACAAATTTTCTATGGTGAGACTTTTTATACCCTGAACGCATTGAAAATGGGTGAAAAGGGTATAATGGCTTTGTTCTAATGTATATAACAGGCAGAAGGAAGCATCTCCAACCCATAAAGTATATATATTCTTGAATGAATATTTATATATACTTTAGCACTTGAAAACGTGCGGTAAAATTTAACTAATTTGACAAGCCAATTGGCAGCAAGTGCTGCAATAAAGTTAAGAATTAAAGTTTAGTTTTTTAAGTTCGTGTAAGCCATAAGCAGATCAAGGCTATTTTATATTATCGATAACCCATCCGTTTTCATGTTATCGATATTTATCGGTTTTTTGGTCCGGTTTTTTGAGCATATTTCAGAAACTATAAGAGCTAAAGCAAATTATAATCTTGTTAAAATAATTTTTAATTATTTCCCCTCCCTCCGGCAAAAGCGAGAGAAGGAATTGCGCAGCAAATTTTGAACTCACAGGTTATTTGAACCAGGCACTTTTCTCTTTAAATATATCATATGTCCACCTGTACATTTTTATCGATTCCCTTTTTTAGTAACTGCCCTGTGTGTATTTCCAAAAATTTGCTAATGTACTGTGTTATCTAGGTACTCAAAGCGAAAGCAAGTAAAAACGTACCACTATTAAGCAGCGAATATTGGTCATAGGTGCTGCGTGTCTGTGTCCGGTGTTGGCCACGTAGAGTTCATTGATGGAATCATGGATAAGAGTAAATACTTCAACATTTTGAAGTATATATTGCTAAAAGGCGCAAAAAATCTTGGCATTGGAAGCAACTTTCGCTTCTACCAAGATAATAACCCTAAGCACAAAGCAGGGATTGTAACGCCTGGGTTGTGTGGAGCTGCCCCTATTTAATGACACCACCGGCACAGTCTGCCGACATTATTATTATTATTGAAATACTCTGGGCAATCTTTCACCAAAAAATCCGAAAACGTCAGATATCGAATCAAACTGACTTAAAAACGGTCTAGCTAAAGGAATGGCAGAATATCTCCTCTGTTTTGACCACAAAATTGGTAGATTCTATGCCAAAAAAGATTAAAGCCATTATTGATAAAAAAAAAGGGTGGACACACAAAATACAAAAAATGTACTTTTTGTGGTTGTATGTATAAATTTAGTACTTGAAAGACTGTGGTTCATTTAAGCTGTGAGATTAAAATTTCGGTATATTTCGTATTTATACCTTGAACCCATTGAAAATGGGTAAAAAGGGTATAATGGTTTTGTGCAAATGTCTGTAAAGTGCAGAAGTGTCAAGGGGCTAACACTACACTGTTAGTTAACATTTTGAATAACTGCAGCCTATCGAAAAGTCGTCAGAGTAGATAGAAGGAAGTCGAAGGTGGTACAGAGAAATCGTCCGTTGTTGTCGGTAGGAGCAAAAAGTGGAATTAAAAACGTTGCCTGATCGGTCACAACTAACTTTGTATTATGAACAACATTATCTAATTAAACTTAACTATAGTAAATATCTTACATACATTAAAATGATCGAATAAAGTTGACTGGTGCAAGAGCAGAATTTCGAAAAAGTTGCTAAAGTTGTTATATGCTGCTATAAAGTTGTAAAATTGTTAAAAGTAGCTATAAATATTAAGTTGAACAATTCGAAATCTGTGAGTATAGCCAGAGACGCACAGGTTGAATCAGGTCGATCGTGGTGTAATTTTGTCGAACAGTTGTGAAATCAAAAGTCGTCTCAGTGTCGCCGTTATTTTGTGCAAAACCGTTACTTGGGTAGTATAGACTCGTATAGAAAAAGACGCGCAAGATGAAGAAAACGCCAATAAAGAAGCATAATACAAAAGTAGAAACTACAAAGCCAAGAGAAACAGGAGTAAAGTTTCGTTCGAGTGTAAATGAGATGGCAGAAGTCGGACTGGAAACATCGCGTGCTAGTGTGAACGAAATGACAGACACAAATGAGAACAATCAGGGAAACAGTATTAACGCGAAAATTGATCAAATGCTACAACTGTTAAGCCTTAAAATAATTTCTGAGGAGCAATGTGAAAACCAAATGAAAATCGCTCCGGATAACTTTGAAAAAATAATAAGCGAGTGTGATGGCAAGTCTGTACCAATAGAAAAGTGGTTCGAAATTTTTGAGAAGAATGCGGACACGTATGAAGTCACAGATAAACAAAAATATGTACATGCTAGGGGAAAGATGACCAGTGCAGCTAAGCTTTTTCTGGAAGCTGAAATAATGTCTGACTATGATAAGCTGAGGCGCGTATTGTTCGAAGAATTTAAATGTAGCTATAACAGTGCAGACATTCATCAGCAGCTGCAAGATAGAAAGAAGAAGAGCAACGAGACGCAACACGAGCATTTGCTACATATGAAAAAAATTGCAGCAGTAGGTTATGTTGAAGACGCAGCTGTCATAAGTCATGTTGTAAACGGTCTTCACATAAAAAACGAATACAAATGTGCTATGTATCGCTGTAAGTCCTTCAGAGCCTTGGAAGAAGAGTTTGATATATATGAACGTTTAAGCATATCTGAAAAGAAGTACGGTAAAGATCAGCCGAGATCAAGTGTCAAGCAACAAAGCATGCAAAGCGGTAAAAAGGAATACTGCTTCAACTGTGGATCTGGCGAGCACAAACGAAAAGATTATATAGTCGAAATTAAATGTTTGTAACTGTCCCGAAAAAGCCGATAAAGTTATTGAAGTTGATAAAGTTCATGTCGTGGCTGATCGCAGTCGCATGAAAGAAGTTCAAATAAATGGCTCTAAAGTTGATTTTCTCATAGATACAGGATCGGTTGTGACTATAATTAAAGAGATAGTCGTGAAGAACATGAAAAACGTTAAGCTATCCACGTTGCGCGGTCTGGGCCATACAACAACAAAGCCTATTGGATGCTTTAACGCAGAGGTTATGGTGGACAAGTTGCAGACGGACCAGAAGTTTTTAGTCGTACCCAATAATCAGAATGACTACGATGCTCTGTTGGGGCATGATTTCATCAAAAAGTTTCGTTTGATCGCCGACAAGCAAGGGTACACGTTTTTGAAGCTAGATGCAGACCCGATGCCGAAAGATGAACATACTCTTATTTATAATATCTCCGAAGAGTCTTCTTTTATAGTTCCGCCGCAATATCGCAAAGATGTCGAGCAGATGATAGAGAGCAGCTACCAGACGCCCACACAAGCTGCAAAACTGTGCGCAATTCAACTGAAGATAGTTCCCAACGGAGTGATTAAGCCGTTTAATCATTCACAAAGTCGTCTAGCAGCTGACGAATCCAGCGCAGTAAAGAAACAGGTCGACGAATGGGTCGAGCAAGGAATCGTGCTAAAGTCGTCTTCCAACGTAGCGAGTAGAGTTGTCGACGTTAAAAAGAAGGATGGTACACTGCGAGTTTGCATAGACAACAGAAAGTTGAACAGCATGGTCTTGATAGATTGCTTTCCTGTACCGATGATGGAAGAGATATTGGAGAAGCTGCAGCAGTCCAAGTCGTTCACCATAATGAACCTCGAAAATGGGTTCTTTCATGTACCCATAGAGGAGCAGAGCAAACCGTATACCGTATACCGTTTGTCACAAAAGAGGGGCTGTTCGAGTTTAACAAGGCGCCTTTTGGCTTTAAAAACTCGCCAGCTGCGTTCATTCGGTTCGTAAATTATATTTTTCAAGAACGAATCAATTCTGATGGTATGCAGCTTTATATGGACGACATAATTGTTTACGCCGAGTCACCCGATGTATGGATGCAGAAAACAAAGTTGGTTCTAGAGACAGACGCGCAATATGGTCTAAAAATAAAATGGAAGAAGTGTAGCTTCATGCAGCCACGCATAAGCTTTCTTGGCCATATAATCGAAGACGGTCGAATCTGGCAAAGAGGACATTAAAGCAGTTCAAGCTTTTCTGGGACTCACAGGTTTCTTCAGAAAATTCATTCCTGGGTACGCACAAGTTACACGGTCGCTCACGAATCTACTTAGGAAAGAAGTGGTGTTCAACATTGGCCAAGCGGAGCACCACGCGCTACAAAAATTAAGGCAACTACTTGCAACGGAGCCGGTACTAAATATTTATTCACGGGGAGCGCCAACTGAACTCCACACGGATGCATCCAAGGACGGCTTTAGAGCTGTGTTGCTGCAGAAGTTTAATGACAGTTTTCATCCGGTTTATTATTGGAGCAGAAAAACAACAGAAGCTGAGTCTAAGCGTCACAGTTATTACTTAGAAGTTAAGGCAGCATACCTCGCTCTGAAGAAGTTTCGCCACTATTTGTTGGGGATCCAATTTGATCTTGTTACTGATTGTGTGGCGTTTAAGCAGGCAGCAACTAAAGCAGACATACCGAGAGAAGTTTCCCAGTGGATTTTGTATATGGAGGACTTCACATTCAAAGCAGTACATCGACCAGGCGATAGAATGAGACACGTGGACTGTCTCAGCCGTTTTCTACAGGCGTGCATGTTCGTGACGACCGAACTAATAGCTCGTATAAATAAGACACAATAAGAAGACGATTTCATCAAAGCCGTTGTAGAGATCCTGAAGCAACGCCAATACCAAGACTACAAGCTTAAAGGTGGTCTTCTGTTTAATGTCGTTAATGGCAATGAGCTGCTTGTTGTTCCCAAGCGGATGGAACGAGAGGTTATCCAAGGAACACACGAAGTTGGTCATTTCTCAACAGTCAAGACGATGCACGCAATACAGCAGCAATACTGGATTCCTCACCTTGAGGGAAATGTATCAAAGTTGATTGCTAGCTGTATCAGCTGTATTCTTTTCAGTAAAAAATTGGGCAAACAAGAGGGCTATCTGCACTGCATAGACAAAGGAGATACGCCACTACACACGCTGCACGTTGATCACTTGGGTATAATGGACGGAACAGCCAAGCAATACAAATACATTTTGGCAGTTGTGGATGCGTTTTCCAAATTTGTATGGCTGTTTCCAACCAAATCAACTGGCTATGAAGAGGTTATCAAGAGGCTCAGCGACTGGTCAACGGTGTTTGGTTTCCCCAAACGCATAATTAGCGACAGATGATCATCGTTTACATCCAGCGCTTTCAGCGAGTTTCTCCACGAGAACAAAGTAGAGCATGTTTGGACAACGACAGGTGTGGCGAGAGGCAACGACCAGATTGAGCGAGTAAACTGCATGCAACGTTAAAGTCGTCACCATTCGAGGAGATGTTTGGTACTAAGATGCATAGCCAAGCTGAGGATCGACTGTTAAAGGTACTTAACGAGGAGTTGGTTGCGCAATTCAGCCACGAGCGCCAGAGTATTTAGGCCCATACGAAGTTACCAAAATCAAACGAAACGGCCGCTATGATGTCAGAAAGGTGGCAAATGTCGAGGGACCAAATATCACAGCAGCTAGCAGTTATAACATGAAATTATGGCGCTTTATGTCAGAGAACGACGAGATATTATCATCTGGGACAGATGAGGAGGATCAGTAGGGCCGAATGTAAAGTGCAGAAGTGTAAAGGAGCTAACATAACCATCTTAGTTAAAATTTTGGATAACTGCAGCCTATCGATAAGTCGTCAGAGTCGATAGAGAAGAAGGAAGTCGAAGGTGGTACAGAGAAGTCGTCAGTTGTTGTCGGTAGGAGCAAAAAGTGGAATAAAAAACGTTGTCAGATCGGACCCAACTAACTCTGTATTATGAACCACATTATCTAATTAAACTTAACTATAATAAATATCTTA
>JAWNLD010000109.1:0-47373 GCA_035041545.1 Drosophila colorata | reverse complement strand
TTTACAGATTTTTTGTCAATTTATTTATTGGTTTGTTTATACTACAATTTATTTAAATTATTTTTTCTAGCTTAGGATTAAATAGTTTTATGTATCATTCTATTACTTAATTTAGTGTACTGTGATATAAGGCGTTCTAGTTTTTGTATTCGTATAATATAAAAGTGACAGGCGCAGGTGTCACATCCACTTATTGTCTGATCTGAGGACCAGGGACATATTGTTAAATGTTCTCCGTATTGCGATGTTCTAATGTGAGATTTTTCGTATTTGGTGAAATATTCTCGGTATTCCGCCAACAACCGTTGATGCTCAGGAAAAATCATCCCATCAAATTCGGCTAGAAAATCATCAATTTTCTTTACAATGGAGATGTAGCCAAATTTTGAAATTAATCCCATTTCTGTACTGTACTTCTTCAAGATAAAATTAGAACTGAATGCAGCCTTGATACTGGGAGCCTACTTATACAGCTGACTCTTTTTTTAAAAATATTTCTCTATAGTTGTTTGCATCTCTTTCTATTTCTCGTCCCATCTTTTTAGAAATTTCAAAGCATAAACGAGTTAAATCTATTTCTTCGTCATTTCTATAGGTTACATTTAAATCGGTGAACCGTATATCATTTTTTTGAGTCATTGCACATTTGGGAATAATATGGTTATAATATATACTTGTAATTTGATTTTTCAATAATGTATTCCAACATAAGAAAGATGTAAAAATATACCCAATCGTATAAACGATCGCCAGGATTCGCCATCAAACTCAATTTTATTACCATATTGATTTAATACTAAAATACATTGATTTTCCGGTTTTCTATACCTAAAATGACACTTTACTGTATCAAGTAGGGGGTGGTCAACTATTGTATCAGGCATTAAGAACTCAAACTGTTCAAGCCTTAACTGGATATATTCCTTGTGCGTTAACAATCGAATCCACTCCTCCTTTTCTAGGCCAATGAAATTTCGTTTATGTTGTTGCATCCAGATCATGGGTGTAAATGCTCTTGTAGTTGAAAATCCACACTTTACTTTTAGCTTAAGATCTACATAATATTCAAATCCGAAAATTAATTCATGATCTTGAGGCTTCCTACACTTTCTCGCTTTTTTTAACTGTTGCGTGGTCATGTTGGTTGACATCTGAATCAAACTAACTCTAAATTAACGTACGCGCACCTTTTAAGGCACCGACTCTCATTAAATCTTTTCAGTATGTTACATAAAGTTGAGGCAAGATGTTGAAGGTAGATAGAAACTCTTGCGTTTTGGTTGATTTCCAATATGTATTTGGAAACGATAATCAGGTTTTCGTTAAGGAACTAGCATTCATGCAGGGTGGTTCGGTTATTCCAAATTTCTTTCACTTCAAACCACCCTACAATATAAAGGAGCTGGATGAAGTAAATCAAAAGACTAATTTAATAGCCCAAGAATATGTAGATGGTTTGGATTGGTCGGATGGAGATATTTCATATTTAGGGCTGGAGGATATATTAACGCCATTAAACAGTTTCGCCTCAATCATTGTAAGGGGCGATGCTAAGAAACAATTTTTAATGAAATATTTATCTTCAAACATAATTGATTTGGAGCTTGAAGAAAGTTTAATACACTTCCCAAACTATTTCACAAATTGCAGAATACATAAAAAATCTTCAAACCAATGCGCACTTAATAATTTATTCAAACTTTTTGTAATTATGGAATGTTCAAATTTCGAAATTTATGGAAAATAAAAATGCATAAATTTTATATTTTTTTAATTGAGCTGTTTTTATTTATTTATTTATTTTCTTAATAACTATAATAGGTATAATATGGTGCATTCAAATGACGCATAAAATCCTTGAACATCAATAGCAACTCGCTCCAGATCCATTTTTAGAAGTTTGTTTTTGATGCTTATACTAGACGATGCGCTGAACTAATCCAGTCAACGGAGAATATTCAACTAATCGATCATGCATAAGCAAACAATATACTTTTGTGTTCCTAGAACTTGCATTCTCCAGTTCGATAGAAACTCTCACATCAATTGGTCCCGTTTTAACAGCCTCATTCTGATGCGAAAGATCAATAACAATAATCGGCGCCTTTTCCTTAAACTCGCTAGGTGAAAGCAGCGGCCGAGACTCTTTCATATAATAGCTTTGTTGGAAATTTGCATACATGTCGTAGAGGCTAGCGAAACGTTCTCGTCCAAAATTAACATTCATGTCATCATATGGATACGTTTCAGAATTCAAGTACACTTTTATGTTTCTCAAGTGATTTTGAATTAGTGCTCCATTTAGTGTAAATGCTATTATCGCAAAACGGGGGCGCTC
This sequence comes from Drosophila colorata, assembly GCA_035041545.1. NCBI lineage: Eukaryota > Metazoa > Arthropoda > Insecta > Diptera > Drosophilidae > Drosophila > Drosophila colorata. The sequence goes on along the minus strand of JAWNLD010000109.1, from coordinate 45,035 downwards.
CCTGTTGGCTGCAAGCTTAACATTCCATATATGATGGGAGCCCTCCGCTAGTGCAGGATTAAGATAGCAGTCCCAGCTACGAAATGCTATTGGTAACGAACCACCGTTTTTAGTCAAACTGAACATTGCCAATTTCTTTTCATCGCTAAGTGCTACATGTGGTATTTTCCATGTTATATTGGAAATATTCAGTTTAAATTCAACATCTCCAATTTTCGAATAAAATACATCTTCCATGCTTTTAGTCATGAGTAGTATAAGCTCATGTTTACAATTTAACAAGACTTTATTATAGTCTTCTCCAAATCCAAGTAAGAATTTAAGAGGAACGGAGAAATTAAAATATCCACCGTTTGCTAGCTGTTTATCAGATCCATTAAACCATCCAGAGTTACTAAGCATGTGACTCTCGCTCTTGTTGATTGAAATGTAGTTTTTTAAGGTGGTCGTTGTACCAACAAATCGTGTGCGATCGATTTCAATGCCATTCAATTCATATCGAATTTCATCAAACAAATAACCCATACAATTGTTTTTTAATTTACCAGCGTTAGTAGGTGTGTTGTCAGCCAAACAAATCGAGCCCTCAATATTAATAAAACTCTCGCTCGGTAATACATAAAGATCCTGATTTTGGATTGTAATTCGAACTTCATCATTAGTCTTAAATGATTGAAGGTAGGGTGAGTAACTATGATATTCTTTTTTTATTATGCTCTCGTCGGAATAGGGCTTCTCTCGAACATTCAAGATATCGCTCATTGCGTTCTGATTGTAAGACCCAAAGACTTTAAAAATAATCTGTTTGCAGGTGTAAGAGTTCTCCTTACTGATCTTGTTTCCTCTGTGTTAGAACTCGGAATGTTTGAGGTGGGGTTATTACACGCATATTTATTGTAAATAATCATTGTCGTGGTCTTAAATGTAAGCGAACTGTAACGCTCTCTTCACGTAAATTAACTAAATTTCCGTCTTGATCAACAATCCGTAAAATTAATGACTGAATCTCTCTCGTGTTCACTGGCAAATAAATCAGGTTGATAGGTTTCTCGCTCATTTTATAGCCTGGTGGTACGTTGAGAGTAAATTCATGCAACGCATGACTTGATTCTTCGTTCACATATGATCCGCTTACAATATTACACTCCAAGCGAATTGTATTCACTTTCAATATATCGACAGGTTGATCTGAGGTATGTACGGTATTTGACTTTAGCTCCCTTTTATAAAATCCAAATAATTTGCCAATAGTACGCTCTCTGTCAAAATATATGGGATGTTCCTTAGTTGAAATCATGACCTGAAGTGTGTTGTTGTTGCTCTCGATAAGTGGATGATTTATTTTTTTGGGTTCTACTTCCTTCATTTTCTCTAATATAACATTACTTATGTCATTTAGCTCGTAGGATCCCACGGGAATCTCGAATACATGTTCTCCAATATGGAATAAATTATTATCATGATCCACATTTGGAATCGAGTTATACATGTGAAAATCGATAAGAGCACATTCATAATCCGTATGTAGTATAATAGGCGGAAAGTAGTTTGCCGATAAAGTTGAACTGCATCCTGTTAACGTAAGTGTTGTTGACATTTTGACAAGTTGCGTGTAAGTGAAGTTTCAATGAACGTTCTTGTCGTTATATTTCAAATTCGAATGAAGTCTGCAAATCCTCGTCTATACCGTCCGTTATCTATGGGGTCATCTTTACAAATTAATAGAAAGCCATATCTTTCTTTCCAACATAATTGACAAATTTTCTTAAAACAATCGAAATTCATATCAACGCCTACATGATCCTGATAGACGTGCTTCATATTTAGGGCATCTTGTTTAAACATTAGAATTAGGTTTGCATTATCACGCACAAGATGTTTCGGAATACGTGTGTATGTTTGGCATAAATAAAACGCATCGATGTTGCTATGTCGCCCCATGCAAAAGTACGCACGAATATTATTTTGTTTTTCACACGCTACATCATCAAATATCATTATCGAGTTCTTTTTGGCCTTGTCTGGTGCTATTACACTTTCATTTTCAGAATATGTAAAATAGCCCATGCCTTTGATCGGGCCTACAAGTTTTTTTAAATATTCGTATTTAGGTTGAAATAACGACTTTGAATACAAATAAATATTTTCAAATTTTAGTCCATTGGGACTCTCGATCAAACTAATCATTACATTTGTTTTCCCACAGTTAGAAGGTCCAACAATTAGGGCTCTAATTGAACTGGGTAAAAGGCTACTGTGCCTGATCGTTTGGTTTTCATTATTTTTTAAATCGAAATTTCTCACTTCAATGTTCGTTTTTTGCTTTATTAAACGCATATTAGTTAAGGTTTTTTCATAAGCACGTCACTCATTAACAGCTCTTTGAAGAATAATGAGCTAATAAAATGGTAATGCACTTTTATAAACCATTTAGTAATAAAATTAACGTCTACCACGGAGGAGGTATCATTAATAAAATAATAAACTCACTGCCAGTAGAATTACACTTGCCAGGCTATCAGTTTTGTGGCCCAGGAACAAAACTCCAGTCACGTTTGGAGCGCGGCGATAAGGGAATAAATCCATTAGACGCCGCCTGCAGAGAGCATGATATAGCATACTCAAACCACAAAGAATTAAGGAAACGTCATATAGCCGATCTGGTTCTAGCGGAAAGAGCGTGGGAGCGAGTTAAAGCATCTGACAGCAGTTTTGGAGAAAAAGCCGCAGCATATCTCGTAACTAACGCAATGAAAGCAAAGAAAAAATTCGGCATGGGCCTCAATCAAAGGAAAAAGAAACCAACGCAATATGAAAAAAGAAAAAATTGGGCATGGGACTGAAACAGAGGAAAAAGAAGCCAAAACCATGTGAAAAAAAGAAAAAATGTATGCATGTAGTTAGAGTGGCTTCAAATATGTTAAAAAAGAAGAAACCTTATGATATTCACTCGGCAATCCAAATAGCTAAGAAAGTCATAGACAACTCAATTGGAGATAAGAAAAAAGATGTAATAATCCCGAGAATAATAAGTGTGCCTAAAGTGGGCGGGTTCTTGCCGCTTGTACCGATTTTAACAGCAATCGGTGCCTTAGGAGGGCTTGCGTCCGGTGGTTCAGCTATTGTTAAAACTATTAACAGTGCTAATACCGCCAGAAAACAGCTAGAGGAGAATAAGCGACATAATAAAAAAATAGAAGCAATTGCTTTAGGCAATGGTCTGTATCTCAAGCCATACCAAAAGGGATACGGTATATCAACTCTTCAAAAAAACTTCTAGCGCAGCTACCCAATAAACCACTTTCAAACATTGATATTATGAACTTTGCACGCAAGCATATTCCTAATTTCAGAGGTGTATTTATGAGAGACTCACTTCCAAAACGTGTTCGTAAAAGGGAGTGTGGCATCATTAATTTAGACTCTTCGACAGGAGGTGGGACACATTGGGTAGCTTTTTATAAAACAGAGAAGGAAAGTCGATATTTTGATAGCTTCGGGAATTTACCACCACCTTTAGAGCTAATCAAATATTTAGGAGATAAAATTAAATACAATTATAAACGAGAACAACGGTTCGATACTTTTAACTGTGGACACTTGTGTTTAAGGTTTCTACTATTGAATCAAAGAATATTTAATAAAGATTTATAAAAATTAAAATTCAACTAGTATTTTTGTATTTTTTAATGCATGGGACTATATAACTTTTAATATCTTTTATATTTAATCAGTCTGAGATGAACAACAGCTTGATAAACAGCAATAAACAATAAATAAACAACAAAAAACAACAATAAACAACAAATAAACAACAAATAAACAACAAATAAACAACAATAAACAGCAAAAAACAACAAATAAACAACAATAAACAACAAATAAACAACAACAAAACAACAAATAAACAACAATAAACAACAATAAACAACAATAAACAACAATAAACAACAATAAACAACAATAAACAACAAATAAACAACAATAACAACACACAAATAAACAACAAATAAACAACAATAAACAACAATAAACAACAATAAACAACAAATAAACAACAAATAAACAACAAATAAACAACAATAAACAACAAATAAACAACAAATAAACAACAATAAACAACAATAAACAACAATAAACAGCAAATAAACAACAATAAACAACAATAAACAACAAATAAACAGCAAATAAACAACATCAAACAACAAATAAACAACAAATAAACCACTGGTTTCGTATTTAAGAAAATGAAGGAACATATTCTGAAGGAATTAACAAAGACAAGAAACGCATTAAAACGAAAATTTCAAAGCATAAAATTAGGGAGAGAAGAAAATGAATATCAATTAGAAGAGACATTTAAACCAATTACGCAACCTCTTAAAAAACTCATCACTGGAAATATACTACCCAATCAGCCTTTAAAGACGAAGAAAGAAGAAAATGAAGATTATACAAAACAAGAAATTAAAGTAGATCAAAACTATAGTAATGTATCTCATGATACATATGATGAGGAAATCACAGAAGATCAATTCTATTCTCAACCTTTTGTGTCAACTAATGAAAGCAATAATCAGCATACTGTAACAAGCAATGTGAGTTATAATTTAAATCTGAGTGAGCTAGAGCGAAAGGGCGAGCTTGATAAAGCCTTTGGCCCCTACAAGAAAAGCGGAGAAATGAAATTGGGAGCAACTAAAATAATTGTAGATGATAATGAACTAATATTAGAAACCGGTGAAAAGTGGAAACTAACACCGGGATTATATTCTTTAATCTACCGTAAAAACCCCCAAGGCTATGACGAAATGGATTTGGAATCATATCAGAAAATTTTAATAAAAACCAATGCTCATAGAAGAAATCACTTACATAATGATGCTCTTAAGGGTAATCGCTCTAAAAAATATCTCACAATCATAAAAAAACTGTTTCCATCAATGAACGCGCCTAGTGCGATGTCTACACCTAACCGCCGTACAAAATCTATTCATGAAGGGGGCGGTCTAATGACACTTAATACAAGTAAACCAAATTATGTATACTGGGATGATCCGAATGAGATCGTTAATAGACTGAGACTTCTAGTTGCATCACAATCAGCTGGTCATAGTAATCATAACAATGAAATAGTTTCCATAATTGAAGAGCTGCGAGAAGCAAAAATAATTTTTTAAATAAAAATGATACGCGTTCAATGATTTTAGCAACAATATCAAAATGTCGCTTGACAAGTTCGGACATTTTTCCTCCAGCAACATTACAAACCAAAATTATACTATGAAGAAATCTATTCCTGGCATATTGATAGATAATGAAAGTAATATTATTTTTTCAAACAAAAGACTTAAAAATGTAGGTGAACCCCTAGAAGACAATGATGTATGCACAAAAATATTTATGGAACGTAAAATAAAGCAAACGATGAGAAAGAAAGATAAACTCTTAATGGAGCAAATTACATCGAACGAGAAACTGATAGGCGAGATAGCATCTAGTTTCCAGAATATAAAAGCTGAGAATAAAAGTGAAATTCAAAACACAGATAAATCACTTAAAGAATACGTGAACATAGAAATTGAAACATTACGTCGTCTAATTAGCACTGAAAATCGAAAGATGCTATCTGCAATGGAGACATTAAAAACCCATATATTTACATATTTTAAACAACACGCAGTTTAGGGGAGAACTATAAATAATGCATGCACTTGTGAGGTATAAGGTAAAGACTTAATGGTCGTCGACAAGTTCGGTCACTTCTCTAATGAGTGACACAACAGGAAATATGATCTCCAGTTGTTGGACTTGCATATGGATAATAAGCAATATGTTGATGCAGAAAACAGGCGAATTAAAAACATCAGTAACGCAATGGACGAAAAAGACACGGTTAACACAAATTTTCTACAATCGAGAATCAACGAAGCGACACAAGGCTTGCACACGCTTATAAACATCTAAAATGAAAAAAACGTAAAAAATAAATATATAAAAAAAAATCAATATTGAAAGTCTCATTATTAACATACGCACCAAGTGAAGTTGACATTAAGAACAGAAAATATATAGATGGAAAAAATAAATCAATGGGAAAACATGACTAAAAGAGATTTAATTAATGAATTACATGCACCAGCCCGTAAAAACTTTAGGCGTCGACGTGTTGTTATAAAAGGAATCGACGACCTTTGGCAAGCAGATTTGGTAGAAATGGGAAAGTACTCGTCATCGAATAAAGGCTATAAATTTCTATTGACGGTTATCGACACATTCTCTAAATATGCATGGGGAGTTGCATTGAAATCTAAATCAGCTAAAGACGTTACTAACGCTTTATCAAGTATTTTTAAATTTGGACGAATTCCTAAGAATTTACAAACCGACGATGGGAAAGAGTTCTTTAATACTACTTTCAAAACATTATGTGACAAAAATAACATCAACCACTATTCGACATATAGTGGGTTAAAAGCGTCTATTGTTGAACGTTTTAATAGAACCCTCAAGGAAATGATGTGGCGAGAGTTTAGTTTCAAAGGAACATATCATTGGATTGAAATGTATAATAAATTGATTGATGAGTATAATCGAAAACATCATAGAACTATTAAAATGGAACCGATAAAAGTGACCTCATTAAATGAAGATAATCTGTTAAACACTGTTTACAATCATATTAAAATTTTTCACGGGGCAAAATTTCATGTGGGTGACTATGTTCGTATAAGCAAGCATAAACATACATTTGAAAAGGGATATACTCCCAACTGGACAACGGAAATTTTTAAAATAAAACGAATACAAATGACAAACCCAACTACATACATATTAGAAGACTATCAGGGTGCACCCCTTCAGGGGGTTTCTATAAAGAAGAGCTAAGGAAAACACGTTATCCAAATACTTATCTAGTTGAAAAGATAATAAAACGAAAAAACGATCGAGTTTTTGTTAAATGGTTGGGGTTCCCTAATGAACACAACTCTTGGATACACAAGAACGAGGTGCTCTAAATGGCGACAGATCATCAACGACGAACTCCTGAAACCATTACACTCAAACACACACACACACACACACACACACACACAGCAATATTATACCAATTAATTTTCAATAAAAGACATTCAAATGAAATTCATAAAATGCGTATTTATTTATTCATGTTTATTTATTTATTAATTATATATATATATATATTTTTTTCTTATATATCTACAAATCACAATTAGCTTATGAACTTATTCTATAATGACCCCAAGCATATGTTTGGATGCCATCTTCTCTTATTTTTCTCTTATCATCTAATCCACTTAAAGTGGTTTTCTTAACTCTATGCGTATATAAATTATGGAACTTAGTTCTAAACATTAGCATACTATCACATAATTTCTTATTTTCAAATAAACATTCCTTATAACTATTTAAATTTAATTTATCTAACGCAGATTTTTTGACTCCTTTAGATTTTTTTATGCACCCTCCGCCTTCAAGCGATAAGCTGTACATCTTTGCCCTTAAACCTACAAACTCGACCATACTTTTGCCGCAGTTTTCGTCTTTCATCATTCCTAACACCTTTTTATTGCACCTTTTTATCCCGTATTTAACCGCTAAATCTTCGGGGTATTCCGAAGTATCAAACTTCATATCCACATCTTTGCTTATATCCGCAAAGAAATCATTTGTTTGAATGGAATAAATAAATGAGTCTGTATCCATATAATTTAATTCGACTGCCTCTTGGAATTTGGGCTTCATGTAATCATAGTGGAAATCATACATTTTCCACTTTGATAATTCTAAGACTGTGAACCCTAAATACATCGGCTTATCATAAGTAATTCGCTTCATTTGTATGGCATACATGTCTTCAGCAAATTGTGCAGAGCTATGAAAACTAGCCTTTGCAATCAGCGCTCGTGCTCCCAACCGATTGCAGCTCACTGTTTCCCAAGACGTGACTAGCTTGACATTTTTCCGTTTTTCAACGTTTTCCATCGTTTTCCCATAAACGGCATTGTTCAATAGCTTGAAGAAATCTTTCTCGAAATTGTTCTGTGCCATTGTTCTATGATGTGTGTTAAGATCAATGTATTTTTTCAGCCAAGCCGACTGTTTGAATCTTAACACACGATGGATCTTTGTCAGCTCTAGTCCGTTTATCAAGCACTGCTGCAAATTTCTGTAGTGTATGGGGTATTTTACTTTGGACCTCAGGTCAGCAATTAGTTTGTTGACTTTTGCTGCCGGTGTGGCCCTTTGGTTAAGCGGACAAAACGGAAGATCATTATGTAAATCGTGTAGGTTTGATGGATACATTAAATCAACCTCAAGAATATAACCATATTCTGAGGTTTCTCCAATATTTATTACATCTAATGATGAAATTTCATCTTCGGTCAACCACTGAAAACCTGTATAAGGGAGACATTGCGACATGGCCCAACCGTATAGATTGTTTGCATCTAAATACATTAAGTATTCAGACGGTTTGCTGGCATCGTATTCAGAGAGATATTTATGATTGGCTTTTGAGTACCTTTTACAGCACTGTACAAGCCCACCACGAATACCGCTCTGAATAAATCTATACATATCAATGTCAGTTAGCAGCTCCAGCTCAATTTCTGTTGTCTTGAGCATAGCATCCCAAGACAGACCAGGAGTTGTATAATAATGAGCCGGATCAAGAGAGTAAATTTTCTGACAAATTTCTCTGAAATTTTGGAAAATGTCTGCTAACAAAAGCACATCAGTTTTAAGATACAATTCCATGTAATCTTTTAAGGTTTGACAACCAAAAACTGTCCAGACATGTTGAGCATGTGCATAATCTTCTTCTGTACATTCGGAGTTTGTGAGGCTATTAAAGAAATTTTCTCTCGAAGGTAGAGAGCTCTCACTTAAACGACTCTCTGAGTCTAAATATTCGTATGGGAACACCCCCTTTCTATGAACCAGGTTGAATTGGTCATCAAGTGGGAAGAAACGTCTGACACTTTCAAACCTTTCAACACTTAAGTTTGCGCTTAGCGCATCTAAACTTGTTGCCATGAAACGATATGTATCGAGAAATCTAATTTCAAGATTTTTATCGTGGGAGGCAATGTGTGTATATTTAGAAAGGGATATGTACAATTCCTTATTCAGTGGCAGCACCTTGATTTCACCATCGATTGTTTAATTCTCTAACGAATAAATGTGAATCATACTTAGAGAAGTTATGGAAAAATACAGGGACAAAAGGTGCAATTTGGAAATTAATGTTGCAGGCATTATGCGCTGCGCCTCTAAATTTACCAGTTAAATGGCAATGATCTCTAACGCGATCAGCTCCTAACGCCTTTTTACAAATATGGCAGTTAAAAGCCATTCTAAAACCATTTTCCTCTTCAGAACTCATTGTTATGGGTCTAACTGTACTCAGGTATGAGGTGTAAATTTCGTTCACATCTTTTATTAGAGATTTAACGAAATTTTCACCTGCATTTTCACCTGTCTCCATAACAAATTTGTCTAAATTGGAATTAAAGGCGCATTTGATGAAATACGAGAATGCAATGGGAACATGTTCATGTGTTGCCACTACATTCTCACTAACTCTACAGTTTAAGGGCTTTAACATGCACTCGAAATCTGCATAGACTACGAAGGGTACATCTAAACTACGATTAAAATTTTTAAAACTTAGACTTGCCTTTTCCGCCGTTGGCAAGGTCGATACCATCTTTCCACACTGCTCTTTATGCTCCTCGTGTAGTTTTATGCTGTGGGAATAGTTTAGGCACGTGCCACAGAACAGGAGCTCTTCTGTGTGGCTTGTTAATTGTGTGCGTACAAGTCTAAAATATAAATCAACGTATTTCATAAGTATTTTTTCTAAATATATGCATATGTTTATTTATATTTGACTACATACCTTGATAAATTTCTTATCCATACAAAATGGGCCCGACCTTCCATCTCCAACAGCATTAGGCTCACGTGGGATTGTTTCTCCTCCTTCGTTAAATATAACGGCCCAATAACTGCTCCAATCTCCTCGTCGAATCCGAAAACATTTACGCTTATGGTCGGGTTTTGCTCTTCAAACACTTTGAGTTGTTTCAAAGGGAGAGGAAACTCCATGTTTTCAAAATTAAGCGTTAAATGCTCGCTTAATTGGATGACGGTGGCGTTAATATCGTCAATGGTATAGCTGCTGCTTCTATTCGCATTGCCTTGCGGTGTTTTAAAAGCGGAAATTAACGCCCACTTGAAGCAAAACTCATCGGAATTTTTCACGTTTACCAACGCTTTTTTCGCCTTAAGCGCTTTTGGTAAAGCGATCCAACTCGATACTTTTAATGGAGTATATTTATTCACATTAAGCTCCATGCGAAGAATTTTTGCCAGGCTCCAGCCACTATCCTTCTCCTGGAATTCATCCATTTTCGCCTTTATACTCGCAGAGTGATCTATGAATGCATCCTCAAGGCTGGTTGACTGCGTTACAACACCCATTTCTGTTTGATGCGACTTCACAGATCTTATCACCTCCTCATCAACATATTTTACATACTCTGCGAAGAGCTCGAAATTAGCCTTCACAGAAGTATGCATATGTAAAATATTTTTGAGGAGAGGGAGTAGAGCCGCTGATGCATCGCACATAAATTCTTCCGGCAGAAGAAGTCCATCCTTTCTGTTCTCGAAAGAATATGTGCATATGCGGTTCTTGAAACCGCTTGCGATCAGCTTTACCTGCTCATTCACTGGTGTGAAAACACGGATCTTGTGAGCATTTGACCTGAAGTGCGTGCTCCATTTCGCTTGTAGCATGTACACATCACACGCAGAACAATAAATAGCATGCTTGGGTGTTGGCATAGCAGTTTTATTGTAGCTGGTGGTTGAAATTGGGTTGCCGATGCTAGATCCAGTGGAGTAGTTGGAGTGGGTGGTGAAGCTGGGGTTGAAGGCGTTAGATCCGGTGGCGTAGTCGAAGTGGGCGTTGAAGGTGGGATTGGCGATTGTAGATCCGGTGGCGTAGTCGAAGTGGGCGTTGAAAGTGTTGGAGTTGATGTTGCCGTTATAGTTGTGTGGTAGGTCGAGGGTCCGTTGGGGGTGGCGATAGGGCCGCTATGGTTGCGGTAGGCCCCTGGGGGTCGAGACGTCGGCGTAGCCCTCTGGGTGGTGGTGACAGGTCCCTCTGGGGTGGCGAGGGACGATCCGTTGGGGTGGCGAAGGATCCGTTGGAGGTGGCACCGGTCCGTTGGGGGTGGCGAGGGTCCGTTGGGGTGGCGATGGTCCGTTGGGGTGGCAGAGGTCCGTTGGGGGTGGCGAATGGTCCGTTGGAGGTGGCAGCAGGTCCGTTGGGGGTGGCGATGGGTCCGTTGGGGGTGGCAATGGGTCCGTTGGGGGTGGTGATGGGTCCGTTGGCGATGTTGTTGCTTCTAAACACAACATTATCGAAGTAATTCGGGATGCTGTTGCGACCCACGTTCTTATTATAACTAATATAATTGAACGTTTGGTCGCAGTCAGCGTTGGAGTTGTTGTTGTTGTTGCACTTGTTGAAAGCCATTTTTAAACAAAACGATTTTTTTAAGTTTGACGATTTGAGGTTTTGGATAGACGATAGTTCAGGAACTACTGATGCGGGTTCAATGAAGGAAAGGAGCCTTTATAGCTCAGGGACTGATTTTTCTATTACTTCATTCAATTGATAAATATTAGAGATAGGGACAAACAGGTTTAAGAGGACATAGGGTATGATCCGGTGCATCTACAATACAAGCGTCGTACACTTTTGAAGAAACTTCTCACGCCCAAAGTCATAAAACAATCAAAATAATGTGAAGATGAAAGAAGATATCCTAAAAATCAGTGAAATCTGGGGCATTCGATGAGTCTGATACTAAAAATTGACACGTAAACCACAAGTCATAAAACTAGAATAATTAGGAGAAAACAATTACAGAAGCCCATCCATACATTACCTGAATACATGATTAGTCCTTTACCCTTGGCACACGCACCCAGAATAGAGCTGTTTACCCTTGTCAGTAGGTGTCTATAGGCGTGAAATTTACGATCGAACCTTTTTCTCTAACAAAACCTGTTTACAAGTGTGCGCCGCACTTGTGTTCCTTCGCCGTGTAGAAAAACGGTCTGTTCACACTCTTCAGAAAAGGGAGAGCAAATTAAATGCGCACGTGCCTGATCGAGCTCTCAACCCACCCCTGAAAAAGTAAACAAACAAGTCGATGCGTGCACTTGTGCGCACGTGATCTCATAACCCTCTCCCAATTAAAATCTGAATTTTAATGAGCGGCCTCTTATTAAACCAGTTTTTAATGATCGGTCCCTTTTCCCACCACCGAAAAAGTAGATGAACAAGTCGATGTGTGCACTTGTGCGCACGTGATCTCATAACCCATCCCACTTAAAATCTGAATTTTAATGATCGGGCACCCACGCTACTTCAGAAAAGGGACAGTTACTAAAATGTAACGGCCACTTTCCTCAGCTCCCCCTCATCAAAAGGTCACAAAGGCCCATGACGATTGGTTCCCTCACTTGTCCCTCCCTAAAAAAGGATCACGTACCTGCATATTAACGATCGGTCCCCTCACACCCCTCCTTCAAAAAGGGTCAGGTGCCTGCATATTAATTAGGGTCACGTACGGTCATAAATCATTAATTATTCACATCACGTATTAAATTGACAGCAACTTCCTGTCACAGAACATACAGTTCCCTACTACTCGTATGTGTTAATAGCGGAGTAGTTTGCCATAAATGAACTGCATCCTGAAGTAAGTGTTTTGACATTTTACAAGTTGCGTGTAGTGAAGTATCAATGAACGTTCTTGTCGTTATATTTCAAATTCGAATGAAGTCTCAAATACTCGTCTATACTGTCCGTTATCTATGGTCATCTTTACAAATTAATAGAACAAATCTTTCAATATTGCAATTTCCTTAAACATCGAATTCATATCAACGCCTAATGTCTGAAGATGTCTTCATATTAGGGCATGTTAAACATTAGAAAGCTGCATTTGACGCACAAGTGTTTCTAATACGATGTGTAAGTTTGCATAAATAAACATCATTTGCATGTGACCCATCAAAAGAACGCACTACATTTGTTATCACAAGTACATCATAAATATCATGACGAGTAGAATTGCCTTGTCTGGCTATCAGTATTTTGGAAATGAAAAAGCTCCTTATGTCAGTTTTTAGCACTCGATAAGGGAATAAATCCATTAGACGCCGCCTGCAGAAGCATGATATAGCATACTCAAACCACAAAGAATTAAGGAAACGACATATAGCCGATCTGGTTCTAGCGGAAAGAGCGTGGGAGCGAGTTAAAGCGTCTGACAGCAGTTTTGGAGAAAAACCGCAGCATATCTCGTAACTAACGCAATGGCAAAGAAATTCGCATGGGCCTCAATCAAAGGAAAAAGAAACCAACGCAATATGAAAAAAAGAAAAATTGGGCATGGGACTGAAACAGAGGAAAAAGAAGCTAAAACCATGTGAAAAAAAAAAAATTATGCATGTAGTTAGAGTGGCTTCAAATATGTTAAAAAGAAGAAACCTTATGATATTCACTCGGCAATCCAAATAGCTAAGAAAGTCATAGACAACTCAATTGGAGATAAGAAAAAAGATGTAATAATCCCGAGAATAATAAGTGTGCCTAAAGTGGGCGGGTTCTTGCCGCTTGTACCGATTTTAACAGCAATCGGTGCCTTAGGAGGGCTTGCGTCCGGTGGTTCAGCTATTGTTAAAACTATTAACAGTGCTAATACCGCCAGAAAACAGCTAGAGGAGAATAAGCGACATAATAAAAAAATAGAAGCAATTGCTTTAGGCAATGGTCTGTATCTCAAGCCATACCAAAAGGGATACGGTATATCAACTCTTCAAAAAAACTTCTAGCGCAGCTACCCAATAAACCACTTTCAAACATTGATATTATGAACTTTGCACGCAAGCATATTCCTAATTTCAGAGGTGTATTTATGAGAGACTCACTTCCAAAACGTGTTCGTAAAAGGGAGTGTGGCATCATTAATTTAGACTCTTCGACAGGAGGTGGGACACATTGGGTAGCTTTTTATAAAACAGAGAAGGAAAGTCGATATTTTGATAGCTTCGGGAATTTACCACCACCTTTAGAGCTAATCAAATATTTAGGAGATAAAATTAAATACAATTATAAACGAGAACAACGGTTCGATACTTTTAACTGTGGACACTTGTGTTTAAGGTTTCTACTATTGAATTAAAGAATATTTAATAAAGATTTATAAAAATTAAATTCAACTAGTATTTTTGTATTTTTTAATGCATGGGACTATATAACTTTTAATATCTTTTATATTTAATCAGTCTGAGATGAACAACAGCTTGATAAACAGCAATAAACAATAAATAAACAACAAAAAACAACAATAAACAACAAATAAACAACAAATAAACAACAAATAAACAGCAAATAAACAACAATAAACAGCAAAAAACAACAAATAAACAACAATAAACAACAAATAAACAACAAATAAACAACAATAAACAACAAAAAACAACAAAAAACAACAATAAACAACAAATAAACAACAAATAAACAACAAATAAACAACAATAAACAACAAATAAACAACAAATAAACAACAAATAAACAACAATAAACAACAAATAAACAACAAATAAACAACAATAAACAACAAATAAACAACAAATAAACAACAATAAACAACAATAAACAACAAATAAACAGCAAATAAACAACAATAAACAACAAATAAACAACAAATAAACAACAATAAACAACAATAAACAACAAATAAACAGCAAAAAACAACAATAAACAACAAATAAACCACTGGTTTCGTATTTAAGAAAATGAAGGAACATATTCTGAAGGAATTAACAAAGACAAGAAACGCATTAAAACGAAAATTTCAAAGCATAAAATTAGGGAGAGAAGAAAATGAATATCAATTAGAAGAGACATTTAAACCAATTACGCAACCTCTTAAAAAACTCATCACTGGAAATATACTACCCAATCAGCCTTTAAAGACGAAGAAAGAAGAAAATGAAGATTATACAAAACAAGAAATTAAAGTAGATCAAAACTATAGTAATGTATCTCATGATACATATGATGAGGAAATCACAGAAGATCAATTCTATTCTCAACCTTTTGTGTCAACTAATGAAAGCAATAATCAGCATACTGTAACAAGCAATGTGAGTTATAATTTAAATCTGAGTGAGCTAGAGCGAAAGGGCGAGCTTGATAAAGCCTTTGGCCCCTACAAGAAAAGCGGAGAAATGAAATTGGGAGCAACTAAAATAATTGTAGATGATAATGAACTAATATTAGAAACCGGTGAAAAGTGGAAACTAACACCGGGATTATATTCTTTAATCTACCGTAAAAACCCCCAAGGCTATGACGAAATGGATTTGGAATCATATCAGAAAATTTTAATAAAAACCAATGCTCATAGAAGAAATCACTTACATAATGATGCTCTTAAGGGTAATCGCTCTAAAAAATATCTCACAATCATAAAAAAACTGTTTCCATCAATGAACGCGCCTAGTGCGATGTCTACACCTAACCGCCGTACAAAATCTATTCATGAAGGGGGCGGTCTAATGACACTTAATACAAGTAAACCAAATTATGTATACTGGGATGATCCGAATGAGATCGTTAATAGACTAAGACTTCTAGTTGCATCACAATCAGCTGGTCATAGTAATCATAACAATGAAATAGTTTCCATAATTGAAGAGCTGCGAGAAGCAAAAATAATTTTTTAAATAAAAATGATACGTTCAATGATTTTAGCAACAATATCAAAATGTCGCTTGACAAGTTCGGACATTTTTCCTCCAGCAACATTACAAACCAAAATTATACTATGAAGAAATCTATTCCTGGCATATTGATAGATAATGAAAGTAATATTATTTTTTCAAACAAAAGACTTAAAAATGTAGGTGAACCCCTAGAAGACAATGATGTATGCACAAAAATATTTATGGAACGTAAAATAAAGCAAACGATGAGAAAGAAAGATAAACTCTTAATGGAGCAAATTACATCGAACGAGAAACTGATAGGCGAGATAGCATCTAGTTTCCAGAATATAAAAGCTGAGAATAAAAGTGAAATTCAAAACACAGATAAATCACTTAAAGAATACGTGAACATAGAAATTGAAACATTACGTCGTCTAATTAGCACTGAAAATCGAAAGATGCTATCTGCAATGGAGACATTAAAAACCCATATATTTACATATTTTAAACAACACGCAGTTTAGGGGAGAACTATAAATAATGCATGCACTTGTGAGGTATAAGGTAAAGACTTAATGGTCGTCGACAAGTTCGGTCACTTCTCTAATGAGTGACACAACAGGAAATATGATCTCCAGTTGTTGGACTTGCATATGGATAATAAGCAATATGTTGATGCACAAAACAGGCGAATTAAAAACATCAGTAACGCAATGGACGAAAAAGACACGGTTAACACAAATTTTCTACAATCGAGAATCAACGAAGCGACACAAGGCTTGCACACGCTTATAAACATCTAAAATGAAAAAAAACGTAAAAAATAAATATATAAAAAAAAAATCAATATTGAAAGTCTCATTATTAACATACGCACCAAGTGAAGTTGACATTAAGAACAGAAAATATATAGATGGAAAAAATAAATCAATGGGAAAACATGACTAAAAGAGATTTAATTAATGAATTACATGCACCAGCCCGTAAAAACTTTAGGCGTCGACGTGTTGTTATAAAAGGAATCGACGACCTTTGGCAAGCAGATTTGGTAGAAATGGGAAAGTACTCGTCATCGAATAAAGGCTATAAATTTCTATTGACGGTTATCGACACATTCTCTAAATATGCATGGGGAGTTGCATTGAAATCTAAATCAGCTAAAGACGTTACTAACGCTTTATCAAGTATTTTTAAATTTGGACGAATTCCTAAGAATTTACAAACCGACGATGGGAAAGAGTTCTTTAATACTACTTTCAAAACATTATGTGACAAAAATAACATCAACCACTATTCGACATATAGTGGGTTAAAAGCGTCTATTGTTGAACGTTTTAATAGAACCCTCAAGGAAATGATGTGGCGAGAGTTTAGTTTCAAAGGAACATATCATTGGATTAAAATGTATAATAAATTGATTGATGAGTATAATCGAAAACATCATAGAACTATTAAAATGGAACCGATAAAAGTGACCTCATTAAATGAAGATAATCTGTTAAACACTGTTTACAATCATATTAAAATTTTTCACGGGGCAAAATTTCATGTGGGTGACTATGTTCGTATAAGCAAGCATAAACATACATTTGAAAAGGGATATACTCCCAACTGGACAACGGAAATTTTTAAAATAAAACGAATACAAATGACAAACCCAACTACATACATATTAGAAGACTATCAGGGTGCACCCCTTCAAGGGGGTTTCTATAAAGAAGAGCTAAGGAAAACACGTTATCCAAATACTTATCTAGTTGAAAAGATAATAAAACGAAAAAACGATCGAGTTTTTGTTAAATGGTTGGGGTTCCCTAATGAACACAACTCTTGGATACACAAGAACGAGGTGCTCTAAATGGCGACAGATCATCAACGACGAACTCCTGAAACCATTACACTCAAACACACACACACACACACACACACACACACACACACACACACACACATACACACACACAGCAATATTATACCAATTAATTTTCAATAAAAGACATTCAAATGAAATTCATAAAATGCGTATTTATTTATTCATGTTTATTTATTTATTTATTTATATATATATATTTTTTTTTCTTATATATCTACAAATCACAATTAGCTTATGAACTTATTCTATAATGACCCCAAGCATATGTTTGGATGCCATCTTCTCTTATTTTTCTCTTATCATCTAATCCACTTAAAGTGGTTTTCTTAACTCTATGCGTATATAAATTATGGAACTTAGTTCTAAACATTAGCATACTATCACATAATTTCTTATTTTCAAATAAACATTCCTTATAACTATTTAAATTTAATTTATCTAACGCAGATTTTTTGACTCCTTTAGATTTTTTTATGCACCCTCCGCCTTCAAGCGATAAGGTGTACATCTTTGCCCTTAAACCTACAAACTCGACCATACTTTTGCCGCAGTTTTCGTCTTTCATCATTCCTAACACCTTTTTATTGCACCTTTTTATCCCGTATTTAACCGCTAAATCTTCGGGGTATTCCGAAGTATCAAACTTCATATCCACATCTTTGCTTATATCCGCAAAGAAATCATTTGTTTGAATGGAATAAATAAATGAGTCTGTATCCATATAATTTAATTCGACTGCCTCTTGGAATTTGGGCTTCATGTAATCATAGTGGAAATCATACATTTTCCACTTTGATAATTCTAAGACTGTGAACCCTAAATACATCGGCTTATCATAAGTATTATGAAGTCGCTTCATTTGTATGGCATACATGTCTTCAGCAAATTGTGCAGAGCTATGAAAACTAGCCTTTGCAATCAGCGCTCGTGCTCCCAACCGATTGCAGCTCACTGTTTCCCAAGACGTGACTAGCTTGAC
Source organism: Drosophila colorata (assembly GCA_035041545.1). NCBI lineage: Eukaryota > Metazoa > Arthropoda > Insecta > Diptera > Drosophilidae > Drosophila > Drosophila colorata. The sequence goes on along the minus strand of JAWNLD010000109.1, from coordinate 26,355 downwards.
ATTTTTCCGTTTTTCAACGTTTTCCATCGTTTTCCCATAAACGGCATTGTTCAATAGCTTGAAGAAATCTTTCTCGAAATTGTTCTGTGCCATTGTTCTATGATGTGTGTTAAGATCAATGTATTTTTTCAGCCAAGCCGACTGTTTGAATCTTAACACACGATGGATCTTTGTCAGCTCTAGTTCGATTATCAAGCACTGCTGCAAATTTCTGTAGTGTATGGGGTATTTTACTTTGGACCTCAGGTCAGCAATTAGTTTGTTGACTTTTGCTGCCGGTGTGGCCCTTTGGTTAAGCGGACAAAACGGAAGATCATTATGTAAATCGTGTAGGTTTGATGGATACATTAAATCAACCTCAAGAATATAACCATATTCTGAGGTTTCTCCAATATTTATTACATCTAATGATGAAATTTCATCTTCGGTCAACCACTGAAAACCTGTATAAGGGAGACATTGCGACATGGCCCAACCGTATAGATTGTTTGCATCTAAATACATTAAGTATTCAGACGGTTTGCTGGCATCGTATTCAGAGAGATATTTATGATTGGCTTTTGAGTACCTTTTACAGCACTGTACAAGCCCACCACGAATACCGCTCTGAATAAATCTATACATATCAATGTCAGTTAGCAGCTCCAGCTCAATTTCTGTTGTCTTGAGCATAGCATCCCAAGACAGACCAGGAGTTGTATAATAATGAGCCGGATCAAGAGAGTAAATTTTCTGACAAATTTCTCTGAAATTTTGGAAAATGTCTGCTAACAAAAGCACATCAGTTTTAAGATACAATTCCATGTAATCTTTTAAGGTTTGACAACCAAAAACTGTCCAGACATGTTGTGCATTTGCATAATCTTCTTCTGTACATTCGGAGTTTGTGAGGCTATTAAAGAAATTTTCTCTCGAAGGTAGAGAGCTCTCACTTAAACGACTCTCTGAGTCTAAATATTCGTATGGGAACACCCCCTTTCTATGAACCAGGTTGAATTGGTCATCAAGTGGGAAGAAACGTCTGACACTTTCAAACCTTTCAACACTTAAGTTTGCGCTTAGCGCATCTAAACTTGTTGCCATGAAACGATATGTATCGAGAAATCTAATTTCAAGATTTTTATCGTGGGAGGCAATGTGTGTATATTTAGAAAGGGATATGTACAATTCCTTATTCAGTGGCAGTACCTTGATTTCACCATCGACTTTGTTTAATTCTCTAACGAATAAATGTGAATCATACTTAGAGAAGTTATGGAAAAATACAGGGACAAAAGGTGCAATTTGGAAATTAATGTTGCAGGCATTATGCGCTGCGCCTCTAAATTTACCAGTTAAATGGCAATGATCTCTAACGCGATCAGCTCCTAACGCCTTTTTACAAATATGGCAGTTAAAAGCCATCCTAAAACCATTTTCCCCCTCAGAACTCATTGTTATGGGCCTAACTGTACTCAGGTATGAGGTGTAAATTTCGTTCACATCTTTTATTAGAGATTTAACGAAATTTTCGCCTGCATTTTCACCTGTCTCCATAACAAATTTGTCTAAATTGGAATTAAAGGCGCATTTGATGAAATACGAGAATGCAATGGGAACATGTTCATGTGTTGCCACTACATTCTCACTAACTCTACAGTTTAAGGGCTTTAACATGCACTCGAAATCTGCATAGACTACGAAGGGTACATCTAAACTACGATTAAAATTTTTAAAACTTAGACTTGCCTTTTCCGCCGTTGGCAAGGTCGATACCATCTTTCCACACTGCTCTTTATGCTCCTCGTGTAGTTTTATGCTGTGGGAATAGTTTAGGCACGTGCCACAGAACAGGAGCTCTTCTGTGTGGCTTGTTAATTGTGTGCGTACAAGTCTGAAAATATAAATCAACGTATTTCATAAGTATTTTTTTCTAAATATATGCATATGTTTATTTATATTTGACTACATACCTTGATAAATTTCTTATCCATACAAAATGGGCCCGACCTTCCATCTCCAACAGCATTAGGCTCACGTGGGATTGTTTCTCCTCCTTCGTTAAATATAACGGCCCAATAACTGCTCCAATCTCCTCGTCGAATCCGAAAACATTTACGCTTATGGTCGGGTTTTGCTCTTCAAACACTTTGAGTTGTTTCAAAGGGAGAGGAAACTCCATGTTTTCAAAATTAAGCGTTAAATGCTCGTCAATTGGATGACGGTGGCGTTAATATCGTCAATGGTATAGCTGCTGCTTCTATTCGCATTGCCTTGCGGTGTTTTAAAAGCGGAAATTAACGCCCACTTGAAGCAAAACTCATCGGAATTTTTCACGTTTACCAACGCTTTTTTCGCCTTAAGCGCTTTTGGTAAAGCGATCCAACTCGATACTTTTAATGGAGTATATTTATTCACATTAAGCTCCATGCGAAGAATTTTTGCCAGGCTCCAGCCACTATCCTTCTCCTGGAATTCATCCATTTTCGCCTTTATACTCGCAGAGTGATCTATGAATGCATCCTCAAGGCTGGTTGACTGCGTTACAACACCCATTTCTGTTTGATGCGACTTCACAGATCTTATCACCTCCTCATCAACATATTTTACATACTCTGCGAAGAGCTCGAAATTAGCCTTCACAGAAGTATGCATATGTAAAATATTTTTGAGGAGAGGGAGTAGAGCCGCTGATGCATCGCACATAAATTCTTCCGGCAGAAGAAGTCCATCCTTTCTGTTCTCGAAAGAATATGTGCATATGCGGTTCTTGAAACCGCTTGCGATCAGCTTTACCTGCTCATTCACTGGTGTGAAAACACGGATCTTGTGAGCATTTGACCTGAAGTGCGTGCTCCATTTCGCTGTGTGAACATCACACGCAGAACAATAAATAGCATGCTTGGGTGTTGGCATAGCAGTTTTATTGTAGCTGGTGGTTGAAATTGGGTTGCCGATGCTAGATCCAGTGGAGTAGTTGGAGTGGGTGGTGAAGCTGGGGTTGAAGGCGTTAGATCCGGTGGCGTAGTCGAAGTGGGCGTTGAAGGTGGGATTGGCGATTGTAGATCCGGTGGCGTAGTCGAAGTGGGCGTTGAAAGTGTTGGAGTTGATGTTGCCGTTATAGTTGTTGTAGTTGTAGGTGGCGATGGGTCCGTTGGGGGTGGCGATAGGGCCGCTATGGTTTGCGGTAGGCCCCCTGAGGAGAACGTTCGAGATTATCACCGGCTTATCTCCTCTGGTGTGGGTGGTGACAGATCCGTGGGGGGTGGCGAAAGGGCCGCTAGCGTTGGCGGTAGGCCCCCTGAGGAGAACGTTCGAGATTATCACCGGCTTATCTCCTCTGGTGTGGGTGGTGACAGATCCGTTGGGAGTGGCGAATGGTCCGTTGGAGGTGGCAGCAGGTCCGTTGGGGGTGGCGATGGGTCCGTTGGGGGTGGCGAATGGTCCGTTGGAGGTGGCAGCAGGTCCGTTGGGGGTGGCGATGGGTCCGTTGGGGGTGGCGATGGGTCCGTTGGGGGTGGTGATGGGTCCGTTGGCGATGTTGTTGCTTCTAAACACAACATTATCGAAGTAATTCGGAATGCTGTTGCGACCCACGTTCTTATTATAACTAATATAATTGAACGTTTGGTCGCAGTCAGCGTTGGAGTTGTTGTTGTTGTTGCACTTGTTGAAAGCCATTTTTAAACAAAACGATTTTTTTTTAAGTTTGACGATTTGAGGTTTTAGATAGACGATAGTTCAGGAACTACTGATGCGGGTTCAATGAAGGAAAGGAGCCTTTATAGCTCAGGGACTGATTTTTCTATTACTTCATTCAATTGATAAATATTAGAGATAGGGACAAACAGGTTTAAGAGGACATAGGGTATGATCCGGTGCATCTACAATACAAGCGTGTAGACTTTTTGAAGAAACTTCTCACGCCCAAAGTCATAAAACAATCAAAATAATGTGAAGATGAAAGAAGATATCCTAAAAATCAGTGAAATCTGGGGCATTCGATGAGTCTGATACTAAAAATTGACACGTAAACCACAAGTCATAAAACTAGAATATTTAGGAGAAAACAATTACAGAAGCCCATCCATACATTACCTGAATACATGATTAGTCCTTTACCCTTGGCACACGCACCCAGAATAGAGCTGTTTACCCTTGTCAGTAGGTGTCTATAGGCGTGAAATTTACGATCGAACCTTTTTCTCTAACAAAACCTGTTTACAAGTGTGCGCCGCACTTGTGTTCCTTCGCCGTGTAGAAAAACGGTCTGTTCACACTCTTCAGAAAAGGGAGAGCAAATTAAATGCGCACGTGCCTGATCGAGCTCTCAAGCCACCCCTGAAAAAGTAAACAAACAAGTCGATGCGTGCACTTGTGCGCACGTGATCTCATAACCCTCTCCCAATTAAAATCTGAATTTTAATGAGCGGCCTCTTATTAAACCAGTTTTTAATGATCGGTCCCTTTTCCCACCACCGAAAAAGTAGATGAACAAGTCGATGTGTGCACTTGTGCGCACGTGATCTCATAACCCATCCCACTTAAAATCTGAATTTTAATGATCGGGCACCCACGCTACTTCAGAAAAGGGACAGTTACTAAAATGTAACGGCCACTTTCCTCAGCTCCCCCCTCATCAAAAGGTCACAAAGGCCCATGACGATTGGTTCCCTCACTTGTCCCTCCCTAAAAAAGGATCACGTACCTGCATATTAACGATCGGTCCCCGCACACCCCTCCTTCAAAAAGGGTCAGGTGCCTGCATATTAATTAGGGTCACGTAGGGTCATAAATCATTAATTATTCACATCACGTAATTAAATTGACAGCAACTTCCTGTCACAGAACATACAGTTCCCTACTACTTACTTAAATTTCGAAATTTGAACATTCCATAATTACAAAAAGTTTGAATAAATTATTAAGTGCGCATTGGTTTGAAGATTTTTTATGTATTCTGCAATTTGTGAAATAGTTTGGGAAGTGTATTAAACTTTCTTCAAGCTCCAAATCAATTATGTTTGAAGATAAATATTTCATTAAAAATTGTTTCTTAGCATCGCCCCTTACAATGATTGAGGCGAAACTGTTTAATGGCGTTAATATATCCTCCAGCCCTAAATATGAAATATCTCCATCCGACCAATCCAAACCATCTACATATTCTTGGGCTATTAAATTAGTCTTTTGATTTACTTCATCCAGCTCCTTTATATTGTAGGGTGGTTTGAAGTGAAAGAAATTTGGAATAACCGAACCACCCTGCATGAATGCTAGTTCCTTAACGAAAACCTGATTATCGTTTCCAAATACATATTGGAAATCAACCAAAACGCAAGAGTTTCTATCTACCTTCAACATCTTGCCTCAACTTTATGTAACATACTGAAAAGATTTAATGAGAGTCGGTGCCTTAAAAGGTGCGCGTACGTTAATTTAGAGTTAGTTTGATTCAGATGTCAACCAACATGACCACGCAACAGTTAAAAAAAGCGAGAAAGTGTAGGAAGCCTCAAGATCATGAATTAATTTTCGGATTTGAATATTATGTAGATCTTAAGCTAAAAGTAAAGTGTGGATTTTCAACTACAAGAGCATTTACACCCATGATCTGGATGCAACAACATAAACGAAATTTCATTGGCCTAGAAAAGGAGGAGTGGATTCGATTGTTAACGCACAAGGAATATATCCAGTTAAGGCTTGAACAGTTTGAGTTCTTAATGCCTGATACAATAGTTGATCACCCCCTACTTGATACAGTAAAGTGTCATTTTAGGTATAGAAAACCGGAAAATCAATGTATTTTAGTATTAAATCAATATGGTAATAAAATTGAGTTTGATGGCGAATCCTGGCGATCGTTTATACGATTGGGTATATTTTTTACATCTTTCTTATGTTGGAATACATTATTGAAAAATCAAATTACAAGTATATATTATAACCATATTATTCCCAAATGTGCAATGACTCAAAAAAATGATATACGGTTCACCGATTTAAATGTAACTTATAGAAATGACGAAGAAATAGATTTAACTCGTTTATGCTTTGAAATTTCTAAAAAGATGGGACGAGAAATAGAAAGAGATGCAAACAACTATAGAGAAATATTTTTAAAAAAAGAGTCAGCTGTATAAGTAGGCTCCCAGTATCAAGGCTGCATTCAGTTCTAATTTTATCTTGAAGAAGTACAGTACAGAAATGGGATTAATTTCAAAATTTGGCTACATCTCCATTGTAAAGAAAATTGATGATTTTCTAGCCGAATTTGATGGGATGATTTTTCCTGAGCATCAACGGCTGTTGGCGGAATACCGAGAATATTTCACCAAATACGAAAAATCTCACATTAGAACATCGCAATACGGAGAACATTTAACAATATGTCCCTGGTCCTCAGATCAGACAATAACTGGATGTGACACCTGCGCCTGTCACTTTTATATTATACGAATACAAAAACTAGAACGCCTGATATCACAGTACACTAAATTAAGTAATAGAATGATACATAAAACTATTTAATCCTAAGCTAGAAAATAATTTAAATAAATGTAGTATAAACAAACCAATAAATAAATTGACAAAAATCTGTAAAATGAAAACTGTTGTCTTTCTTTTATCCCATACATTAGAATTTACGATCGAACCTTTTTCTTAACAAAACCTGTTTACAAGTGTGCGCCGCACTTGTGTTCCTTCGCCGTGTAGAAAAACGGTCTGTTCACACTCTTCAGAAAAGGAGTGCACATGTAACCACGTCCGTCGAGCTCCTGCCCTGAAAATAAACTGAACAATGAGCGGCCCATTCGAAAGGTCCTTCCCACCCCGAAAATGATAACGGGCAGTATTCCAAATGAAGATGCACCCACGCTCCAGAAAGGGTTACAAAGTGCTCCTATGATCGATTGGTTCCCCACTTCCCCTCCCTAAAAAGGGATCACTACCTGTTTTAACGATCGGTCCCCTCACACCCTCCCTCAAAAGGGTCAGGTGCCTGCTTTATGGGTCACGTGGGTCATAATCATTAATTATTCACATCCGTAATTAAATTGCAGCAACTTCCTGTCACAGAACCAATCCCTATACCCTTACTTGTGGTTTGAGTATGCTATATCATGCTCTCTGCAGGCGGCGTCTAATGGATTTATTCCCTTATCGCCGCGCTCCAAACGTGACTGGAGTTTTGTTCCTGGCCCACAAAACTGATAGCCTGGCAAGTGTAATTCTACTGGCAGTGAGTTTATTATTTTATTAATGATACCTCCTCCGTGGTAGACGTTAATTTTATTACTAAATGGTTTATAAAAGTGCATTACCATTTTATTAGCTCATTATTCCTTCAAAGAGCTGTTAATGAGTGACGTGCTTATGAAAAACCTTAACTAATATGCGTTTAATAAAGCAAAAAACGAACATTGAAGTGAGAAATTTCGATTTAAAAAATAATGAAAACCAAACGATCAGGCACAGTAGCCTTTTACCCAGTTCAATTAGAGCCCTAATTGTTGGACCTTCTAACTGTGGGAAAACAAATGTAATGATAAGTTTGATCGAGAGTCCCAATGGACTAAAATTTGAAAATATTTATTTGTATTCAAAGTCGTTATTTCAACCTAAATACGAATATTTAAAAAAACTTGTAGGCCCGATCAAAGGCATGGGCTATTTTACATATTCTGAAAATGAAAGTGTAATAGCACCAGACAAGGCCAAAAAGAACTCGATAATGATATTTGATGATGTAGCGTGTGAAAAACAAAATAATATTCGTGCGTACTTTTGCATGGGGCGACATAGCAACATCGATGCGTTTTATTTATGCCAAACATACACACGTATTCCGAAACATCTTGTGCGTGATAATGCAAACCTAATTCTAATGTTTAAACAAGATGCCCTAAATATGAAGCACGTCTATCAGGATCATGTAGGCGTTGATATGAATTTCGATTGTTTTAAGAAAATTTGTCAATTATGTTGGAAAGAAAGATATGGCTTTCTATTAATTTGTAAAGATGACCCCATAGATAACGGACGGTATAGACGAGGATTTGAAGACTTCATTCGAATTTGAAATATAACGACAAGAACGTTCATTGAAACTTCACTTACACGCAACTTGTCAAAATGTCAACAACACTTACGTTAACAGGATGCAGTTCAACTTTATCGGCAAACTACTTTCCGCCTATTATACTACATACGGATTATGAAGTGCTCTTATCGATTTTCACATGTATAACTCGATTCCAAATGTGGATCATGATAATAATTTATTCCATATTGGAGAACATGTATTCGAGATTCCCGTGGGATCCTACGAGCTAAATGACATAAGTAATGTTATATTAGAGAAAATGAAGGAAGTAGAACCCAAAAAATAAATCATCCACTTATCGAGAGCAACAACAACACACTTCAGGTCATGATTTCAACTAAGGAACATCCCATATATTTTGACAGAGAGCGTACTATTGGCAAATTATTTGGATTTTATAAAAGGGAGCTAAAGTCAAATACCGTACATACCTCAGATCAACCTGTCGATATATTGAAAGTGAATACAATTCGCTTGGAGTGTAATATTGTAAGCGGATCATATGTGATCGAAGAATCAAGTCATGCGTTGCATGAATTTACTCTCAACGTACCACCAGGCTATAAAATGAGCGAGAAACCTATCAACCTGATTTATTTGCCAGTGAACACGAGAGAGATTCAGTCATTAATTTTACGGATTGTTGATCAAGACGGAAATTTAGTTAATTTACGTGAAGAGAGCGTTACAGTTCGCTTACATTTAAGACCACGACAATGATTATTTACAATAAATATGCGTGTAATAACCCCACCTCAAACATTCCGAGTCTACATAGAGCACGGGAAACAAGATCAGTAAGGAGAACTCTTACACCTGCAAACAGATTATTTTTAAAGTCTTTGGGTCTTACAATCAGAACGCAATGAGCGATATCTTGAATGTTCGAGAGAAGCCCTATTCCGACGAGAGCATAATAAAAAAAGAATATCATAGTTACTCACCCTACCTTCAATCATTTAAGACTAATGATGAAGTTCGAATTACAATCCAAAATCAGGATCTTTATGTATTACCGAGCGAGAGTTTTATTAATATTGAGGGCTCGATTTGTTTGGCTGACAACACACCTACTAACGCTGGTAAATTAAAAAACAATTGTATGGGTTATTTGTTTGATGAAATTCGATATGAATTGAATGGCATTGAAATCGATCGCACACGATTTGTTGGTACAACGACCACCTTAAAAAACTACATTTCAATCAACAAGAGCGAGAGTCACATGCTTAGTAACTCTGGATGGTTTAATGGATCTGATAAACAGCTAGCAAACGGTGGATATTTTAATTTCTCCGTTCCTCTTAAATTCTTACTTGGATTTGGAGAAGACTATAATAAAGTCTTGTTAAATTGTAAACATGAGCTTATACTACTCATGACTAAAAGCATGGAAGATGTATTTTATTCGAAAATTGGAGATGTTGAATTTAAACTGAATATTTCCAATATAACATGGAAAATACCACATGTAGCACTTAGCGATGAAAAGAAATTGGCAATGTTCAGTTTGACTAAAAACGGTGGTTCGTTACCAATAGCATTTCGTAGCTGGGACTGCTATCTTAATCCCGCACTAGCGGAGGGCTCCCATCATATATGGAATGTTAAGCTTGCAGCCAACAGGGAGCGCCTCCGTTTTCCGATAATAGCATTTACACTAAATGGAGCACTAATTCAAAATCACTTGAGAAACATAAAAGTGTACTTGAATTCTGAAACGTATCCATATGATGACATGAATGTTAATTTTGGACGAGAACGTTTCGCTAGCCTCTACGACATGTATGCAAATTTCCAACAAAGCTATTATATGAAAGAGTCTCGGCCGCTGCTTTCACCTAGCGAGTTTAAGGAAAAGGCGCCGATTATTGTTATTGATCTTTCGCATCAGAATGAGGCTGTTAAAACGGGACCAATTGATGTGAGAGTTTCTATCGAACTGGAGAATGCAAGTTCTAGGAACACAAAAGTATATTGTTTGCTTATGCATGATCGATTAGTTGAATATTCTCCGTTGACTGGATTAGTTCAGCGCATCGTCTAGTATAAGCATCAAAAACAAACTTCTAAAAATGGATCTGGAGCGAGTTGCTATTGATGTTCAAGGATTTTATGCATCATTTGAATGCACCATATTATACCTATTATAGTTATTAAGAAAATAAATAAATAATAAAAACAGCTCAATTAAAAAAATATAAAATTTATGCATTTTTATTTTCCATAAATTTCGAAATTTGAACATTCCATAATTACAAAAAGTTTGAATAAATTATTAAGTGCGCATTGGTTTGAAGATTTTTTATGTATTCTGCAATTTGTGAAATAGTTTGGGAAGTGTATTAAACTTTCTTCAAGCTCCAAATCAATTATGTTTGAAGATAAATATTTCATTAAAAATTGTTTCTTAGCATCGCCCCTTACAATGATTGAGGCGAAACTGTTTAATGGCGTTAATATATCCTCCAGCCCTAAATATGAAATATCTCCATCCGACCAATCCAAACCATCTACATATTCTTGGGCTATTAAATTAGTCTTTTGATTTACTTCATCCAGCTCCTTTATATTGTAGGGTGGTTTGAAGTGAAAGAAATTTGGAATAACCGAACCACCCTGCATGAATGCTAGTTCCTTAACGAAAACCTGATTATCGTTTCCAAATACATATTGGAAATCAACCAAAACGCAAGAGTTTCTATCTACCTTCAACATCTTGCCTCAACTTTATGTAACATACTGAAAAGATTTAATGAGAGTCGGTGCCTTAAAAGGTGCGCGTACGTTAATTTAGAGTTAGTTTGATTCAGATGTCAACCAACATGACCACGCAACAGTTAAAAAAAGCGAGAAAGTGTAGGAAGCCTCAAGATCATGAATTAATTTTCGGATTTGAATATTATGTAGATCTTAAGCTAAAAGTAAAGTGTGGATTTTCAACTACAAGAGCATTTACACCCATGATCTGGATGCAACAACATAAACGAAATTTCATTGGCCTAGAAAAGGAGGAGTGGATTCGATTGTTAACGCACAAGGAATATATCCAGTTAAGGCTTGAACAGTTTGAGTTCTTAATGCCTGATACAATAGTTGATCACCCCCTACTTGATACAGTAAAGTGTCATTTTAGGTATAGAAAACCGGAAAATCAATGTATTTTAGTATTAAATCAATATGGTAATAAAATTGAGTTTGATGGCGAATCCTGGCGATCGTTTATACGATTGGGTATATTTTTTACATCTTTCTTATGTTGGAATACATTATTGAAAAATCAAATTACAAGTATATATTATAACCATATTATTCCCAAATGTGCAATGACTCAAAAAATGGATATACAGTTCACTCGATTTAAATGTAACCTATAGAAATGACGAAGAAATAGATTTAACTCGTTTATGCTTTGAAATTTCTAAAAAGATGGGACGAGAAATAGAAAGAGATGCAAACAACTATAGGGTTGAGAGCTCGATCAGGCACGTGCGCATTTAATTTTGCTCTCCCTTTTCTGAAGAGTGTGAACAGACCGTTTTTCTACACGGCGAAGGAACACAAGTGCGGCGCACACTTGTAAACCGGTTTTGTTAGAGGAAAAGGTTCGATCGTAAATTCTAATGTATGGGATAAAAGAAAGACAACATGTTTTCATTTTACAGATTTTTTGTCAATTTATTTATTGGTTTGTTTATCCTACAATTTATTTAAATTATTTTTTCTAGCTTAGGATTAAATAGTTCTATGTATCATTCTATTACTTAATTTAGTGTACTGTGATATAAGGCGTTCTAGTTTTTGTATTCTTATAATATAAAAGTGACAGGCGCAGGTGTCACATCCAGGTGTTGTCTGATCTGAGGACCAGGGACATATTGTTAAATGTTCTCCGTATTGCGATGTCTTCTAATGTGAGATTTTTCGTATTTGGTGAAATATTCTCGGTATTCCAGCACAACTGCCGTTGATGCTCTGTGAAAAATCATCCCATCAAATTCGGCTATTGTGAAAATCAATCAATTTTCTTTACAAACGGAGATGTAGCCAAATTTTGAAATTAATCCCATTTCTGTACTGTACTTCTTCAAGATAAAAATTAGAACCGAATGCAGCCTTGATACTGGGAGCCTACTTATACAGCTGACTCTTTTTTAAAAATATTTCTCTATAGTTGTTTGCATCTCTTTCTATTTCTCGTCCCATCTTTTTAGAAATTTCAAAGCATAAACGAGTTAAATCTATTTCTTCGTCATTTCTATAGGTTACATTTAAATCGGTGAACCGTATATCGTTTTTTTGAGTCATTGCACATTTGGGAATAATATGGTTATAATATATACTTGTAATTTGATTTTTCAATAATGTATTCCAACATAAGAAAGATGTAAAAAATATACCCAATCGTATAAACGATCCAAACTAACTCTAAATTAACGTACGCGCACCTTTTAAGGCACCGACTCTCATTAAATCTTTTCAGTATGTTACATAAAGTTGAGGCAAGATGTTGAAGGTAGATAGAAACTCTTGCGTTTTGGTTGATTTCCAATATGTATTTGGAAACGATAATCAGGTTTTCGTTAAGGAACTAGCATTCATGCAGGGTGGTTCGGTTATTCCAAATTTCTTTCACTTCAAACCACCCTACAATATAAAGGAGCTGGATGAAGTAAATCAAAAGACTAATTTAATAGCCCAAGAATATGTAGATGGTTTGGATTGGTCGGATGGAGATATTTCATATTTAGGGCTGGAGGATATATTAACGCCATTAAACAGTTTCGCCTCAATCATTGTAAGGGGCGATGCTAAGAAACAATTTTTAATGAAATATTTATCTTCAAACATAATTGATTTGGAGCTTGAAGAAAGTTTAATACACTTCCCAAACTATTTCACAAATTGCAGAATACATAAAAAATCTTCAAACCAATGCGCACTTAATAATTTATTCAAACTTTTTGTAATTATGGAATGTTCAAATTTCGAAATTTATGGAAAATAAAAATGCATAAATTTTATATTTTTTTAATTGAGCTGTTTTTATTTATTTATTTATTTTCTTAATAACTATAATAGGTATAATATGGTGCATTCAAATGATGCATAAAATCCTTGAACATCAATAGCAACTCGCTCCAGATCCATTTTTAGAAGTTTGTTTTTGATGCTTATACTAGACGATGCGCTGAACTAATCCAGTCAACGGAGAATATTCAACTAATCGATCATGCATAAGCAAACAATATACTTTTGTGTTCCTAGAACTTGCATTCTCCAGTTCGATAGAAACTCTCACATCAATTGGTCCCGTTTTAACAGCCTCATTCTGATGCGAAAGATCAATAACAATAATCGGCGCCTTTTCCTTAAACTCGCTAGGTGAAAGCAGCGGCCGAGACTCTTTCATATAATAGCTTTGTTGGAAATTTGCATACATGTCGTAGAGGCTAGCGAAACGTTCTCGTCCAAAATTAACATTCATGTCATCATATGGATACGTTTCAGAATTCAAGTACACTTTTATGTTTCTCAAGTGATTTTGAATTAGTGCTCCATTTAGTGTAAATGCTATTATCGCAAAACGGGGGCGCTCCCTGTTGGCTGCAAGCTTAACATTCCATATATGATGGGAGCCCTCCGCTAGTGCGGGATTAAGATAGCAGTCCCAGCTACGAAATGCTATTGGTAACGAACCACCGTTTTTAGTCAAACTGAACATTGCCAATTTCTTTTCATCGCTAAGTGCTACATGTGGTATTTTCCATGTTATATTGGAAATATTCAGTTTAAATTCAACATCTCCAATTTTCGAATAAAATACATCTTCCATGCTTTTAGTCATGAGTAGTATAAGCTCATGTTTACAATTTAACAAGACTTTATTATAGTCTTCTCCAAATCCAAGTAAGAATTTAAGAGGAACGGAGAAATTAAAATATCCACCGTTTGCTAGCTGTTTATCAGATCCATTAAACCATCCAGAGTTACTAAGCATGTGACTCTCGCTCTTGTTGATTGAAATGTAGTTTTTTAAGGTGGTCGTTGTACCAACAAATCGTGTGCGATCGATTTCAATGCCATTCAATTCATATCGAATTTCATCAAACAAATAACCCATACAATTGTTTTTTAATTTACCAGCGTTAGTAGGTGTGTTGTCAGCCAAACAAATCGAGCCCTCAATATTAATAAAACTCTCGCTCGGTAATACATAAAGATCCTGATTTTGGATTGTAATTCGAACTTCATCATTAGTCTTAAATGATTGAAGGTAGGGTGAGTAACTATGATATTCTTTTTTTATTATGCTCTCGTCGGAATAGGGCTTCTCTCGAACATTCAAGATATCGCTCATTGCGTTCTGATTGTAAGACCCAAAGACTTTAAAAATAATCTGTTTGCAGGTGTAAGAGTTCTCCTTACTGATCTTGTTTCCTCTGTGTTAGAACTCGGAATGTTTGAGGTGGGGTTATTACACGCATATTTATTGTAAATAATCATTGTCGTGGTCTTAAATGTAAGCGAACTGTAACGCTCTCTTCACGTAAATTAACTAAATTTCCGTCTTGATCAACAATCCGTAAAATTAATGACTGAATCTCTCTCGTGTTCACTGGCAAATAAATCAGGTTGATAGGTTTCTCGCTCATTTTATAGCCTGGTGGTACGTTGAGAGTAAATTCATGCAACGCATGACTTGATTCTTCGTTCACATATGATCCGCTTACAATATTACACTCCAAGCGAATTGTATTCACTTTCAATATATCGACAGGTTGATCTGAGGTATGTACGGTATTTGACTTTAGCTCCCTTTTATAAAATCCAAATAATTTGCCAATAGTACGCTCTCTGTCAAAATATATGGGATGTTCCTTAGTTGAAATCATGACCTGAAGTGTGTTGTTGTTGCTCTCGATAAGTGGATGATTTATTTTTTTGGGTTCTACTTCCTTCATTTTCTCTAATATAACATTACTTATGTCATTTAGCTCGTAGGATCCCACGGGAATCTCGAATACATGTTCTCCAATATGGAATAAATTATTATCATGATCCACATTTGGAATCGAGTTATACATGTGAAAATCGATAAGAGCACATTCATAATCCGTATGTAGTATAATAGGCGGAAAGTAGTTTGCCGATAAAGTTGAACTGCATCCTGTTAACGTAAGTGTTGTTGACATTTTGACAAGTTGCGTGTAAGTGAAGTTTCAATGAACGTTCTTGTCGTTATATTTCAAATTCGAATGAAGTCTGCAAATCCTCGTCTATACCGTCCGTTATCTATGGGGTCATCTTTACAAATTAATAGAAAGCCATATCTTTCTTTCCAACATAATTGACAAATTTCCTTAAAACAATCGAAATTCATATCAACGCCTACATGATCCTGATAGACGTGCTTCATATTTAGGGCATCTTGTTTAAACATTAGAATTAGGTTTGCATTATCACGCACAAGATGTTTCGGAATACGTGTGTATGTTTGGCATAAATAAAACGCATCGATGTTGCTATGTCGCCCCATGCAAAAGTACGCACGAATATTATTTTGTTTTTCACACGCTACATCATCAAATATCATTATCGAGTTCTTTTTGGCCTTGTCTGGTGCTATTACACTTTCATTTTCAGAATATGTAAAATAGCCCATGCCTTTGATCGGGCCTACAAGTTTTTTTAAATATTCGTATTTAGGTTGAAATAACGACTTTGAATACAAATAAATATTTTCAAATTTTAGTCCATTGGGACTCTCGATCAAACTAATCATTACATTTGTTTTCCCACAGTTAGAAGGTCCAACAATTAGGGCTCTAATTGAACTGGGTAAAAGGCTACTGTGCCTGATCGTTTGGTTTTCATTATTTTTTAAATCGAAATTTCTCACTTCAATGTTCGTTTTTTGCTTTATTAAACGCATATTAGTTAAGGTTTTTTCATAAGCACGTCACTCATTAACAGCTCTTTGAAGAATAATGAGCTAATAAAATGGTAATGCACTTTTATAAACCATTTAGTAATAAAATTAACGTCTACCACGGAGGAGGTATCATTAATAAAATAATAAACTCACTGCCAGTAGAATTACACTTGCCAGGCTATCAGTTTTGTGGCCCAGGAACAAAACTCCAGTCACGTTTGGAGCGCGGCGATAAGGGAATAAATCCATTAGACGCCGCCTGCAGAGAGCATGATATAGCATACTCAAACCACAAAGAATTAAGGAAACGTCATATAGCCGATCTGGTTCTAGCGGAAAGAGCGTGGGAGCGAGTTAAAGCATCTGACAGCAGTTTTGGAGAAAAAGCCGCAGCATATCTCGTAACTAACGCAATGAAAGCAAAGAAAAAATTCGGCATGGGCCTCAATCAAAGGAAAAAGAAACCAACGCAATATGAAAAAAAGAAAAAATTGGGCATGGGACTGAAACAGAGGAAAAAGAAGCCAAAACCATGTGAAAAAAAGAAAAAATTTATGCATGTAGTTAGAGTGGCTTCAAATATGTTAAAAAAGAAGAAACCTTATGATATTCACTCGGCAATCCAAATAGCTAAGAAAGTCATAGACAACTCAATTGGAGATAAGAAAAAAGATGTAATAATCCCGAGAATAATAAGTGTGCCTAAAGTGGGCGGGTTCTTGCCGCTTGTACCGATTTTAACAGCAATTGGTGCCTTTCGGTGGCTTGCGTCCGGTGGTTCAGCTATTGTTAAAACTATTAACAGTGCTAATACCGCTAGAAAACAGATAGAGGAGAATAAGCGACATAATAAAAAATAGAAGCAATTGCTTTAGGCAATGGTCTGTATCTCAAGCCATACCAAAAGGGATACGGTATATCAACTCTTCAAAAAAACTTCTAGCGCAGCTACCCAATAAACCACTTTCAAACATTGATATTATGAACTTTGCACGCAAGCATATTCCTAATTTCAGAGGTGTATTTATGAGAGACTCACTTCCAAAACGTGTTCGTAAAAGGGAGTGTGGCATCATTAATTTGGACTCTTCGACAGGAGGTGGGACACATTGGGTAGCTTTTTATAAAACAGAGAAGGAAAGTCGATATTTTGATAGCTTCGGGAATTTACCAACACCTTTAGAGCTAATCAAATATTTAGGAGATAAAATTAAATACAATTATAAACGAGAACAACGGTTCGATACTTTTTAACTGTGGGCACTTGTGTTTAAGGTTTCTACTATTGAATCCTAGAATATTTAATAAAGATTTATAAAAATTAAAATTCAACTAGTATTTTTGCATTTTTTAATGCATGGGAAGTAGTAGGTGTAACCTGTATGTTCTGTGACAGGAAGTTGCTGTCAATTTAATTACGTGATGTGAATAATTAATGATTTATGACCCTACGTGACCCTAATTAATATGCAGGCACCTGACCCTTTTGAAGGAGGGGTGTGAGGGGACCGATCGTTAATATGCAGGTACGTGATCCTTTTTTAGGGAGGGACAAGTGAGGGAACCAATCGTCATGGGCCTTTGTGACCTTTTGATGAGGGGGGAGCTGAGGAAAGTGGCCGTTACATTTTAGTAACTGTCCCTTTTCTGAAGTAGCGTGGGTGCCCGATCATTAAAATTCAGATTTTAAGTGGGATGGGTTATGAGATCACGTGCGCACAAGTGCACACATCGACTTGTTCATCTACTTTTTCGGTGGTGGGAAAAGGGACCGATCATTAAAAACTGGTTTAATAAGAGGCCGCTCATTAAAATTCAGATTTTAATTGGGAGAGGGTTATGAGATCACGTGCGCACAAGTGCACGCATCGACTTGTTTGTTTACTTTTTCAGGGGTGGCTTGAGAGCTCGATCAGCACTGTGTGCCGTCAGTTAACAGACCGTTTTTCTACACGGCGAAGGAACACAAGTGCTGCGCACACTTGTAAACAGGTTTTGTTAGAGAAAAGGTTCGATCGTAAATTTCACGCCTATAGACACCTACTGACAAGGGTAAACAGCTCTATTCTGGGTGCGTGTGCCAAGGGTAAAGGACTAATCATGTATTCAGGTAATGTATGGATGGGCTTCTGTAATTGTTTTCTCCTAATTATTCTAGTTTTATGACTTGTGGTTTACGTGTCAATTTTTAGTATCAGACTCATCGAATGCCCCAGATTTCACTGATTTTTAGGATATCTTCTTTCATCTTCACATTATTTTGATTGTTTTATGACTTTGGGCGTGAGAAGTTTCTTCAAAAAGTCTACACGCTTGTATTGTAGATGCACCGGATCATACCCTATGTCCTCTTAAACCTGTTTGTCCCTATCTCTAATATTTATCAATTGAATGAAGTAATAGAAAAATCAGTCCCTGAGCTATAAAGGCTCCTTTCCTTCATTGAACCCGCATCAGTAGTCCCTGATCTCTGAATATCGTCTATAAAACCTCAAATCGTCAAAGTTGAAAAAAAATCGTTTTGTTTAAAAATGGCTTTCAACAAGTGCAACAACAACAACAACTCCAACGCTGACTGCGACCAAACGTTCAATTATATTAGTTATAATAAGAACGTGGGTCGCAACAGCATCCCGAATTACTTCGATAATGTTGTGTTTAGAAGCAACAACATCGCCAACGGACCCATCACCACCCCCAACGGACCCATCGCCACCCCCAACGGACCTGCTCGCCACCTCCAACGGACCATTCGCCACCCCCAACGGACCCATCGCCACCCCCAACGGACCTGCTGCCACCTCCAACGGACCATTCGCCACTCCCAACGGATCTGTCACCACCCACACCAGAGGAGATAAGCCGGTGATAATCTCGAACGTTCTCCTCAGGGGGCCTACCGCCAACGCTAGCGGCCCTTTCGCCACCCCCCACGGATCTGTCACCACCCACACCAGAGGAGATAAGCCGGTGATAATCTCGAACGTTCTCCTCAGGGGGCCTACCGCAAACCATAGCGGCCCTATCGCCACCCCCAACGGACCCATCGCCACCTACAACTACAACAACTATAACGGCAACATCAACTCCAACACTTTCAACGCCCACTTCGACTACGCCACCGGATCTACAATCGCCAATCCCACCTTCAACGCCCACTTCGACTACGCCACCGGATCTAACGCCTTCAACCCCAGCTTCACCACCCACTCCAACTACTCCACTGGATCTAGCATCGGCAACCCAATTTCAACCACCAGCTACAATAAAACTGCTATGCCAACACCCAAGCATGCTATTTATTGTTCTGCGTGTGATGTGTACATGCTACAAGCGAAATGGAGCACGCACTTCAGGTCAAATGCTCACAAGATCCGTGTTTTCACACCAGTGAATGAGCAGGTAAAGCTGATCGCAAGCGGTTTCAAGAACCGCATATGCACATATTCTTTCGAGAACAGAAAGGATGGACTTCTTCTGCCGGAAGAATTTATGTGCGATGCATCAGCGGCTCTACTCCCTCTCCTCAAAAATATTTTACATATGCATACTTCTGTGAAGGCTAATTTCGAGCTCTTCGCAGAGTATGTAAAATATGTTGATGAGGAGGTGATAAGATCTGTGAAGTCGCATCAAACAGAAATGGGTGTTGTAACGCAGTCAACCAGCCTTGAGGATGCACACTCTCGCGAGTATAAAGGCGAAAATGGATGAATTCCAGGAGAAGGATAGTGGCTGGAGCCTGGCAAAAATTCTTCGCATGGAGCTTAATGTGAATAAATATACTCCATTAAAAGTATCGAGTTGGATCGCTTTACCAAAACGCTTAAGGCGAAAAAAGCGTTGGTAAACGTGAAAAATTCCGATGAGTTTTGCTTCAAGTGGGCGTTAATTTCCGCTTTAAAACACGCAAGGCAATGCGAATAGAAGCAGCAGCTATACCATCGACGATATTAACGCCACAGTCATCCAATTAAGCGAGCATTTAACGCTTAATTTTGAAAACATGGAGTTTCCTCTCCCTTTGAAACAACTCAAAGTGTTTGAAGAGCAAAACCCGACCATAAGCGTAAATGTTTTCGGATTCGACGAGGAGATTGGAGCAGTTATTGGGCCGTTATATTTAACGAAGGAGGAGAAACAATCCCACGTGAGCCTAATGCTGTTGGAGATGGAAGGTCGGGCCCATTTTGTATGGATAAGAAATTTATCAAGGTATGTAGTCAAATATAAATAAACATATGCATATATTTAGAAAAAATACTTATGAAATACGTTGATTTATATTTTCAGACTTGTACGCACACAATTAACAAGCCACACAGAAGAGCTCCTGTTCTGTGGCACGTGCCTAAACTATTCCCCAGCATAACATAAACTACACGAGGAGCATAAACAGCAGTGTGGAAAGATGGTATCGACCTTGCCAACGGCGGAAAAGGCAAGTCTAAGTTTTAAAAATTTTAATCGTAGTTTAGATGTACCCTTCGTAGTCTATGCAGATTTCGAGTGCATGTTAAAGCCCTTAAACTGTAGAGTTAGTGAGAATGTAGTGGCAACACATGAACATGTTCCCATTGCATTCTCGTATTTCATCAAATGCGCCTTTAATTCCAATTTAGACAAATTTGTTATGGAGACAGGTGAAAATGCAGGTGAAAATTTCGTTAAATCTCTAATAAAAGATGTGAACGAAATTTACACCTCATACCTGAGTACAGTTAGACCCATAACAATGAGTTCTGAAGAGGAAAATGGTTTTAGAATGGCTTTTAACTGCCATATTTGTAAAAAGGCGTTAGGAGCTGATCGCGTTAGAGATCATTGCCATTTAACTGGTAAATTTAGAGGCGCAGCGCATAATGCCTGCAACATTAATTTCCAAATTGCACCTTTTGTCCCTGTATTTTTCCATAACTTCTCTAAGTATGATTCACATTTATTCGTTAGAGAATTAAACAAAGTCGATGGTGAAATCAAGGTGCTGCCACTGAATAAGGAATTGTACATATCCCTTTCTAAATATACACACATTGCCTCCCACGATAAAAATCTTGAAATTAGATTTCTCGATACATATCGTTTCATGGCAACAAGTTTAGATGCGCTAAGCGCAAACTTAAGTGTTGAAAGGTTTGAAAGTGTCAGACGTTTCTTCCCACTTGATGACCAATTCAACCTGGTTCATAGAAAGGGGGTGTTCCCATACGAATATTTAGACTCAGAGAGTCGTTTAAGTGAGAGCTCTCTACCTTCGAGAGAAAATTTCTTTAATAGCCTCACAAACTCCGAATGTACAGAAGAAGATTATGCACATGCTCAACATGTCTGGACAGTTTTTGGTTGTCAAACCTTAAAAGATTACATGGAATTGTATCTTAAAACTGATGTGCTTTTGTTAGCAGACATTTTCCAAAATTTCAGAGAAATTTGTCAGAAAATTTACTCTCTTGATCCGGCTCATTATTATACAACTCCTGGTCTGTCTTGGGATGCTATGCTCAAGACAACAGAAATTGAGCTGGAGCTGCTAACTGACATTGATATGTATAGATTTATTCAGAGCGGTATTCGTGGTGGGCTTGTACAGTGCTGTAAAAGGTACTCAAAAGCCAATCATAAATATCTCTCTGAATACGATGCCAGCAAACCGTCTGAATACTTAATGTATTTAGATGCAAACAATCTATACGGTTGGGCCATGTCGCAATGTCTCCCTTATACAGGTTTTCAGTGGTTGACCGAAGATGAAATTTCATCATTAGATGTAATAAATATTGGAGAAACCTCAGAATATGGTTATATTCTTGAGGTTGATTTAATGTATCCATCAAACCTACACGATTTACATAATGATCTTCCGTTTTGTCCGCTTAACCAAAGGGCCACACCGGCAGCAAAAGTCAACAAACTAATTGCTGACCTGAGGTCCAAAGTAAAATACCCCATACACTACAGAAATTTGCAGCAGTGCTTGATAAACGGACTAGAGCTGACAAAGATCCATCGTGTGTTAAGATTCAAACAGTCGGCTTGGCTGAAAAAATACATTGATCTTAACACACATCATAGAACAATGGCACAGAACAATTTCGAGAAAGATTTCTTCAAGCTATTGAACAATGCCGTTTATGGGAAAACGATGGAAAACGTTGAAAAACGGAAAAATGTCAAGCTAGTCACGTCTTGGGAAACAGTGAGCTGCAATCGGTTGGGAGCACGAGCGCTGATTGCAAAGGCTAGTTTTCATAGCTCTGCACAATTTGCTGAAGACATGTATGCCATACAAATGAAGCGACTTCATAATACTTATGATAAGCCGATGTATTTAGGGTTCACAGTCTTAGAATTATCAAAGTGGAAAATGTATGATTTCCACTATGATTACATGAAGCCCAAATTCCAAGAGGCAGTCGAATTAAATTATATGGATACAGACTCATTTATTTATTCCATTCAAACAAATGATTTCTTTGCGGATATAAGCAAAGATGTGGATATGAAGTTTGATACTTCGGAATACCCCGAAGATTTAGCGGTTAAATACGGGATAAAAAGGTGCAATAAAAAGGTGTTAGGAATGATGAAAGACGAAAACTGCGGCAAAAGTATGGTCGAGTTTGTAGGTTTAAGGGCAAAGATGTACAGCTTATCGCTTGAAGGCGGAGGGTGCATTAAAAAATCTAAAGGAGTCAAAAAATCTGCGTTAGATAAATTAAATTTAAATAGTTATAAGGAATGTTTATTTGAAAATAAGAAATTATGTGATAGTATGCTAATGTTTAGAACTAAGTTCCATAATTTATATACGCATAGAGTTAAGAAAACCACTTTAAGTGGATTAGATGATAAGAGAAAAATAAGAGAAGATGGCATCCAAACATATGCTTGGGGTCATTATAGAATAAGTTCATAAGCTAATTGTGATTTGTAGATATATAAGAAAAAAAAATATATATATATAAATAAATAAATAAATAAACATGAATAAATAAATACGCATTTTATGAATTTCATTTGAATGTCTTTTATTGAAAATTAATTGGTATAATATTGCTGTGTGTGTGTATGTGTGTGTGTGTGTGTGTGTGTGTGTGTTTGAGTGTAATGGTTTCAGGAGTTCGTCGTTGATGATCTGTCGCCATTTAGAGCACCTCGTTCTTGTGTATCCAAGAGTTGTGTTCATTAGGGAACCCCAACCATTTAACAAAAACTCGATCGTTTTTTCGTTTTATTATCTTTTCAACTAGATAAGTATTTGGATAACGTGTTTTCCTTAGCTCTTCTTTATAGAAACCCCCTTGAAGGGGTGCACCCTGATAGTCTTCTAATATGTATGTAGTTGGGTTTGTCATTTGTATTCGTTTTATTTTAAAAATTTCCGTTGTCCAGTTGGGAGTATATCCCTTTTCAAATGTATGTTTATGCTTGCTTATACGAACATAGTCACCCACATGAAATTTTGCCCCGTGAAAAATTTTAATATGATTGTAAACAGTGTTTAACAGATTATCTTCATTTAATGAGGTCACTTTTATCGGTTCCATTTTAATAGTTCTATGATGTTTTCGATTATACTCATCAATCAATTTATTATACATTTCAATCCAATGATATGTTCCTTTGAAACTAAACTCTCGCCACATCATTTCCTTGAGGGTTCTATTAAAACGTTCAACAATAGACGCTTTTAACCCACTATATGTCGAATAGTGGTTGATGTTATTTTTTCACATAATGTTTTGAAAGTAGTATTAAAGAACTCTTTCCCATCGTCGGTTTGTAAATTCTTAGGAATTCGTCCAAATTTAAAAATACTTGATAAAGCGTTAGTAACGTCTTTAGCTGATTTAGATTTCAATGCAACTCCCCATGCATATTTAGAGAATGTGTCGATAACCGTCAATAGAAATTTATAGCCTTTATTCGATGACGAGTACTTTCCCATTTCTACCAAATCTGCTTGCCAAAGGTCGTCGATTCCTTTTATAACAACACGTCGACGCCTAAAGTTTTTACGGGCTGGTGCATGTAATTCATTAATTAAATCTCTTTTAGTCATGTTTTCCCATTGATTTATTTTTTCCATCTATATATTTTCTGTTCTTAATGTCAACTTCACTTGGTGCGTATGTTAATAATGAGACTTTCAATATTGATTTTTTTTTTTATATATTTATTTTTTACGTTTTTTTCATTTTAGATGTTTATAAGCGTGTGCAAGCCTTGTGTCGCTTCGTTGATTCTCGATTGTAGAAAATTTGTGTTAACCGTGTCTTTTTCGTCCATTGCGTTACTGATGTTTTTAATTCGCCTGTTTTCTGCATCAACATATTGCTTATTATCCATATGCAAGTCCAACAACTGGAGATCATATTTCCTGTTGTGTCACTCATTAGAGAAGTGACCGAACTTGTCGACGACCATTAAGTCTTTACCTTATACCTCACAAGTGCATGCATTATTTATAGTTCTCCCCTAAACTGCGTGTTGTTTAAAATATGTAAATATATGGGTTTTTAATGTCTCCATTGCAGATAGCATCTTTCGATTTTCAGTGCTAATTAGACGACGTAATGTTTCAATTTCTATGTTCACGTATTCTTTAAGTGATTTATCTGTGTTTTGAATTTCACTTTTATTCTCAGCTCTTTATATTCTGGAAACTAGATGCTATCTCGCCTATCAGTTTCTCGTTCGATGTAATTTGCTCCATTAAGAGTTTATCTTTCTTTCTCATCGTTTGCTTTATTTTACGTTCCATAAATATTTTTGTGCATACATCATTGTCTTCTAGGGGTTCACCTACATTTTTAAGTCTTTTGTTTGAAAAAATAATATTACTTTCATTATCTATCAATATGCCAGGAATAGATTTCTTCATAGTATAATTTTGGTTTGTAATGTTGCTGGAGGAAAAATGTCCGAACTTGTCAAGCGACATTTTGATATTGTTGCTAAAATCATTGAACGTATCATTTTTATTTAAAAAATTATTTTTGCTTCTCGCAGCTCTTCAATTATGGAAACTATTTCATTGTTATGATTACTATGACCAGCTGATTGTGATGCAACTAGAAGTCTCAGTCTATTAACGATCTCATTCGGATCATCCCAGTATACATAATTTGGTTTACTTGTATTAAGTGTCATTAGACCGCCCCTTCATGAATAGATTGTACGCGTTAGGTGTAGACATCGCACTAGGCGCTTATTGATGCAGTTGATGGAGATATGAGGATTACCTTGATCATTGTAAGTGATTTTAGAGCATTGGTATTAAAATCGATTGATTAAATCAGATAGCTTGAGAGATTAGTTGTAGGGACATCGCAAGTTGCTGTCATGTTTGTGACGTGCTTAATTAATGATGTGATATGACCTACGTGACCCTAATTAATATGCAGGCACCTGACCCTTTTTGAAGGAGGGTGTGCGGGGACCGATCGTTAATATGAGTACGTGATCCTTTTTAGGGAGGGACAAGTGAGGGAACCAATCGTCATGGGCCTTTGTGACCTTTGATGAGGGGGAGCTGAGGAAAGTGGCCGTTACATTTTAGTAACTGTCCCTTTTCTGAAGTAGCGTGGGTGCCCGATCATTAAAATTCAGATTTTAAGTGGGAGGGGTTATGAGATCACGTGCGCACAAGTGCACACATCGACTTGTTCATCTACTTTTTCGGTGGTGGGAAAAGGGACCGATCATTAAAAACTGGTTTAATAAGAGGCCGCTCATTAAAATTCAGATTTTAATTGGGAGAGGGTTATGAGATCACGTGCGCACAAGTGCACGCATCGACTTGTTTGTTTACTTTTTCAGGGGTGGCTTGAGAGCTCGATCAGGCACGTGCGCATTTAATTTGCTCTCCCTTTTCTGAAGAGTGTGAACAGACCGTTTTTCTACACGGCGAAGGAACACAAGTGCGGCGCACACTTGTAAACAGGTTTTGTTAGAGAAAAAGGTTCGATCGTAAATTCTAATGTATGGGATAAAAGAAAGACAACATGTTTTCATTTTACAGATTTTTTGTCAATTTATTTATTGGTTTGTTTATACTACAATTTATTTAAATTATTTTTTCTAGCTTAGGATTAAATAGTTTTATGTATCATTCTATTACTTAATTTAGTGTACTGTGATATAAGGCGTTCTAGTTTTTGTATTCGTATAATATAAAAGTGACAGGCGCAGGTGTCACATCCAGTTATTGTCTGATCTGAGGACCAGGGACATATTGTTAAATGTTCTCCGTATTGCGATGTTCTAATGTGAGATTTTTCGTATTTGGTGAAATATTCTCGGTATTCCGCCAACAGCCGTTGATGCT
>JAWNLD010000108.1:0-21383 GCA_035041545.1 Drosophila colorata | reverse complement strand
ATGTATGAGTGCACACGCATGCAGAAAACGTCTGCGCTTGGCGCTTGCTACCACGTGGTTTGCAAATATACAAATACCTTTTCTTTAATAACTTCTGTTTTTCTAAACCGATTTGGATGAAATTTGTGTTAATGCATTCTTATTATAATATAGACCATTTATATAGCAGCGTAAACCAAATTTGGTGGCTCTGGCTTTTAAAGTTTCAAGCAGCTGCGCTTGGCCCCCAATTTCCAAATTAATTCCTAAATAACTTCTAAATTAAGAATAGGATCGTTATGAAATTTTCAGGACTTAACAAATGCATTGAAATCTGTGTACAAATCAAAGCACAAGTCTGTAGTACTTGATTTGCGATTTTGTTGTTGTTATTTTATAAGGGGGCCGAATGGGGGAGGTATCCAAAATCCGAACTATTCATAATCTGTGTATCCTTTACGCCTTTAATTTGTGAGTGACTGTCTATGACTTGCAATTTGATGGCTCTAGCTCTTATAATTTCTAAGTTATGCTCAAAAAGCCGGGTCAAGAAAACGTAAACACTGATTATAATAAAACGGAGCAGGTTATGGATCATTTGAAAAAAACTTGATCTGCGTATGGTATATACGAATCTAAAAAGTCCAAGCTAAGCTCTCCAGCTCTTGTAATCTCTGAAATCGACGCGTTCATACAGACGGACGGACAGACAGACGGACATGGCTAGATCGACTCGGCTAGTGATGCTGCTCAAGAATATCAACACTTTATGGGTTCGGCGATGCCTCCCTCTGCCTGTTACATACATTTGCACGGAACCATTATACTCTTTTTACCCAAGAAGAAAATCTTCGAGGTGAAAGAAAATTTACTACCCAAACTTATTTAGAAATAATCAGCCCATCATCATTATTTAACCAAAGTCATGAAAACTAGCAGGAAATTAGAAGACATTCAAACATATGCAGAATTCAAAGAAATTGTTATAAAAACTCACAGAGATTTATTACACCCAGGAATAGAAAAGCTCACGTTAATTTTCAAAGAAAAATTCTACTATCCTGATTATCAAAAGTTAATTCAAAATTTTATTAATGATTGCGATATTTGCAACATTGCCAAAAAAGAACATAGAGATACAAAACTAGCATTCGAAAGTAACTCCTGAAACATTTAACCCTAGAGAAAAATATGTCGTGGATTTCTACATGACAGATAATAAACAATTTCTATCTTGTATAGATATATACTCCAGTATGCAGCATTAATAGAAATAAAGAGTAGAGACTGGTTAGAAACAAAAAGAACTATACTCGGAATGAAACCCGTAATAAGTTCGACGTAGATACTAGACACAGACAAGCCCCATGGTCAAATCCAAACCAACTAACCCTTTCAAGAAAACAGGAGAAATACCTCAAATAGATAACAAACATTATGAAGAAATGACCAGAGGCAGGAAGATAACCAATTATAAAAGAAAATTCAAAAAGAAAAAGAAAAAGAAAACTAATATAATGAAATATAATAATTCCAGGAGCACAACGAGTGATAATCCAACTTAACGCGTCGAAACATTTTTTATTAATTCTAATATATCTCATATGTTGTGCACAAAGTCAATGTTTTAAAATTAATCCAATACAAGCTGAAAACGGTTATTTGATTTTCAAAGCAGGCACTTTAGATTTATCCATCAATTACGAATACCATTGTCTGACAGTAAATATAAATATTGCAGCGATTAATTACATCAATACAAAACTTTATTTTAATTCGCTTCGCTTCTTTTCTTACAGCTTCGTTCTTGTCTATCCATTTTCAGAGTCGTTCTTCTTTTTGTACTCATATATCGATCCAAATAAAATAATAATAATCGATGTTTTACACCATTTAGCATATTCGATAATAACAGTTAAACTTTTAAACTTAATAAGAAAATGAATAATATTTCGCGACATAATCCGCCCCCTAGTGTTGAGTCTCGGTCTCAATGCGATACGGTCTACGGTAAATGTTACTTGACATTTTCGCACCACGTTGTCTTCCCCAGTGAAAGTTCTTAGCACAATTCCCAGGAGCCAATCTCCTCTAGGCATTGGAGCTTTTATGACGACGATTTCGCCATTACATACATTTTCGCAGTTCTTTGTCCATTTTGGACGAATGAGCAGTGTTGGCAAATACTCTTTTAGGAAGCGTTTCCAGAAGCACTCGATCAGAGCGATTTTTAAAGGTTTTGGCGTTATTGCACGGAGCATGAATGCTTACGCTTTGCTGAATAATTATGTCATTTGGGATAATCCAATTCCATCATCAGGATCGTCTGACTCCAGCAAATATGGCCGACTGTTACCAAGCTGTCTGCTTCATTAGTTGGATTCGTGTTAACATATAGCACGGCCTCCAGAGTTCTCTTAACGCATTCAATTAGTCGTTCTCAACAGCCTCCAAAATTTGGATCATTTGCTGGGATAAAGTTCCAGCTTATTTAGTAAGTGTTGATTTTATAGTCTTTTCGTTGAGCTCCTCCAAAGCCTCTGCGAGCTGTATAGCACTACCTCGAAAATTTTTCCTGTTATTTCACCTCGACGAGCCAAATTTCGGCGCCCTGCCATAATGCACGAGTCAGTGTCTAGTGAATGTGCAACTTCGATGTGAATTGCTCCTGCTGTCAAGCATTTGAATAAAACTCAGTATCGCTTCCACAGTGTTTTGGTATATCTGCCACTGCTGCGTCTTCCATCTTTTGTGAAGAACGGACCAAAATAATCCACTGCTCCTGATGTAAACGGTTTTTTAAAGGTAGTAAATCTCTCTTTCTGCACCCATCCCATTTTTGTTTGTAACGGTTTTATTTTTATTCGTCTGCACCATAGACACACTTGTTTTAATACGGTTGTTCATTTTAGGCATCCAGTAGTTCTGCTTAAATCCATGTACATCCTGCACACCTGTGTGTTGAGCTTGTTCGTGCAAATGGCGTATCAGAAGCCTCGTGTATTCGTGGTCACTATCCAATACGATCGGACTTGTTGGGATTACATTGCTGGCTCGTTGAATTCTGCTTTCTATACGAAGAATATCGTCTGAATCAACGTATAAGCAGTATTTTGTCAGACGTTGATTCCCATATTCTTTTCCAATTTTGATTAATTTTATAATAAAAGAATACCAAAAACTTCAATTTCATAATATTCTTCTTTAAACAAAACAAAAACATTCGCCTTTCCGTAAGTCAATATTGAATTGCCACTGAGTCCACGGAATCGTCTATTCTCTAGTTTGCCATTCAATGTCGGTTGCAGAAATAGAGATTTACTTTCGAAGCTTACTGGGCTTCCGGTGTCTAATAAGGCAGAAACATTATTAATATTAGCGCATGCATCTTTAGTTGATATTCTTAAACTTACTAAATGGACAAACCGATTTATCAGCGATAAGCTCTGCATCCTCCTTAGTAGCCATGGCGGCAGTTTAGCTGCGCTTTGGGCCCTGCCGATATTGGTGTCCTGTTTGAAAACAGTTAAAGAAGCCTCCTTCCGGTCTCTTGGCACGCCGACAATCCTTGATGATATGCCCCATCTGGTAGCAATTGTAGCATCGCATCTCACGACTTCCGTTAGCAGTGCCATCATAGGGTACACGAGCAGCAGGTAAACGAGAAATGTACGCTTTGGTACGGTGCAGACGTTTTGGTAGCGCATCATCCTCTGACGCAATTCGTCCATCGAAGTGCAATAATATAACGGAGGGGCGTATCCGGTACGGTCTCCAATGCCATCAACAATATATATTTTCGACAACGTCTGCCTCCTCGAACATGCCCTGCTGTGAGATGTTTCGCATAGCGATGAAATATTGCAAAAGGGATTCACTTTTTTCCAACGGACGGTTTTTTAGTCGGACAACTTCGAGGTTAGACATTCGTAGTCCAAAAACTGTAATCAGGGAATCGCGCAGCTCACCCCATGTAGTTGTTTTCTCGTCTCCAGAAAAGAACGGAACGGTGGCCTCGATATTATTATATCAACACGACGGCATTGATCGGGTTAATCTGCACTTCTTTCCAGTTCATCAACACGTGCTTTCAACTCAGCAAGGATTATTCGAGCGGTGTACAAGTTGAGTTGGCTCATAATGCTGCAAGTTCATCATCTGCCGCCACTTTCACAAGTTCAGCTTCTGTACCCGACGTGTTCGAACTTGCTCGATTCCATTCGTTTACTTGCATATCAGGTGAATTTGCAAGCACCGGTGAAAAAGTTGGTAACAAAACGGATGCTCCTGTCTGAACCCCTTCTACTTCTTCATTGGGCTGTTCCACAATTTGCGCCGAACTAGCAGCACCTGCACACTGGCCGCCAGGAATGGTAAAAGCATCAGCATCTTCATCTCCAGGGACTTGCGCAACATTTTCGGTCTCGTCTATTACCGATTTTGCAATAGAACGCAATTGATAAATTAACGCCTCAATGCCAACGGGAACTTTTCTCTCAGCCAACAGGCCCAGCAATTCGGATTTATTTAATTTGATTATATCGGCATATTTCATCAAACGGTGATCTTTTTATGCAAACCCCACACCTGATTTGTAAACTTGTCTATTTTTGAAGCAAATTTGATGTCGGATGGTGGTAGATTTTAACGTTTTCCTTATTTCTCTTAATTTCACAATGTCGCGTTTTGTCCCGCCATCTTTAGATTAAAATTACTTAGAACTATCGTCTCTTGCGCTTGGGCGATTAACTGTCGATTAACGAGCTTTGCCCGATTTACTATCACATACAACACAAGAATTATCGAACTGAAAATACTAAATACTTAAATAGAAAACCCCGTAGCCGATGCTCTTTCAAGAGTAACAAGTGAGATGGCTCTAGTGGGAGTGCCCGACTAGGAGATACCCTGAACCTAGCGGCGACCTGTCGTTACATGGATTCATTAAACCCCTCTGCATTCATACTCACGACAGCAAGCCGCACTTAGTAAAATAAAATAATACAAAAATAATTATTCGCGCTCGGTTTTAATATTTGCTTGCAAATTTTAGTATGCCGTAGTTTTGAAAATTTATTGCATTCCAAACACCGATATTTCCCCATTTTGTTGCTCCAGAATATTTCAAATCGCCGATGCCCCAGCATTAAATAAACAGCAAAAAAACTCACCGTCGTGTGATGGCGCACCAGCCAATATCTCTACCACCGACCCACATCTGAGTTTCAACTGTCTCCGTCAAAATCTGAGATTGGACACACACGTACAACCAATCGGTTGAGAATTCGAAAAAGAATGTGCATATAAATATGTATGTATGTATGTATGAGTGCACACGCATGCAGAAAACGTCTGCGCTTGGCGCTTGCTACCACGTGGTTTGCAAATATACAAATACCTTTTCTTTAATAACTTCTGTTTTTCTAAACCGATTTGGATGAAATTTGTGTTAATGCATTCTTATTATAATATAGACCATTTATATAGCAGCGTAAACCAAATTTGGTGGCTCTTTAAAGTTTCAAGCAGCTGCGCTTGGCCCCCAATTTCCAAATTAATTCCTAAATAACTTCTAAATTAAGAATAGGATCGTTATGAAATTTTCAGGACTTAACAAATGCATTGAAATCTGTGTACAAATCAAAGCACAAGTCTGTAGTACTTGATTTGCGATTTTGTTGTTGTTATTTTATAAGGGGGCCGAATGGGGGAGGTATCCAAAATCCGAACTATTCATAATCTGTGTATCCTTTACGCCTTTAATTTGTGAGTGACTGTCTATGACTTGCAATTTGATGGCTCTAACTCTTATAATTTCTAAGTTATGCTCAAAAAGCCGGGTCAAAAAAACGTAAACACTGATTATAATAAAACGGAGCAGGTTATGGATCATTTGAAAAAAACTTGATCTGCGTATGGTATATACGAATCTAAAAAGTCCAAGCTAAGCTCTTCAGCTCTTGTAATCTCTGAAATCGACGCGTTCATACAGACGGACGGACAGACAGACGGACATGGCTAGATCGACTCGGCTAGTGATGCTGCTCAAGAATATCAACACTTTATGGGTTCGGCGATGCCTCCCTCTGCCTGTTACATACATTTGCACGGAACCATTATACTCTTTTTACCCAAGAAGAAAATCTTCGAGGTGAAAGAAAATTTACTACCCAAACTTATTTAGAAATAATCAGCCCATCATCATTATTTAACCAAAGTCATGAAAACTAGCAGGAAATTAGAAGACATTCAAACATATGCAGAATTCAAAGAAATTGTTATAAAAACTCACAGAGATTTATTACACCCAGGAATAGAAAAGCTCACGTTAATTTTCAAAGAAAAATTCTACTATCCTGATTATCAAAAGTTAATTCAAAATTTTATTAATGATTGCGATATTTGCAACATTGCCAAAAAAAGAACATAGAGATACAAAACTAGCATTCGAAAGTAACTCCTGAAACATTTAACCCTAGAGAAAAATATGTCGTGGATTTCTACATGACAGATAATAAACAATTTCTATCTTGTATAGATATATACTCCAGTATGCAGCATTAATAGAAATAAAGAGTAGAGACTGGTTAGAAACAAAAAGAACTATACTCGGAATGAAACCCGTAATAAGTTCGACGTAGATACTAGACACAGACAAGCCCCATGGTCAAATCCAAACCAACTAACCCTTTCAAGAAAACAGGAGAAATACCTCAAATAGATAACAAACATTATGAAGAAATGACCAGAGGCAGGAAGATAACCAATTATAAAAGAAAATTCAAAAAGAAAAAGAAAACTAATATAATGAAATATAATAATTCCAGGAGCACAACGAGTGATAATCCAACTTAACGCGTCGAAACATTTTTTATTAATTCTAATATATCTCATATGTTGTGCACAAAGTCAATGTTTTAAAATTAATCCAATACAAGCTGAAAACGGTTATTTGATTTTCAAAGCAGGCACTTTAGATTTATCCATCAATTACGAATACCATTGTCTGACAGTAAATATAAATATTGCAGCGATTAATTACATCAATACAAAACTTTATTTTAATTCGCTTCGCTTCTTTTCTTACAGCTTCGTTCTTGTCTATCCATTTTCAGAGTCGTTCTTCTTTTTGTACTCATATATCGATCCAAATAAAATAATAATAATCGATGTTTTACACCATTTAGCATATTCGATAATAACAGTTAAACTTTTAAACTTAATAAGAAAATGAATAATATTTCGCGACATAATCCGCCCCCTAGTGTTGAGTCTCGGTCTCAATGCGATACGGTCTACGGTAAATGTTACTTGACATTTTCGCACCACGTTGTCTTCCCCAGTGAAAGTTCTTAGCACAATTCCCAGGAGCCAATCTCCTCTAGGCATTGGAGCTTTTATGACGACGATTTCGCCATTACATACATTTTCGCAGTTCTTTGTCCATTTTGGACGAATGAGCAGTGTTGGCAAATACTCTTTTAGGAAGCGTTTCCAGAAGCACTCGATCAGAGCGATTTTTAAAGGTTTTGGCGTTATTGCACGGAGCATGAATGCTTACGCTTTGCTGAATAATTATGTCATTTGGGATAATCCAATTCCATCATCAGGATCGTCTGACTCCAGCAAATATGGCCGACTGTTACCAAGCTGTCTGCTTCATTAGTTGGATTCGTGTTAACATATAGCACGGCCTCCAGAGTTCTCTTAACGCATTCAATTAGTCGTTCTCAACAGCCTCCAAAATTTGGATCATTTGCTGGGATAAAGTTCCAGCTTATTTAGTAAGTGTTGATTTTATAGTCTTTTCGTTGAGCTCCTCCAAAGCCTCTGCGAGCTGTATAGCACTACCTCGAAAATTTTTCCTGTTATTTCACCTCGACGAGCCAAATTTCGGCGCCCTGCCATAATGCACGAGTCAGTGTCTAGTG
This sequence comes from Drosophila colorata, assembly GCA_035041545.1. Lineage (NCBI taxonomy): Eukaryota > Metazoa > Arthropoda > Insecta > Diptera > Drosophilidae > Drosophila > Drosophila colorata. The sequence goes on along the minus strand of JAWNLD010000108.1, from coordinate 13,473 downwards.
AATGTGCAACTTCGATGTGAATTGCTCCTGCTGTCAAGCATTTGAATAAAACTCAGTATCGCTTCCACAGTGTTTTGGTATATCTGCCACTGCTGCGTCTTCCATCTTTTGTGAAGAACGGACCAAAATAATCCACTGCTCCTGATGTAAACGGTTTTTTAAAGGTAGTAAATCTCTCTTTCTGCACCCATCCCATTTTTGTTTGTAACGGTTTTATTTTTATTCGTCTGCACCATAGACACACTTGTTTTAATACGGTTGTTCATTTTAGGCATCCAGTAGTTCTGCTTAAATCCATGTACATCCTGCACACCTGTGTGTTGAGCTTGTTCGTGCAAATGGCGTATCAGAAGCCTCGTGTATTCGTGGTCACTATCCAATACGATCGGACTTGTTGGGATTACATTGCTGGCTCGTTGAATTCTGCTTTCTATACGAAGAATATCGTCTGAATCAACGTATAAGCAGTATTTTGTCAGACGTTGATTCCCATATTCTTTTCCAATTTTGATTAATTTTAGGTCAGCATTGAAACACGTCTTTTGAACAGTTTTGTGCCAATATGTTTTGGCTCAGACTATTTCGTCAACTTGCAGATCTCTTTGTGTTTGAGTTTTAGATGATTTTGCTTTTAAGTTTTCGACGAATCTTTTTATCCAACCAGTTACTCACAAAAGTTTCATATACTTTGATTCCCTCATTGCGATACTTTCCAATACAGGCCCCTGTTCTTGGATAGCCATTCCTATTTTGATATTTTCCGTTTTTTCTGCGGTGGCCATTCTTGCTCATTGGCTTGCAGAAATTTCGGCCCTTATGTCCATTGCTCCAGTTTTTGTTTTTGGCAGATATCACGTGTAATAATGTCAGCGATGTTCTCATATGTTGGAACCCAGTTCCATACAGATCTCTTGGATTTACCACAGATCTCACTAATTCGATTAGCCACAAAGGTTTTCATTCGTGCATCGCTGTTGATCCATAAAAGTGCTGTCCGTGAATATATCCAGAAAAATCGCTTGTCGAAACGTATACCCAACTCACGCTCAATCATTTCCGCTAAACGACAACCCAGTACGCCTGCTAATGTCTCCAGTTTTGGTATTATAACATGTTTAAGTGGGGAAACTCTGGCTCTTGACGCAATTATAGCCACATCATATTGCTCACTGGCAATTTTCGATAAAACATACGCGCATACATGCTGCTGCTGCGTATGCCCTGCTGCTAGCGTCACAGAACACATGCAACTCAGTCTTATTGGCTGCTGAATAGTATAGTGAGTAGCATCTTGGTATGTGTACCTCTGGTAACAGCTTTAGTTCGGTTATCCACTAGTGTCATTTTTTCACAGGGTCAGCTTTGATGACATCATCCCATCCAATGCCAGTTTCCCATATGTCGCGCATCAATATGCGACCTTTTACTGTTGTGGGCGTCACCAATCCTAGAGGATCGTACACAGAATTAACAGCAGCGAGAACCTTTCGTTTTGTTGGTAGTGCTTGCGGGTTTAATAGGTTATCACTTATACTATGCATTGTTGACGTTGAAAAACTTAGGAAATCATTTCTTGCGTTCCAAATTATCCCCAGGACCTTTTGCAAGATATCTGGCTTATTGCTCTGCCGTATGTTTGTAACAGGTCCATATAACTGTTTTGGAATGCTTCGCATGACATCTGTATCGTTTGAAATAAAGTTTATAATTTCAAAGTGCTGCTGCTGCATAAATTTTTATTACGGCTTGTATGATTTTTACTGCTTCTGCTACCATTGGGTTGGAATCCAGATAATCGTCTACATAATGGTTTTCGATGATTGCCCGAATGGCTTCAGGTTTCGAAGTTTTGTACTGTTCAGCGTTGTTCAGCGAAGATGTTGCGCCAAATATCATTGACTACACTTGATAAACTGCTGGCTCCTTTTCCATTTGCAAGTTTCTCCACAAGAAGCATTGCGCTGCTGTGTCGTCGTTATCAATTTTCACCTATGCATATGCGATTGGATACAAACGAAATCGCTTTAATATGCCTGTTCAAGATTAAACACGCATCTCAATATTTACAGCCGCTCATTAACAAGCGAGCTAAATAAATTTAAATGTAAAGATAAGAATCCTTGCATGTACTATAACACAACGCACCGAAAACACATGTGTGCATAACATATATACAATTTATGACCATTACGCGATATTTAAATATTTTAGGTACATGAAACCCGAACAATTGGTTGGGTTGCGTTCTGTTGGTCGCAGGTCAACATAGTAATAAAAAATAGGATAAGATTCTCATGTTAGCTATATAAAGATAGAATTTGTAAGAATAAAATCAGTTTACTATTGTAACTCAACAAAAGTAGTAGTCTTCATTGAAGCTATACAACGCCTACTATCGATGTAATCCAGTCTGGTACAGTGAGTAAATTTTGGTTTAACGATGTTCCGTTGCACTTTGCCGCTGCATCGAACACAAGTCTTACTTTTCCAGGTTTCCTTGGATTAAAACCTGCGAAGTGTGGCGGAAACCAAAGCTTTGGCGATTGGCGAATTTGTTGCTCTTTCAATTCTATGGCATATCCTTTTGCAAGCAGTTTATCAATTTCCTTTTGACACGCATTACCCATATCTCGATTGCGCAGCAATTTCCGTTCAAGACATTTTAACCTTTGCTTAGCCATTGGTCTGCTATTTGGCATTTGGATGTTGTCATCTTTCCATGGTAGCTCTGTTTTATAATTATCAGCTACCTTAACTATCGACGCAGATACTTTGTTGATGGCCAGTTGCTCGTCTACTGATTTAGTTTTATCCACTTTAGTTGCGCAGACACGAAATCCCTCCAAGCTGAACTGGCTTTTGAGCATATCCTGCAGGCCTTCGTCAGTCATATGGCAGCATACAAAGTTTAATCCCGCTACATTTGCTTTTCAGGACCATGCATAACCCATCCAAGTTTTAGACATGATTGGGCCATTGGCTCCAGTGTTGACGATGGTTTGTGACGTGATTAATTTTCCATTTTGTTGTTCAATCAGAAGCATATGCTTAGTATTATCGAGCTTATTTAAATTTACCATTTTTGTGCAAGGATATTGTTGTATCTTGTATTTTCTGGTAGTTGACTTGCTGAGTTGGAAGGTCTAGGTCCATTATTACGCGAACATTTTGTGCTTCAATTTTTGGCTTCCGTTGCTAATTTGAATGTTTGCAGTCAGGCATTTTGCTCATAACGATACAATCTGTCTGTCCAACCAAAACAGAATGGTTAATTTTTTTCCTGCATTCCGACTTCTCGTGCTGTACCCATGTCCAACATTGTAGTTGTGCTTCCTCCATCCAGGAGGCCGGTATAAAGTTACAGGTAACATTTTGAGGATCACCTGTTGAGTCATTCTTATATGCATCCACTAAACTCCACTCTGTTTCTTGGTTCTTTGGACGTCTTTGGTTTGTGTAGTAAGCGATGATGGTATAACTCACAATTGTCAATGTTGCACTTTGCACGATGTGTACATTGCCCCTAATGGAATTTCAGGCAACAATAACTTTTGACATCAACTGAAATAAATTTGCTACATTCGTTTTTCGCCATCACATACTGCGCATTTTGATTTTGTCCGATTGGTTGGTTGCCTGCATTTACCTTGTTGTCGATGTTGCTCATCTTTTTGTAAAAAGTTATATCTTGATACAAGCTTGATTGTTGTTGACTCCATTCGGAAAAGTTATCAAAGTCGCATTCGGCTGCTCTTATTCCCTTGGCGTTTCAGAACAATCCCCACTCACGGAGATAGCTTTCATTCAGTCGATCAATGAGCATTGCAAGAAATTTTTGCGTATCGATAAATTTGCATCTCACATAATCCATCGCCGAATTTAAGTTTTGAACTGAACAATTAAATTCCTGAAAATCGGTAATTTTCTTGACAATTCAATATTTTATGCTTTTGCCATTAGCTCAAATGCAACGTTCTCTGAGGCTCCGTAGATGTTGTCCAGAACTGCGATTGTTTTTGATGGCTCCTTTGCAGACATCAACAGAATGTCTACCTTTTGCCGGGCTGTACCTTTAAGAGCTTTGTTGAGTCGGTAAACATCCTCCTCTCCAGAAAATCCACACTCCTTGCTAGTCGATGTAAACTGCGCCCTGAAATGACGCCGCGCCAAGAACGAGGATCAATCGAATTCAATGTGCTTGTTGCCAAGAGTTTGCCTGGCTAGCATATTGACGACAGTGTTTTGTTGATTAATATCTGGAAGTATTCGGGATGCCCGTTTTTGTTGCATTTTCAACTAGACCGGCTTCCGCTCCAAGGCAATTGATTTATATGATTGGCTTAAAGCTGTTGATTTGGTTGATTGACTATACTTCTCGCGTTAAAGATCCGGCTCGAAGGGTCATTTATGTTACAGCAATTAATAAAAATCAATACAAAACTTTATTTTAATTCGCTTCGCTTCTTTTCTTACAGCTTGGTTCTTGTCTATCCAAATTCAGAGTCGTTCTTCGTTTTGTACTCATATATCGATACCAAATGAAATAATAATAATCGATGCTTTACACCATTTAGGGTATTCGATAATAACAGTTAAACTTTCAAACTTAATAATAAAATTAATAATATTCTGCGACAATAACTAAAACCGAACTAACTTGCAAAAATATATTAAAACAAGCCTAAGAATTTGAGCTTTTAACTCAAATTCGACATTTAATAGAAAAACTAGACAGAGAATAAACCGAATTAGAATTGCCAAACGTAGTAAAAGAGGAATCTTAAATTTCGTCGGAACAGCTTATAATTATTTGTTTGGAATCTTAAGTCAACAAGATAGAGAAGAACTAAAAACAAAAACAAAATAACAAACAGTGTAAAAACAGTGTGCAGGTTAATGAATTAAATGAAGTAATCGAAGCTGTCGACAAAGGAATTGACGTCATAAACAGCATAAATCAAATCGACGAAGGAGAAGAAAAATTGTAACTTCTTATTGTTAACATCCAACAGTTCACTCAATATGTAGAAGACATTGAATTAGGCATTTTTAAGAGTAAATTGTTAAAACACGATACACTTTCGCATGTAAATTCACAAAAAATATTAAATATGAAAACTAGTACCTGGTTACAAACCAATACGAACGAAATATTGATAATTTCTCATGTCCCAAACGAAATTATTAAAACCCCAATTTTAAAAAGTGTACCCTACCCAGACGAGAACAAAAATATGCTAACAGAAACCCTACAAGAAAAATACTTTGTCATACAAAACAAAACCTACACAGTGAACACAAAAGAATTAATAAAAAATATATGTATAACAGACATTTTAAATCAAGACAATACCGAATGTAAATTCACCAAGAAATATAAAAACTTTGAAACCAATTTCATCGAACCAAATATAATTATCACATGGAACTTACCAAAAACTTTCTTAAAATTGCGTAAACAGAAAAATACCAATAGATGGAGAGAATATAATTCAATTGTTCAGTACAATTATATGACATATTTATCTCAAACACAATAATGGATTATACTCAAACTATCTATGTAAGCAATAATGTAGCAAGACTTGAACCATTGCCATTCATTCAAGCCAAAGAAATAATCCAAGACAGGCTAAACTCTAATGGATAGGGTAGTAACATATGTACACCGACATACCTAACAATAACAATTTGGGCATTTCTCACGAAAGATAGAAAGATAATATAAACATCCTCTTAAAATAAAACGCCACAGTTGTTATTCTCACCAGCACGTAAAACTGCAAACGCAGCTCAAGCTTATTCACAAGACCCTAAATTTTGAGAACACTCAATTTCAACCTCACTCAATAGCATAATTTTAAGAGAACGCAGTAAAAGCTTTGATCGTCGTCAAAAGTTTCTCAACTTCAAAGTTTAACTTTGTTCATGAAACCAATCAGTCGTGCGCGTCTTGATTTGTTGAATTCTGTCCGACTAGGAGATACCCTGAACCAAGCGTCGAGCTGTTACATACATTTAAAGCTCTCTGGATTCATACACACATTCACAAAGTTACAGCTACACACACACAAACGCACGCAGCAAGCAGCGCACCTTACACATCGGCTGCGCTTGACCCCACTATGGAAAATTAATTCTAGAATAACTTCTAAACTAAGAGTATGATCGCTATGAAACTTTCAGCATTTCATATGAGCATATAAATCTATTTACCAGCGCAAATCTGTAGCATTTGATTTGCGTTTTTTGATATGGGGGGCGATTCGGGGGAGGTATCCAAAATCCGAAATATTCATAATATTCATATTACTTACGAGCATAAAATAAACTAAATTTGATGGCTCTAACTTGTATAGTCCCCAAAATAAGCCAAGAAAATTAAGTATTTAAATCGATTTTTATCGAAAAAAAAATGATAAACTTGTACTACGTATGGATTAGGAGAATCTATAGTCGTTTAGTTTAGGTTCATACAGACGGACAGGACTAAATTGACTCAGATCGTCGTGTTGATCAAGAATATATGTACTTTATGGGGTCGGAGATGCTTCCTTCTGCCTGTTACATACATTTGCACAAAACCATTATACCTTTTTACCCATTTTCAATGGGTTCAGGGTATAAAAAAAAGCAAACAAAAGGCCGAAGTTGGTGATGCCGAAGCAAGAACGCGAAAAACATACTCTGAATCACTCTTTTCGCAAGAGCTTAGAGTATATTCGGGTTAGAGGACCTGAGCTTATGTCCTCTATAACCCGCGTATAATCATGCAAAATACAAGCGGGTTGCGAATTGCAGCTGCAGGATACATCACAGCACGCAAGCATGGAGGATAAAACAATCGATCCCACACCATCAGCGGGGGCAGACGTTGGTCAGCCCCATACCCCTTCAGCTGCAGCGTTTCGCCAACAGACAACACCAGCGCTCTAGCGAGATCGTTTCTGCCATAAAAGTGGCTTTATTCCGGGCTGAAGAGATCTACCGAAAGGTCATGTCCACGGAGCTTACAGCACTACATAAACAAATGCAGGAGGACAAGATGCAATTCATGAGGCAAATAAATTAATGTGTAGGTGATCATTGGCGCGGAGAAGCACCACCTCGTCCTGCCACAGGGAGTCAACAAATCCAGCTATTGCCTGAATCTCGCCGCAGCAGTGCCGAAAAGTTGTCGATACACCCACGCAAAGCTTTTGACTATAGGCTTTTGGAAGCAGACGAGAGGGCAGAGGCTAACCCAGTGGACTGGATGAGGGGATCATGCAACGAGCAAAGGGCCGAGCAGAACCAGCAAGCAGGCCGTCGCAATTCCGACATTCGATAGCGGGACCAAAAATATGCCGGTGGCCGAATTTATATTCATGTGGGAGCACATGAAATCTACCTATCAAGTGCGATGCAAATATGTCCTGCGAGATTTCTATACTCTAGTGGAGGGCTCGGCCAACGAATGGTACTAGATGCATCTGCGAACTTTCGAACAACGATAAAACTAAGAAGATAATTATAAGAAATAATATAAAATTCGAAGAGGTACCCTGCTTTCACCTCAGCTAAGCATTCCTTCTCTGTTACGCTGTAGTTCAATTGAGCCCCTCGCAGTTTACCTAAAAAAAAGGCAATCGGTCTGTCTGCGCCGTCATCGTCCCTCTGGAATAAAACTGCTCCGATTCCAAGGTGGCTGGCTTCGCACTGGATATAATAATGCCACCTAAAATAAGCGCTTTCTTGAGGCCACATAAAAGGAAAAAAATATATATATAAATAAATTACACATGCAAAAGAATTAAGCAAGCAGCGACTTTTTGCATTGTTGTTGCTGTTGCTTTTGCTTTTGCTGTGACCTCATCAGTCAATTTAAATTTCAAACCCATTTTCAGACAATCCGTCAGCGGTGCTGATAAGCTGGAAAAATCGCAAATGAATCGCCGATACCAACCGGTGGTTCCTAAGAAACTGCGCAATTGCCGGACTGTTTTCCGTAGTGGGATCTGAACGATGGCTTCCACTTTACGAGGATCTGTGCGTATCGACCCTGCTCCAATGACATATACAGATACCTTAGGTACTTGATGCAAAATTTTGACTTCGGCAAGCCTATGGTGAGGTTCGCTGCCTTAAGACACTTGACCACTTCTGCAAATAGCCCCAAGTGCTCTTCATAGGTCCTGGAGATGATGAGCACATCGGCTAAATACACGAAAGCCTTGCTTCGCTAACGTTGAGGTATTACACGGTCCATCAATCGGTAAAATCGTTGTGCGGCGTTGCACATCTCAAACGGATCATGCAGAATTGGTACAGAGGGCAACCAGGAATGGTGAACGCTTTGTATTCCCTGCTCTTCGGTTTCATCTTGATCTGCCAGATCGCGTGCTTAAGGTCGACGCTGCTGATAAAGATGGTGTCATCTACCCTGCTCAAAATGGATTCAATGTTTTGAGGTGGGTACGCATCTGTGATAGTCCGCGCATTTAGTTTCCACACATCTCAGCATATCCTTTTTTTCAGGTTTGCGCACCAAAGTAATCCAATTGTTCCATGGACTCTCACTCGGCTCGATGACCCCAAGTCGCAACATCTCATCGACTTCTGCAAACAACAATTGTTGCACGGCCGGAGAGACTGAAAAGAAACGTTGCTTGACGGGTACTGCTCCATCTATCAGCTGTATTGCATGCGTTGCTTGAGTGAGTCCTTCCTAATCCCAATAGCTCATAAGTTTAAAACTTATCTATGACTGATTCTAGTTGTTGCTGTTGCGTCCAGAACATGCGGTTCAATGGTCTCGCTCCTTGTGACGAACTCCGATTCCTTCGGCGTTATCTCCTCTACGCCTAGGATACTAGGTGCTAGGCCAAATTTGCGCCATAAATTGAATCCTAGGTAGAGTGGCAGTCGAAGTGAGGGGCACACATACAATGTGAGTGGGTACTCCGCTTCAATGTATCGGACAGACGCCTCAACCTTCTCCAAAGTGGTATGTATGGTGCCACCGGCTGCTTGCACCATCGTTGGTGATGGGACCAAATGTAACCCTAGTTTCCCTATCAGTCCACCTGTTATCAGTAAACTGATGGATGCACCCGTATTGAACACTAGCGAGTGATCTTGGATTTGGAATTCAGCAAAGGCGCGGTGATCCTTCTTCATCGCGGCTTTTATGGTGGCACACACAAGCTTCAGTTCCTGCTGCCTCCGATGGAAACGGGATCGCGCACGCTGAACCCTGGATGTGCTATTTCCGCCGTCAGATCTCGCGTCATACTCCCTGCCAAAGATGCGAGCTCGGGCCCTGTCGTACTCGCTCGGACTTCGTGAGTGAGGCTATGGCTCATGACGCTTCAAGACAATGTCGTTGTTTTATATCGAGACCACTGAGTTCGAGAGCGAGGAGTACCTGGAGCAGATAAAACTGGTGGAGGACCAAAAGGAGCGGTTCCCAGATCTGAGGGTTGAAGAGTGCTTACTGTTTAAGCGCACATTATTTGCTCGCGAGGATGAGGAGGAGTTCTTGTAGAAGCTGTGGGTGCCCGAGGCCCTCACGCGTACCCTTGTACAAAAGGCACACGAGGACGAGAATAGGATACACGGAGGAATGGCGAAGACGTTGGCGAGGGTGAGGCAGTTTTATTACTGGCCCGCCTTGTGCAGCAGTGCATACAGGAACCGGAGTCTCCCCATACATCGCCCTGTTTGGACAACAAATGTTCCTACATTGTTGGAGTCGCTGCACGGAACACCACTGGGAGTGGTGTTGGGTGGTGGTGGGGAGTGGTTCCTTGCGAAGGCCCTGAAGCAATGATGCACAGCTATTGCCCGGCTAGCTCAATCGGTAGCGCATGAGGCTTTTTACCTCAGAGTGTGAGCGTGGCCTACATTGGCGCCAACAACACAACAACATCACAGTGCCTGCTTTCCACTCCCGTTCTTCGTGCAGGACCGGTTAACCGGAGCGTGCTGTTACAGGCAGCGATTCGATATATCGATGGGGGCAAGAGCAGCGGACCAATTCCAAGAAAAAAGCGACATGCCTATCGATAGTCGCCGGGGTGACTGCCAAAAAAAAAATGACGAAAGAAGAAGAAGATAAAGATGACTAGAACATTTTTAAAAGACAAGATAGGACGTGCAAGGACAGAAAAAAAGAAAAAAAAAAAACACAAAAAATAAGGAATCAGGATCGAGGAGAGAGAGCTGATTACCAGGAAGAGCAGCACTGCCCTGACTGCGACCCAACTGACGTTGTTGTTCAGCAGAAATAAGTTTAAATTTCCTGAAATTGTGAAATCATTTTACGTTCAAATAAAAAGAACAAAAAACACCCGTTACGACAAAAGAAAGAGAAAAAGAGCCGGGAATATTCAATTAGGCTCTAGTCGGGTTCCCCCGACTAGGAGATACCGTGAACCCATCGGCGAGCTGTTACATACAATTAAACTTCTTTGCATTTATACACACACACAAACTCACAGACACACATACACATACTCACAAACGCATGCAAGCAAGCTGCGCACTTTACACATCGGCTGCGCTTGGCCCCACTATGGAAATGAATTCTAGAATAACTTATAAACTAAAAGTATGCTCGTTATGAAATTTCCAGTGCTTAATACGAGCAATTCAAGTCTTTGTACAAACCAAAGCTCAAGTTTGTAGTTTTTGATTTGCGTTTTATTGATATGGGGGCGAATGGGACGTATCTAAAATCCGAGATATTCATAATCTGCGTATCTTTTACGAGCACATATTAAACCTAATTTGATGGCTCTAGCTCTTAAAGTTTCTGAGTATGCTAAACAAAGCGGGTCAAAAAACCGAAACCCGCTGATTATGATCATTTAAAATAAACTTGATATACGAATCTTAAAAGTCCAAGTTCAGCTCTCTAGCCCTTGTAGTCTGTGAAATTGACGCGTTCATACAGACGGACAGACAGACGGACATGGCTAGATCGACTCGGCTAGTGATTCTGATCAAGAATATATAAACTTTATGGGATCGGAGATGCCTCCTTCTATCTGTTACATACATTTGCATACTATTATACGCTTTTTACTAATTTTCAATGGGTTCAGGGTATAAAAATGTGTCAATTGAAAGTTTTTCAAAAGTAGTTCCTGATTTTTATGGTACTTCTAGCCCAGTTGAATAGTGGGTGCATAATTTAATTTAATTTTCAACGAAGAGACGTACGAATTAAGTGAAAAACAAAAATATATAAATGCAAGAAATAAAATGAGTGGTACAGCAAAATTATTCTTGGAAAATCGAAATCGTAAAAAGCGTGTATCGGAAAATGCGTAAAATAGCGGCTCTTCGATAAATGGAAGATCAGTCGATTATTAGTTACATTGTGGACCGCCTAGATGTATGTATTTATTTAAAATTTCCATTATATAGTGCGTCCTCGTTTAAAAAGCTAATAAGTCGTTATGAATTAGCGAAATCAGTTGCCAAAACCACAACAACAAAGTAAACAACAACAACAGCATTGTTATGATTGTGGCTCTGCAGTGCACAAAAGAGCAGCCTGTAAAGAATAAACCAAATGTTTTAAATGCAATGGTGTGGGCCATATAGCCAAACAATACACTAGTGCGAAAACGAGTGTAAATGTTGTTTTAAATAAAAATCGCGTTAAACAAATTAAAATCGGAAAAAAATATATGTTGCGCTTAATAAACACTAATGCAAAAGAAAAATACGAAAAAACATTCAGTGATCAAAAATTACAAAAGAACTTCATGAAACTTTTCGGTTTTGGTTATGTTGCTACCCCGGTATTAGGTGAATTTTCAGAAAATGTTGAAGTTGATAGTCCTGTAACAAATTTTTTGATGTTCCTGATGCAAAACTGAAAGTCGACGTAATAATTGGATTCGATTTTCTTCTAAAGTTTTCGATCAAGTTAGATGCGAATGGTTACACTTTTGAACAGGCACAGGTAAAAGCTGAAGAAGAAAAATCGGATGAAAATATTTTCAATGCGGTGAGTTTGAACGATAATGCTGATATAATAGATGTAGAGCCCAGATACGCTGAAGCCATTAAGCAGCTCATTAATAATTACAAGCCGAATAATAACATTCAAAGATGCCCAATAAAGCTGAATATAATCCCTAGTGTTGATAATGTTGCATTTCGCGAGAGTCCAAGCCGTCTGTCAGTACCTAAACCTGAATTCGTAAGAATGCAGATAGAAGAATGGATGAAAAATTTTATAATTCTAGAATCTACTTCCAGTGTAGCGAGCAAAGTTATTCTAGCCAAAAAGAAAAAATGGATCCTACAGGCTGTGCGTAGATTTCCGTAAACTAAATTCCCTAGTTCTGAAAAATAGATTTCCGGTTCCAATTGTAAAAGAAACACTTGAAACTATGCAAAATTCGAAATATTTTTCTGTTATGGACCTCAGAAATTGATATTTTCATGTAGAAGTCGATGAGCAAAGCCGAAAATACACTGCATTTGTAACAAAAGAGGGGTTATATGAATTCAATAGAGCACCATTTGGATTTTGTAACTCGGCAGCTGTATTTGTCCGCTACATAAATTACATTTTTCAACCGTTAATCAATACAGGTTTATTGGAGATATACGTAGATGAGTAGTAGGGAACTGTATGTTCTGTGACAGAAAGTTGCTGTCAATTTAATTACGTGATGTGAATAATTAATGATTTATGACCCTACGTGACCCTAATTAATATGCAGGCACCTGACCCTTTTTGAAGGAGGGGTGTGAGGGGACCGATCGTTAATATGCAGGTACGTGATCCTTTTTTAGGGAGGGACAAGTGAGGGAACCAATCGTCATGGGCCTTTGTGACCTTTTGATGAGGGGGGAGCTGAGGAAAGTGGCCGTTACATTTTAGTAACTGTCCCTTTTCTGAAGTAGCGTGGGTGCCCGATCATTAAAATTCAGATTTTAAGTGGGATGGGTTATGAGATCACGTGCGCACAAGTGCACGCATCGACTTGTTCATCTACTTTTTCGGGGGTGGGAAAAGGGACCGATCATTAAAAACTGGTTTAATAAGAGGCCGCTCATTAAAATTCAGATTTGAAGTGGGAGGGGTTATGAGATCACGTGCACGCATCGACTTGTTTGTTTACTTTTTCAGGGGTGGATTGAGAGCTCGAGCAGGCACGTGCGCATTTAATTTGCTCTCCCTTTTCTGAAGAGTGTGAACAGACCGTTTTTCTACACGGCGAAGGAACACAAGTGCGGCGCACACTTGTAAACAGGTTTTGTTAGAGAAAAAGGTTCGATCGTAAATTCTAATGTATGGGATAAAAGAAAGACAACATGTTTTCATTTTACAGATTTTTTGTCAATTTATTTATTGGTTTGTTTATACTACAATTTATTTAAATGATTTTTTCTAGCTTAGGATTAAATAGTTTTATGTATCATTCTATTACTTAATTTAGTGTACTGTGATATCAGGCGTTCTAGTTT